>CP139505.1:211833952-212203333 GCA_021014915.2 Artemisia tridentata subsp. tridentata
GCCATTTGTTCCACTCTCCTTGTTGTGCAGGCAAAGACTACAAGAAATCCTCAGTTGACCCAAAAATTATAAATAGAACTAGACATATGTTATGCAGCAATAATTAAATTTCCTACAAATGGGTAGTTCAGTACCTTCGTTTGTCTTGTTCAATAGGAGATGCATCATGTCACAATTCTCTTTAATCTTTAATACTTTTGCACAATTTAAAGTGTTTGAATTCTCATCACAAGCTTAACAAAGAAAATATCATATTTATACACAAACTCATGTACATAGATTTTTTTTAAGTTCACTGGACTAATCCACCACATGTATAGCCAAACTATGAATTGTTAAAGTATCTTATAATTTTGAACATTTAACCATACATAGAACTGTTCCTATATATTCAGTTCATCCTTCCCATATATACGTTGAAGCTCACGAGTGGCCGCTTGGAAAGATTCTGAGCATTAAGAAAACGAAATGTAAGCAACAGCAAATTGCCACATTGTGCAATGTATACGAAATTTGAATACAGAAGTGATGAGCACGCATCACACTTGAATTAACATTGATGGAACTTTTATATGGTTTTAGTTTTCTTCTCATCCATTTCTCAGCACTAAAAAGTACTCCATTAAAAAAGCAATAAAGGATTGTGGGTCTTATCGGGTTGACCCGATAACCCGATAACATTTTTTATTTAACCCGAACCCGACCCGATAACACTATCGGGTTATCGGGTCGGGTCAAAACAACCCGACTAAATTTTTGGACCCGATTAGACCCGACCCGATTAGCCTTATCGGGTTCGGGTTCGGGTTCGGGTCGAGTCAACCCGATCCGAATGACACCATGGACGGGGTCTACCCCTGCCACCTTTTTTCTGCTGCTACTTAGTGCTCTGCCTCCTTTGTCTAGTGGGTCCATAAGATGCTTTTTTCAGTTTTTTTTTTTTTTTTGTCTACTGCTCTTTTTTCAGCTTTTTTTTTCTTGTTTTGTGGTACCAAAGCATTTAATTCCCATGAGTTAGAAAAAGTAAATATTTACTTTTGCATTTAATTTTTGTCATGTACCTCTTTTTTTTACGGGACGTTAAAAAAAGTTGTATTACAAATCGACAAAAAATTATATATAAATAAACCCTAAATAATAAAAATCAATCACCTCATCTTGAAAATCTTGAGTGAGTATGAGCAGCAAGTAGGAAAACACAGTGAGGACAAAAGTGACTATTCAGTTACTATTCAGTTTTGCATGTCTCGAAAATATTAGGTAGATTAGTGTTTATAGTGTTAAAAAATAGGGTAGCATTGATACACTCAGCTTTTGAGCAAAACTTCAGAGAGTGTATTAAAACTGAAAGTATTAAATAGGCGGTTGAAAATAGCAGAGTGGTATATAAAGTGTTGAAAATAGGCGGTTGATACCCGTTCACAATAGTTAACTTTTAAGACATGACACGTCATCTTTTTCACACCTTAACTTAACTCATCTTTAACCCACACAACAATAACTCAGCTTTAACACACCTTAACTCATATTTATATCAAATATTTTTACACAAACTACCCTTAAAAGAGGGGCAAAGTGATTTTTTTTTTTTTTTTTTTTTTATAAACAGTACCTTAACGCAGCGTTAAGGGGGTAACACAGCCCTTAACGTTGCGTTAACGTGGAAGGCTCACAAGGGTTAACGTGGGTTTAACTTACGTTAAAGTGCAAAAATTGCCCTTAACGTGGCCTTTAACGCCACTGATGTATATGGTCCTACGTGCAGTGTTGCAAGGCCTAAAAGTAGTGGTGTTATTGGGGTCAATTAGGGATGAGCATTTCGAACCGAATCCCGGAACTGAACCAAAACCGTACCGAAACGGTACCGATTCTCGATATACGGTACGGTACCGGTACTACGAAATAAGGAGAAAAAAATTCGGGACCACTAATTCGGTACGGGACCGGTACCAAATCGGGAAATTCCCGAAAAAAATGGGAAATCCTGAACCTGAATTGACCCGAACCTGAATTGACCCGTCCCAAATGACCTGAGTTCTAAACAAGGTCAGGTACAGATATATATATTTTAATATTGACTCGAACTGAACCGACCAGAATTGACCCGAATCCGATCAAGTTCACACTAGGAAATCGTAACCATAAATAACTACTCAAATTCATCATAAACAAAAGTTGATTCTACACATGATGACTTTATATGCGACTGTCAACGTGTGTGGGTTTTACTAATCTTGAATCTCTAACTTATAGAAGAGTGCAATATATACTTCGTGACACGTCATTGTAAGAACTAATATTTCAATATATTTTAAAGACCAGCATTCTTGAGCCACGATATGAACCATGTAAACGGACACTGACTACACTAGGAAATAATAACCATCACTACTGTACTATAAGGCCGGCAAATCCGAAAGAAAAAACGAGATCTGAGATGTGAAAAAATGATGGAGATATATTAGACCAGCATTCTTGAGCCATGATATGAACCATGTAAACCGACACTGACTACACAAAGAAATCGTAACCATAACTTACTACTCAAATCTACACATGATGACTTTATATGCAACTGTCAACGTGTGTGGTGTTTTATTTTATTTTTCTATGTGTACCCGAGGGGGTTTATAGTGCTAATTTTGATTGCCTCCCTCCATGAACCATGTGGGCATTTAAAATCTTTAAGTTGGCAAATATATTTTTCGAAGCAGACACTAACGTTAGTTTACGTGCACCACATTGCAATATATACTCCGTGACACGTCATTGTAAGAATTAATATTTCAATATATTTTAAAGGCCGGCATTCTTGAGCCATGATATGAACCATGTAAACGGACACTGACTACCATGATATGAACCATGTAAACGGACACTGACTACACTTGGAAATCGTAACCGTCACTACTGTACCATAAGGCCGGCAAAACCGAAAGAAAAAACGAGATCTGAGATGTGAAAAAATGAACCATGTAAACGGACTCTGACTACACTAGGAAATCGTAACCATAAATAACTACTCAAATTCATCATAAACAAAAGTTGATTCTACACATGATGAATTTATATGCGACTGTCAACGTGTGTGGGTTTTACAAATCTTGAATCCCTAACTTATAGAAGAGTGCAATATATACTCCGTGACACGTCATTTTAAGAAGTAATATTTCAATATATTTTAAAGATCAGCATTCTTGAGCCACGATATGAACCATGTAAACGGACACTGACTACACTAGGAAATAATAACCATTACAACTGTACTATAAGGCCGGCAAATCCGAAAGAAAAAAAGAGATCTGAGATGTGAAAAAAATGATGGAGATATTTCAATATATTTTAAAGACCAGCATTCTTGAGCCACGATATGAACCATGTAAACGGACACTGACTACACTAGGAAATAATAACCATCACTACTGTACTATAAGGCCGGCAAATCCGAAAGAAAAAACGAGATCTGAGATGTGAAAAAATGATGGAGATATATTAGACCAGCATTCTTGAGCCATGATATGAACCATGTAAACCGACACTGACTACACAAAGAAATCGTAACCATAACTTACTACTCAAATCTACACATGATGACTTTATATGCAACTGTCAACGTGTGTGGTGTTTTATTTTTTTTTTTTTTCTATGTGTACCCGAGGGGGTTTATAGTGCTAATTTTGATTGCCTCCCTCCATGAACCATGTAGGCATTTAAAATCTTTAAGTTGGCAAATATATTGTTCGAAGCAGACACTAACGTTAGTTTACGTGCACCAAATTGCAATATATACTCCGTGACACGTCATTGTAAGAATTAATATTTCAATATATTTTAAAGACCGGCATTATTGAGCCATGATATGAACCATGTAAACGGACACTGACTACGATGATATGAACCATGTAAACGGACACTGACTACACTTGGAAATCGTAACCATCACTACTGTACCATAAGGCCGGCAAAACCGAAAGAAAAAACGAGAACTGAGATGTGAAAAAATAAACCATGTAAACGGACTCTGACTACACTAGGAAATCGTAACCATAAATAACTACTCAAATTCATCATCAACAAAAGTTGATTCTACACATGATGACTTTATATGCGACTGTCAACGTGTGTGGGTTTTACTAATCTTGAATCCCTAACTTATAGAATAGTGCAATATATACTCCGTGACATGTCATTGTAAGAAGTAATATTTCAATATATTTTAAAGACCAGCATTCTTGAGCCACGATATGAACCATGTAAACGGACACTGACTACACTAGGAAATAATAACCATCACTACTGTACTATAAGGCCGGCAAATCCGAAAGAAAAAACGAGATCTGAGATGTGAAAAAATGATGGAGATATATTAGACCAGCATTCTTGAGCCATGATATGAACCATGTAAACCGACACTGACTACACAAAGAAATCGTAACCATAACTTACTACTCAAATCTACACATGATGACTTTATATGCAACTGTCAACGTGTGTGGTGTTTTATTTTATTTTTCTATGTGTACCTGAGGGGGTTTATAGTGCTAATTTTGATTGTCTCCCTCCATGAACCATGTGGGCATTTAAAATCTTTAAGTTTGCAAATATATTGTTCGAAGCAGACACTAACGTTAGTTTACGTGCACCACATTGCAATATATACTCCGTGACACGTCATTGTAAGAATTAATATTTCAATATATTTTAAAGGCCGGCATTCTTGAGCCATGATATGAACCATGTAAATGGACACTGACTACCATGATATGAACCATGTAAACTGACACTGACTACACTAGGAACGTAACCATCACTACTGTATCATAAGGCCGGCAAAATCGAAAGAAAAAACGAGATCTGAGATGTGAAAAAATGAACCATGTAAACGGACTCTGACTACACTAGGAAATCGTAACCATAAATAACTACTCAAATTCATCATAAACAAAGGTTGATTCTACACATGATGACTTTATATGCGACTGTCAACGTGTGTGGGTTTTACTAATCTTGAATCCCTAACTTATAGAAGAGTGCAATATATACTTCGTGACACGTCATTGTAAGAAGTAATATTTCAATTTTTTTTAAAGACCAGCGTTCTTGAACCACGATATGAACCATGTAAACGGACACTGACTACCATGATATGAACCATGTAAACGGACACTGACTACACTAGGAAATCGTAACCATCACTACTGTACCATAACGCCGGCAAAACCGAAAGAAAAAAACGAGAACTGAGATGTGAAAAAATAAACCATGTAAACGGACTCTGACTACACTAGGAAATCGTAACCATAAATAACTACTCAAATTCATCATAAACAAAAGTTGATTCTACACATGATGACTTTATATGCGACTGTCAACGTGTGTGGGTTTTACTAATCTTGAATCCCTAACTTATAGAAGAGTGCAATATATACTTCGTGACACGTCATTGTAAGAAGTAATATTTCAATATATTTTAAAGACCAGCGTTCTTGAACCACGATATGAACCATGTAAACGGACACTGACTACACTAGGAAATCGTAACCATAAATAACTACTCAAATTCATCATAAACAAAAGTTGATTCTACACATGATGACTTTATATGCGACTGTCAACGTGTGTGGGTTTTACTAATCTTGAATCCCTAACTTATAGAAGAGTGCAATATACACTCCGTGACACGTCATTGTAAGAAGTAATATTTCTTTATATTTTAAAGACCAGCATTCTAGAGCCACGATATTAACCATGTAAACGAACACTGACTACACAAAGAAATCGTAACCATAACTTACTACTCAAATCTACACATGATGACTTTATATGCAACTGTCAACGTGTGTGGTGTTTTATTTTATTTTTCTATGTGTACCCGAGGGGGTTTATAGTGCTAATTTTGATTGCCTCCCTCCATGAACCATGTGGGCATTTAAAATCTTTAAGTTGGAAAATATATTGTTCGAGGCAGACACTAACGTTAGTTTACGTGCACCACATTGCAATATATACTCCGTGACACGTCATTGTAAGAATTAATATTTCAATATATTTTAAAGACCGGCATTCTTGAGCCATGATATGAACCATGTAAACGGACACTGACTACCATGATATGAACCATGTAAACGGACATTGACTACACTAGGAAATCGTAACCATCACTACTGTACCATAAGGCCGGCAAAACCGGAAAAAAAAAAAACGAGATCTGAGATGTGAAAAAATGAACCATGTAAATGGACTCTGACTACACTAGGAAATCATAACCATAAATAACTACTCAAATTCATCATAAACAAAGGTTGATTCTACACATGATGACTTTATATGCGACTGTCAACGTGTGTGGGTTTTACTAATCTTGAATCCTTAACTTATAGAAGAGTGCAATATATACTCCGTGACACGTCATTGTAAGAAGTAATATTTCAATATATTTTAAAGACCAGCATTCTTGAGCCACGATATAAACCATGTAAACGAACACTGACTACACTAGGAAATAATAACCATCACTACTGTACTATAAGGCCGGCAAATCCGAACGAAAAAACGAGATCTGAGATGTGAAAAAATGATGGAGATATTTCAATATATTTTGCAATAACTAACTTGATTATTGCAAGTTAGTTGTGTCTAAACTTAATTTTGAACATAGTTGCTAAACGAAATCATGCGGGTCATATTCAAGGCTCGAAATCGGTTTAGTACCCTACCTGCTAAACAATCTCATAGTAAGGAACGAGAACGAAAACAGTTGATTAGAGCGGCACAATCAGCCGATTCCTGTTTAGCACTGGATTGTTTATGAATCAGTTTGGATTATTGCAAGTTATTTGTGTCTAAACTTAATTTTGAACATAGTTGCTAAACGAAATCATGCGGGTCATATTCAAGGCTCGAAATCGGTTTAGTACCCTACCTGCTAAACAATCTGATAATAAGGAACGAGAACAAAAACAGTTGATTGTGGCTTATTTTACGTGGGCTTATGAGCTTATGTGATATAAGCTCATAAGCCACATATATGCTTAAACAAACACCCCCTTAAACCTAATCAAAGTAAAACTTATCATTACCTTTGATAAGCAAGCTAATGAACAAATATGCAGAAATCTAACAAAACAAATATGCAGAAATCTAACAAAAGCAAGCAACGTTGGCTAAATTCATTAACTTTATTCACATGGTGATAAACACAGATCAATATATCCATAAAAAACAACACAAAGCAGAATCTGTCAAAAGTGGTTTTGGTACTAGTAGAATGTGTGCATAAATTCGTTACATTAATTCTACCAGCCACTTCACATTAATTCTACCAGCAACCAGACTACCCTCGGTCCAAACTCACTCCTCAGCTAAACTACAACCCAAAATATATCCAAATTAACTAAAATGCACAATAATAACTAATAATAATCATCTCAAATAAGCAACTCCCTACCTACTTACCAATTAAGATTTAAGATCGACACAATAATAACTAAAATGCACAAATAAACCTAATCAAGAAAACAATCTATCAAAGTAACACTTATCATTACCTTTGGTGAAATAGCTGAATCAGCGGATGAACAATTATCAATTTTTCGTGGCCTTGTTTTTCGTGGCCTTGTTTTTCGTCGCCTTTTTAGTGAATTTTCTTCTTGAGAACCGTAACAAGATTTTCTAGTTTTCATAATGAATTTGTAATAGGTGAGGGAGATAGATATAAAGGAAGCTTAGAGTGTAGAGAGAAGGTGACAGGCTATTGACAAGATTTCACACTGTGTGTGTTTGAAAAAACCGAATAAATATTCGGTTGATACTGTAATAAATATTTAGTAGATACTCTATCTACAAGCAAAAAAGTAGATGCAAAAAAGTAAACATGATTTGACAATACAAAAAAGTATTGTAATAAATATTCAGTAGATATAAAGGAAGCTTAGAGTGTAATAAATATTCAGTAGATACTCTAACTACAAGCAAAAAAGTAGATGCAAAAAAGTGAACATAAATGTCGTTTATGCACGGGATTTAAACATAAATGATGAATTTAAAAACAATAATGTAGGGGTGTGCACGGTTCGGTTTGAATCGGTTTTTGGCTAAAACCGAAACCGAACCAAAATATTCGGTTTTTATAGAACCCAAAACCGAAACCGTTCGGTTTTTGGCGGTTCGGTTTTTTCGGTATATCATCGGTTTCGGTTGGTTTTTCTGTTTTTTCGGTTTCTAACCGTTTATATTTGGGCATAGCAAATTCATACCAACAAACTTGTATTACATAGAAAATTGGTTATTCTTATTTTTTATTTTTTGGTCACCATAATAATGTTTATTGCATAACTCTATAATTACACACATATAGATGAGACACACACATGTAAGTGAACATACACATAGTATGATCATCGTTATATATTTATTGATATATTCTCAAGTAAACACACGATATGACAAACACGCATATAAACATAAACGTTAAGATAAGTATATTATAAATTATTAAATCTACCCACAAAATGAATATGAATTTATAAATTTGATTTCGCATATAAATAGTCAAAAAAAATTAATTTCAATTCATTTTTTTTTTCAAAATTAAAATTTTTTTTTGAAATTAATTTTTTTTTTTCGAAATTAATTTCTTTAGAAAAAATAATTTTTTTCGAAATAATTTTTCTTTTTGTTGATTTGTAATAACTTTTTTTTTGAAATTAATTTTTTGTCGATTTGTAATACAACTTTTTTTAACGTCCCGTAAAAAAAAGAGGTACATGACAAAAATTAAATGCAAAAGTAAATATTTACTTTTTCTAACTCATGGGAATTAAATGCTTTGGTACCACAAAACAAGAAAAAAAAAAGCTGAAAAAAGTAGTAGTAGACAAAAAAAAACTGAGAAAAGCATCTTATGGACCCACTAGACAAAGGTGGTAGAGCACTAAGTAGCAGCAGAAAAAAGGTGGCAGGGGTAGACCCCGTGCTTATAGTAGGTCCCTTTTTAGCATGACATGGAAATGATGAAAAAGCACTCAATGACATGGTGTACAATTTAATGATACCCGGCAATATTAATGTCACCTCATTAATATTAATGTCACCTCAATGCCCACAAAACAATATTAATGTCACCTCAATGCCATAGTGTACAATTTAATGTCATCTCCCAATATTTAATGTAACCTCATTTTTTACGATGACATGGCAATGATGACAAAGCAATATTAATGTCACCTCAATGCCGACAAAGCAATATTAATGTCACCTCAATGCCATGATGTACAATTTAATGCCACCTCGCACACACATTTCATGTATTTTTCGAAAATTTGTATAAAAATAATGTCACTGGCAGGACTCGAACCTGCGTTTATACATCCACAAAGGAAGTCTCCACCCGCTGGACTAACCCAGTTTTTTGTGATAGACATTGAAGAACAAAATTGCCATACTTAAAAAATTCAACATATATTTTAACACACAACATCTAAACACAAATGGCAAGTTTGAAATTATATTTATTATTAACAAAAACACTTCATTATCTCCAATGATCTCGGTTTGTTTTGAAACCGATTTTCACCTTCCATAATCCACACCCTAATTCAAAATGCATCCCTAATCCAAATCGCATCCTCATATTAACACCAAACCCTAAATCCATGATGTAACCTAATCGATTTCACTAGCGGTCGGGTAAGATTTCATTTGTCAAATCAACATATAATCTATTGAATTGAATTTGTGGGTAAATCCATTTTTTGCAGTTATTTCGATTTTTGAATTCGTGAGTGTTTCGTATTAGGTTTTCTTTTAGTTTAATGGCCGCATTGACCCAAAGCACCACTACAATTGAATCAGGTATAACTTTTTTTCTTCTATTTTGTCCCTTATTTTTTGTTAATTAGATTTTGAATTTAATATCTATGTTAGTTTATGTATTTATGTTACGAGGAGTTTAATTTATGTGTTTATATCTTGAATTGGTTGGTTATTTTTCTTGGATGCACAATAGTTGTTCGATGATGAAATGGCACAGTATGGTACTTCGGTTACAGAGACAAGTATTAGCATTTGGTATGTTTTACTAATCTACGTGTTTCATTCTGTCTTTTGTCCGGGTGTTATATGGTTCCGTTTTTACATGTTTTTGCTTCAGTCAAATGTTTTAGTCGTTTTTCTGAACCTACTTCAATTACTTGCCCACACAACCAAATGGAGTTCATGTATATTAAGATGTTACACATTTAGTAAAAAGTTATGTACTAACTTTTGGTGATATTGACAGATTATGGCTTGGATGTTAGATGAGTACTCAAAATTTCATGGTAACTCACATGCTGTTGTCATGGAAAGCCGATAGTAAGTATATAACATATCGATGTAGAGCACGCCGCCTGGTGTGTACTTATATGTTCTCTAAAATCAATTGAATTTCGTTGGATTTTTTTGTGTAGTATTTAAAGGTTGTTGTTTATCCTGAAACTTATTGGTGTTTAACATTTCGAAACTTAGTGTTAAGTTAAGGTAAGGTCCTAAATAATTTGAATTTGGTTGGTTGAAACATGTGTGCTAAGTTGCTATCAAATAAACTCATTTTAGTTGTGTTCAAACGAAGTATGTTTCATGGAACTTTACAAAGTTTTTAGCTCGGGCAATGAAACAAGAGATCAAGGTTAAAATACATTTAATTTAATGAATTTGTTCTTTTTAATATTGACATATTTGTTTAATAACATAGATTTTCTTTTTTCACATAATTTGTACAATGCGAAGGTTAGGCGAGTGGTGGTGATGGGATTGGATCCAATCGGTTGTGCACCTTACTATTTGTGGTAATATAACTCCGTGATGCTATTGAGAAGCTTAATAAAGAACTCCGTGATGCCAATGTTATCTTCTGTGATGCTTATCTTGGTTCTATGGACAACATGAAGAATTTTCACCAATATGGTATGATTATCTTGTTTTACTGCAAAATCATATGGATTGGACCTTGGAAATCTTTTTATTACTAATGTTTTAATATATAGTTTTTTCAGTTATACTTAAGGTGTTGTAATTATAACAGTCCTATGGGTCCCTTTGATACCGTATGAAGTTGTTTAATCAGCAATTTTTTACAATTAAATGGGAAACCAATTGCGACCATGTGACCTTTTGGTCTGTATGGTTTAATTCCTACTCCATATATATATATATATATATATATATATATATATATATATATATAGCCAAACCCAGCTGACCCAACCGCACAAAACCAGCAGGCCTGCAGCAATAGTTTCTAAAATATTTGACCCGTAAAAAAAACTACATTTTGAAGAACCACCAATACTAACAATGTACAAAGCCTGCAATTATAACAGTCCTATGGGTCCCTCTCATACCATAAGAAGCTAACACTATCAAAGTGACCTTTGGTCCTATACGGTTTAGAATGCTTACCCACATACATATAACAAAAACCGAATAGACCCAACGTCTGTATTTAGTATAGGTTGAAAGAAGCTATACTAAACATATATAATTTACCAGTACTACATTCCGAACATTTACACACCTCTCATTTTCTGATAACACAATCTCAATCGCAGACCACGTGAAATTATTCAATCCAGCTTAATCAGCAGTTGTACACTTTAAGCAAACTAACTACGACCACTTCCAATGATTTTGAGGCCCTGGATTATAATGTTCTTGGTCCCTACGGCTTAAAATGCTTACTCCATACTATTTGACCCAATTGACCTCTGCATATAAACCAGCAGCCCTGAAGCAATAGGTGTCATACTATTTGACCCGTAAAACAAAACCTACATTTGTGAGAACCACTAACACTAACAGTACAATCCCTGCAATTATGACAGTTCTACGGGTCCCTTTCATACCATATGAAGCTGTATAATCAGTAAATATAACACTTAAAATGACCACTTCCCATGAGTTTAAGGCCCTGCATAATTATGTGAAGCTATTTAATAGGATTTAATGTAACAGATTCAGCATGTTGTGGTTTAGGAAGATATAACGGTTGGATTATGTGTCTATAACCAGGAATGGCTTGTGGAAATGCTTCGAATCATCTGTGGTGGGATCAGTTGCATACCAATATGTGTTAGATGCATTGAACTCACACGTCCGTTATGACTTAAATGTTGTCTGAATTCTCAAGATCCTTTCTCGCCTGGCTGATACCAACCCATTTTTCTTACTCATATGTGCAACATCAACATCAGTGAGTCTTGCTTCAAAACCAGTGACCACATTCTGGTACGAATAAAGTATTGGTTCTTGATTATGTGAGGACGTCCATAATTCAAAAAATAATAGGAAATGGCTCTGGAGTTGTTTGGCATGAAAAAGGGCACATTCTTATGATGGTAAATACATTTATTAGATTCATAGTCATATTTCAATTCAATACATTTGATGGTAAATGAATTGGTTTCTACCTGAACGGGGAGCTTCTAATATGGCTTATGCATTTAAAATATATGATTTATAGGTTATTGTGGAGCTGCAAGTTTAAAGTAACAGGCACTAAAGGAAGCATGAAACATAGCAACTGTTATACCAACGTGTTAGATTTAGGTGGAACAATTTTATTTGGCCTCATTTGAAATATTTAATGGGTCTTTTAGAGGTGGAAATTTGTTGGTCAGGTATCGGGTCAAAAAAGGAACATTTCCTTTTAACATCAGGTATAAATTCTAACCGAACACTTTGCTCTTCATAAGTTTTGGATTTTCATATACTTTTTAATCAACTGATCCAACATGTGCAAAAATTAAGTAATAGGGCAAAGTGCTTTTTGTGCCTTCTCTTTTAAATTTGGGCATTATGGGCATATGAAAAATCATGTCCATATAGTACAGTGAGCACTAACTTAATGATGAATTTCCATAACGGCTTTTTTCAGGGTCCTGAATCTGTAATTATAGACCGAGATGCAATTTGTTGAGTTGCAGGAACTACAAAGTAAATTGGCCCTTTTACTCAATTTAAATTCTTTTGATCTCCGAGAAAGAGCAGAGAAAAGCTCAGCCAGAGGTTCATTGCTCTTTCGGCTCTACTCCTTAACCTCATAAAGGTAAGAATTTTTCCCTTTTTCTAGACTGGGTATACGTCTTAAGTGTCAGAAACTTATGGGGTATTCGACAATTCCTTTTTACCTTTGCATATGCCCGAGGACATAACTTGGGTTGATTTGGGTTATATTTCATTTATATTGGGTCAAATGTGCAAAAATACATTCTTATCTCAACTGTATGGGGATTTTTGGATTAGCTTAATTACCAAGTTTATAGTCTTATAGATATGCCATAAATTTAGAGGAAAAAAATTGTGCTAAACTATTTACGTCATCCTATGAAGACATAACCTTAATGTAACGGTAAATAAGATGCGTGGTGTTGTTTAGAAATTAGTTCAGTTATCTGGAGATTTCTACTTATCCTAATAGGTTTAATATTTGTTAGTCTTTGTATTTATGTCAGTTTGTAATTTTTTTCTCTCTTATTTGTATGTTTGTTCGGCTTTACATTATGCTTAACCAAATTTATATTTGCTTAGGGAGTGTAAGATTAAATACCATAAATAGAATATCCAGTTGTAATATAGTGGGCTATAGAAGATAGTGTTAGGATGTGCTTACGTCTTTTAAAGCTGCTGCAATATGTATGAAACAAATTGACTTTGATACATCAGACATTAGAAACTGATAGCTGATGCTTTAAGTCTAAGTTATAAGATGACTAGTTCCAATACACAAATCCAAATATCCACTCAGGGTGATAGTAAATAGGAATTGATTACACGATATACAACGATGGCATATTGAAGGTATTCAAAATCATGAATTGTAACACAGGTTCATTAAGGCAGGCCTGCATGTATTATTAATGCTAAAGTGTTGGTGTCTCCAATCCTTTACGCAACCCCATCACGATCTCAATTCAGAAAAAAGTACGTTTCCGATGCATACAAGTTTGAATGTAATAAGTACCTCAACTTGATTTCGATATCTCCAAACACAGTACCTCATCAAATTTTGATACTCTTGTCCGTTGACTTAATATAATCTTGAATGTTAAACTTCATAATTTGCAAAAATATAGCAACTAATCTCATTTTACCCTGCCGCAGCGTGCGGGCATTCCAGCTTAAATATATAATAAATTCAGTGACCATTCAATCCAATGAGTGCTTAACATATTAGTCGTTATTCGTTATTTACTTATTTTCAATTAGATTTTGTCGAGCAATAATATGAAGCGAACCCGCCCATCGGGTGGGTTATGAAACTAGTTTTGAATATAAGTTTATTCTGGCATAATAACCTTACTAGTTATAATACCCGTGCATGCACGGGGTTTTGACATTAGTTTTTAATCACGTATTAATATTATAGATATTTTCTAAAGATTGTGTACGATTCAATTACCTTATTTTTTTTATTAAACATGACATATTGTCTTAAAATGAGGGTATAAGCCCGCGCGTTGCCGCGGGTTGTTCGTATACGTAAGTTAGTCGTGGGAAAAGAAGAGGTCCGAAACTATATATGAATTTCATCAAACACATTGCTGAGCAAGGCGTATCGGACGGATTTGGTCAACGTTAGATTTGAATGAAGTTCGGGGTATTTTTACCTGGTTGGGCCTATTGGTCCCCTAAAGACCTAATGGAAAATTAAACAACAAACAAAAGGAAAAAATAAAACATACCTTATTGACATAAAGATTTGTTCCTGGGTTTCTTTTCCTCTTTTTCGATTTGCTCGGAAGGTGGGTATGTGCGTGTTTTGTGTGTGTCTTTTGTTGTGTATGTGTTTGTGTGTGATGTATGGATACCAATGAGTGTGTTTAGAAGAAAAATAGAGCGAGAAAGAGATGTATATGAGAGGAAGGGATGATGACACGTGTTTGCAACTATTCATCCCATTGTTCACGCACTAAAAAAAAACACTATAGAACTGCAGCTACAGTGATCTTTTCACAAAGGCCCAATCTAAGTGTTTATATTTTTTTTACCTTCCCTTTTGAAATAAGGTAACAGTTACAAAGTACACAATGTTTTTTTAAGAAAAACAAAAAACAATTAAACATTGGATGGCATGACCTAGACGACACCTTCCACACCAACTATACATGGTTTTATGAATTTAAGCTCCAAAGATTTACAATTCCACATAAAACTACTAAAGTAAAAATTTAATATAAAAGTAGTTGTAATGCACAGGTATGTGAATTTATGTTATTTCCAAACTATACATGGTTTTCTTAGTACTGAAATGTTTTTCAAACTAAGCAACATGTTCAGTTCATTATGGTTCAACTCAGATCAAGATGTGGATCCCGCCATTGGTGGAAAGAAACACGGCAGCATAATGATGCGATTCGGTTCTTGGGCTGGCAAGTTATATATCCAATCTTTGACAACCGACTTCATTTGTCTAAGAAAAGAGGTATTAATAATCATAGCTTGAAACTTTGACCTCCCACCCAAATCCCTTTTGTTATTTAAACGGTCTTTAAACAATGGTCTGCGCCAAACGTATTGGTAGGCCGTTGAAATACCAAAAGGAATTCGAGGGGAAGATAAGAGCAAGAATCTATGTTGTACATCATGTGTCAATATTAGGAAATGAAGAGTACATGGTATTCTTTATTTGCCGATATTAACACTTGATGTTTCGTGTCTGTCATAGTAAATTTGTGCTTGCATATTCGCAGTTGCAGTTCCACAAAAGGTCCTGATCAACAATAGGGTGCAATTCTCAAAGATAGATTGGTAATAAAAGAGGATGGTGCGAAGAAGTAATTTGAACCAAATCACTTGTCACAACATTCTCTTTAGTTTCACATCTATCTTTGGTGAAATGCACACGACCGATGATCAGACCCTTTTGTAGGACTGAACCTGCCAACATGCATAAAACAATTTGAGTTTGTATAAGAATGTACACCAATTAGATAAGCAGATAACCATTGTAAGAAACACATAAAGTAAATGAAGTTGTCTCTTGGCAATAATATAATGAGTGGTTGATCCGTGCTAAAGTATATATATAAATATAGTATCGGATACACGTGATACGCGGGAATCGACAAACCAACCCTTTAGGAAAAAGGTCAACTTGCAAAAACTCACGCTTGTGATATGTGTGATACCGGGTAAGTGTTACCCGGGTCGTGTCCCAGCGAGGTTGGAATCGAAGATATCGTGTAAGGTTTGGAATTAAAATGTTTGATGATTGGAATTTTGAATTTTGTATTTTTTAATCTATTTAATAAAGGAGAAACAAATTCTCAAAGGAAAATTAAGATTAAAGCAATTTAAACTAAAAACGCGATACGGGAATTATAAAAACGGGCTTAAAAACCAAAATCTCTAAAAATTAATCTCACAAGTGCCAAATTATTTTTCCTAAGTTCTAAATGATAAAAGAAAATTTTAGAAAAAAGATTTATATTTTTCTGATTTTTATATTTTTTATTATGAATTAAAAACTAAATTTAAAAGAAAAATTAATTAAAAATACTAAAACTATTCTGAAAATTCTGAACTTTTTTGTGAAATTACTTGATACTAAAATAGTCCTAGGAAAAATATTAACAAGGTGCCAGCTTATTGGGATAAGCTGGGAATAAGCAAAGAAGCTCGGATAGCTTAAATGGGAAAGTGGGTTAAATATTAAAGTGTGCAAGGTTTAACCAGAGAAGTCCCAAGGGCAGTTGGTTAGTGTGTTGGTGTGTGAGTCAAGAGACCAGGGTTCGAATCCCTTGGCTCTCTTTTTGCTTTTTTATTTTATTTTTGGATTTTTCTTATTGAAACTCAATAAGCACAAACCAATAAGCAATTTTTACAAAAGCAACTTATTTTGAAAACCTCAAATAAGCCCAGAAATAAGCCAAGGTGGCTGATCAGTTGGCTAAAAGAGAAATAGCCCAAGGCTTTTTAAGAAAATGACTGATAAGCTATTTAAATAAGCAAAATAGAAACTGAAACAAGCTAAGTGAATGAGGATAAGCTAAAATGAAAATGAAAAAACCACAAGAGCACAGAAATAAGCATTAAATACAAAACAAATAAGCACAAGGGATTGATGGTTTGGTGAGGTGAAGGGCACCTCAGTTCAACTGGGGTCTTTTTAAGCTGAGAAAAAGCTAACTATAAGCTAATTTTGGACTACCAAAATGAAACCACAAAAACTTCATAATGTGAACTTATCAGAATATAAAAGCTAGACCTTGGGGGGGCTTAAATTCAGCTTATAGATAGGCTGCAAATCAGCCAAATAAGCTGATGAGGTCTGCTGATCTGTGCAGACTTGCACAAAATGGCACAAACCAAATGGAGACTTAACCAACTCTTGCAATTACACTAAATGTACTCAAAAGATCTCAATAATGCTACAAAAAAGGTCCAAATTAGCTTATTGCTCTAAATGGCTTATTTGATCATTTCATTACCTAAAATTGTAACAGTGGACTTAGAACTATATAATCTATCAACTTGGCTTAAAAAATCTTGGAAACAGCTTATACTAGTTAAATTAAGCAAGATTAAAGTTGAGGGAATGGCAAATGAACATTTACTAGCTAATATGGCCTGAGAATAAGCTTAAACCAAACACCCCTTAAATAAGGGCTGAATTGGAATTTCAAAGGAAACAGGCTAATTAAGCTAGGTTTCTGGGTGAGAAAGGTTTTACTAACTTATTTTATCTATAATAAGCAACTTTCAAAATGTAAATAAGCACTAACTTAAGCTATGCTAGTTATGGCTATTTTTTGCTTTTTTTAAGGTTTTAAGTAAAAAACAGAAATGAGCTATAAAGACCTAACAAGATTACTCAAATAACCACTCAGAGAACAATTAAGCAAAGAAAAACACAGATAAGCACACAAATAAGCAGTTGAACAGTAGAACATGAAAATGGAAATTTCTTACAAAATGCTTTTGCTCCAAAACAAGAACTGATAACTAGTCACCACATCAACCTATTGCTTCCCAAGAAGCTCTAAACCATGGTCATCCATAATTTACCATGCTCCAGCTTATATGACCAAACCTGCTTATTTTTAGCTTATTTTGACTTTTCTTGACTTTTTTGGAATTTTAAGATTTAAACTGATCTAGGTTGTTTTAAACTTATAAAAAGCTTTAATAAGCTTATATAAGCTCACATGAACTGAAAACAACCTTATACAAACACTGATTAACTTAATTCGATTTAACAGTTACAATAGAAACTTGAAAACTTGGAAATTTCATTAACTCTTGGAAATTGTACAAAGATAAACATTAAACAAACTTAAAGTAACTTGAAATGATAACTGGAAATTAAAATTGACAATACTTGAACAATTAAAATACAATACAATTTAAACAAAAAACTACTTTTTATTATAGGCTACAATGGGGTTCTATTTATACTACACTGAGGTGGGATATGTCTCTTGTGCTTCTCTGAACCTTTCTTGACCCTTGGATTGCCTTGAATTGATCTCAGCCCTCTAAACTCAGTTTTGGCGCCAAAATGGTGTGAGTGGGAAAAACCACTTGACTGATAGCGTGTGATGGGAACGAAGCATTTAATGCTTCTTGGTTTGTTAGGTGAAGTGTTGAGGAAGCTTGGGAGAGGGTGGTATTGTCAGGGATAAGGGGGGAATGGTGGTATGGTTTTGGCGGGCGTGGTTTTGGAAGATGAGTTTGACTGGGGTCAAACTCTGGTATTAGCTAAATAAAGAAAGTGGGTCGGGTTTATTTTATGGATTGGGCTTGGGTTTAGTTATGGTGTGGGCTGGGTTAGGATAGCTGGGTTTTTATTTGGATTAAAGGAAATTGGATTTAACTTTGAATTTAGTTTAAGGTTTAAGGACCAATGTTGTAAAATCTGAAAATCCAAGGACCAAGGCTGCCAAAAATAGAAATTATTTCTAAGGACCATTTGTGTCATTTTGGTATTTTTGGGGGTTGACTTTGACTTTTGACTTCACTTGATCAAATGTACAATTGTTGTCGAGTCGATCCAAAAATACTCGTTTTCGCTCCGTTTTCAATCCTTTGGTACCTGAAACACATAAAACACAAACTAAGGATATCTGCAATATATTTTGGGTGTTTTTGGTCATTTTAGTGTCTTTTATGGGTGTAAAATGATGAGTATTTACACACTCATCAATCCCCCACACTAAACTATTGCTAGTCCCTAGCAATCCGATCATATAAAGTAATGAAAGGATCAAAAGAATACCAAGCATACCCCGTTTTGATTTTTTATACAATGCCAGAAATTTAAACTTAGAACAAAATAGATAACATGCTTGATTTCCAAAAATGGTATCATGAAACGGGATTCACACAAAATGGGTGTCTCCAGGGAATTGTAATCGTCATCCTCTTTTTTATACTCCCAACTAAGCTTAAACTCAATGTGCAAATGTTTTAGTAAAATGCCAACACTACTTATACTAATAATCTATGTAAGCCGAAACTTAACTTTTCACTCCCACATTTATTCAAGTTAGGTGACTGTGCTTGATTTTCAAAATTTTGATCACAAAAATCGACGTTTTTATAAAACTTTGACTAATACTAGCTGAAAGATAGATTTAAAATTTACAACAAGCAAGTTTCAAAACTTTATTCAACACATCAAAACTTATTGCATCTTGCAATATCATTCCATTTTATTTTTTATTTTTTTTTCTTTTCATTTTTTTTTCATCATTTTTTTTTTTTTTTTTTTTTTTTTTTTTTTTTTTTTTACTTGTGCAACATAAACTAACGGAGTTTCACGGGAACCAAGACCTTACACCTTCTGGAATAAAGGATCCAAGGGCAGTTACAACGGAGAGTTCCAAGACTCTAAACATTCCTGAAATGAGGATCCAAGGGTTTTAGACCAAGACCTCACACATTCCTGAATTAGAGGTCCAAGGGCCGATGTAAGAGGGTAGCCAAGACCTAAACGCCTTCCGGAAATAAGAATCCAAGGGCCGATCTTGAACCTTAGCTTTTTTAGCACATACATTTATTACTTAACCTTTGCAACTTTATGACATATGCTTGTTCCGAAGTTTAAATAAAGCTTTGAACTAGTATTTTTCAAAATCGTATAGAAAAATGATTTTGTGTGTTCAAATATTTGAAAATAAGCACTTATATAGTCAGATTAGTTATCTCCTGGGAGGAAAAGTCATAGATTACTTATATAAGCTCTAAAGAAAACCAACTATTCTACGCTTAGCATTTTCATTTGCACATATCGTAAAACCTTAGTCTAATCGTTAAGGAAGCAGCCAGATCAACACTCTGGCAGAGTCGGGATTCCCCTTGTTCTAACCTAATCAAGACTAAACACTTCTTCTTTTTTTTATTATTGCAATTTCTTATCTAAAAACGAAAAAAAAAAATTAATTTTGGCCAAAACGGGGGTACTAGGGCACTAGAAGGTACACATGTGATCAAATTCGCTAGAATTCCCCCCCACACTTAGAACTGAATATTGCCCTCAATATTCAAAGTACCGGCTATTATGCCGACGCTTAGAACGTAAAAATGTAATACCACTAACCAAGTGTGGAACAGAATTCTTTTTTCACAAACAGAATTAAAAAAATATCCCTAGATAATCGTTAGCAAAATGATAGGATATTGGGCGGCTGGATTGAAAACAGGCGCGACAATCATCACAATCCAAGGGAAACCTGAAAATCAGAGCAAACAACACAAAAGCAAAGCACAGTGGGATTCCCCCACACTTAGTGTCAGAAAATAGAAAGAAGTCAGAAACAATGAAACATGGGCGTTTACCCATGCAATGCTAATGTTTTTGTTAACCGAGTCACTAGCTTGACTCGACCCCGAATTCATTGGTTCATGGGGAAGCAAGTGGAAGAAACAATCTCCATCGGACTTTCATTCAATGTGTTTGGATAAACATTTGAACATAAGAAAGTTCCACACCGACGAGATACCCACGGTATTTTAATAGTAAAAACTATAAGGGATGATACCGGGGTCAAAGATAGTGTCCTCATTCCCGTAGGAGAAAAGGGAAAGAGAAATTACACCATATGTGAGGAATGGAAGAAAGATTTTTATAACAATTAAGATCAATTCTTCATCCTCAAAAGCATATTTGTCTTCAACGGGAGGGAGGGTCGGGATGAAATCTTCAAGAAGTAAATTCTTATGATCAATAACACCTCCCCCCACACTAGAATCATCCTCAGGATCAAAATAGAAATGATCATATTTCGGAGGAGATATAATATGAGAGAGTTCACTGGAGAACTCCTCATGATAAAGATCATTCATATCAAAATGAAATGCATCATACTCGAGAAGAGAGATATGAGAATGAGAAGTGGTACTGCCACTTCCCGCTTCTTCCGAATGATCGATATCAAAGCAAAAGGCTTCATAAGCCGAGAGAAAAGAATCAGGATGAGAAGTGGGATTGCCACTACTCTCCTCTTTGTCATCAAACATAAAACTCTCATATTCGGGAAAAGAATCCTCGAGCTCGAGCTCCGGAAGATCTAACGGCTTATCTTTAACAACAACATCCTTCGGGGGGGAAAATAACGGTTCATCAAATATCATTTTTTCTAACAAAGGAGCGTCTCCCCCCGGATCACAATCAGGCTCAACAATTTCCGGCGAAATTGGAGCATCAAATAAGAAAACCTCGAGCTCTTCCATAGAGATATCACTTCCCTCAATCGGAGGAGAAGGATGGGAAGAGTCGGAAATGATTGGTGCAGAATAAGGAGTGGGATTTTTAGTTCCATCCACAGAATCAACAATCTCAATACGATAAACCGATTCCGGAGGTGGGACAAGTGGTGTGCTTTTAGAGCTAGCAATTTTTACCACTTCCGTTGTGATCTCCGATTCTTGTTCATCATAATAAAAAATACTCTTAACTTCCGCAGCACAACTTTCAAACCATTTGCTTGAACCAGGGGTAATTTCCATTGTTTTGAGCTCAACACATTTTTTTGAAGTACTCTTAACCGTGAATCTTGAAAGTATCGAATCACTTCTTTTGGAAGCAATTACGGGATCAGATTTTTGATTAACCGTAGCAATGTTGTATTTGGTGGTTAGAGATTTAGAGTCCTGATTAATGTTAAACGTGACTTCTTCATTATCAACTCGTATGGTTAATTCTTCGGCGTATACATCAATGATAGCAAGACTCGTTCTTAAGAAAGCTCTCCCCAGTATGAGTGGAACTCGAGGATCGGCATCAAAGTCTACCACAACGAAATCAGTGGGAAAGTGGAACTTTCCTACTTTCACAACGACATCCTCAGCTATTCCAAGTGGACGAGTTATAGTACGGTCCGCTAGCTCGAGTGTCATGCAAGTAGATGTAAGCTCCGGAAGAGATAATTTCTTCCATACCGAGAGTGGCATAAGGTTAATGCTTGCGCCAAGATCGGCCAAGGCTGAGCACTGAACCATCCCCAATAAATCACATGGGATTAAAAACTTGACGGGGTCTCTGAGCTTTTCGGGAAGCTTCTTGAGGAGAACCGCCGAGCACTGCTCGTTAAGTGGGGTCTTTGCCATCTCAGACAACTTATCCTTGTTGCTCAGTAAACTTTTGAGTGTAGATGCAAATTTGGGCATAAGGATGAGAGCATCTGCGAAGCTTATGTCAAAGTGCAATTCATTGAAGATTTTAAAGAATTTCTCCATTTGTTGATTCGTTTTGTCTCGAAGCTTCTGATCGTTAAGCCTCGAAGGATAAGGAATCGAAGGCTTGGGATTGGTCTTCGGAACATCGGGTTCCGGAACTTGAGTTTGGATGTCTGGAGGTTGGACGTGTGCGGTACTTCGTGGGCTTGAGAAATGCACCTTGTCCGTTGTCACCTCGGTATCTCGATTCACTTCCCTCGGTGGAGGGGGCATAGGAGTCGAGGGTCCATTATGCGTCTTACCACTTCGAGTGGTGACGGCTTTCAACTCAGCATTAGGATTAGGAATGGTATTGCTCGGAAGTCGTCCGGAAGATGAAGAAGATTGGTTCATGTTCATATTCATGAAACTGCCCATCATATTCTTCAACTCATTTGTTTGACGAGACATCGTAGTATCAATTTCCTTTCTCAACTCGACTTTCATATTATTGATTTGAGTTTGCATCGCACGTATGCTGGACTCAGTAATTTTCATGAAATCATTTGTCAAAGGAGCTTGATTAGGTTGGTTGAAATTGTTACGGTTTTGATTGAAATTCTGAGAAGTGTTGAAATTTTGACCTTGATTTGAACAAAGCGATTTTGATTATTTTGATTTGGCACGGGTGGAAAACCAGGTGGTACCATAGCATTTGGTGCTCGGTAATGAGTTTCAGCATGCGGTCGGTATTGATTGTAGTTTACGGCTGCTACGGGAGCTTGGTAAACAGAAGCATCGGTTGCTTGACAATCGTAATACGCATGCGGGCCACCAAAATATCTCGTTAGGAACACTTCCAAAATGATACACTTGTGTTCGTCAAAAAGGACACAAGTTGTAAGAGTCTTAATGAGATCCAAGGATCTTGCCATTTTATATCATGATGGTTACGTGCTTCAAACGGTCTACAGTCGTGGGGTGATCTCCAGCGACTCACTGAATCGTGGGTGCACTTCGGTGTGTCCGTGTAAGCCCTCTTGGGGGTATCCGGTTCAGAACGGCCTAGGGAAGGATTAGAGAAAGTCTTCACACTATGCTGTTGACAATCTCAAAGTCCCAACCTGTAAGCACTGGATGATTATTACTAACGGTTTTATGCAGCTACCTATAAACATCCATTAACCATCACCACATACATCATTCATCTTCACCTCAGCATACTCATACTTATGAAGAACATCTCCAACAAAGCTCAAGTGTAAAAGTTCAAGACAAGAAGATCAAGTTAAAGACAAAGTGAAAAGACAAAGTCAAGAAGCTAATCAAGATGTCGAGAAAAAGTTCATATGATGAAAGATTATGGGGAGATTGTTAGCATAAGTATAATGTCCAAGATGTATGAGTATGTTGGAGGTCACGACGCATCATCACATGAAGATGTTGATCAAGGCAAGAACAACCTCAAAGACGATACTTTGAAGATCACATAGCATGAAGGAACCAAAGACAAAGACTGCTATACAACGACACACAAAGCTCAAGACAATGAAGTCTAAAGATCTAATCATATGGAGCATCATTTGAATGACCATCCCTTAGGGGGAGATTGTTAGCTTTTATAAAAGTGATGGTCATTTACGTTTTATATTTTGTAACGTGTCGTTGTATTTAATTAAGTAAAAGTAGTCTATGGGCTTGGACCTAAACTAATAGACTAAATATTGTGTATCAAAGAGTCCATGTAAAAGCCCATCACAAGCCCAAGCCCATCCATATCAAAAAAACTATAAATAGAACCTCCCACCCTCATTTGGGAGGTTGGTGTTCTTAGTGTGTGCTTGAGGCTAGTAGAGAAGTAGTGTGTGCTTATTGAATGAAATACTTTTTCTCTCTACTCTCTCTCTAGATCTATCTTATGTGCTTTATTGTTTATTAGTGTGTGTGATAAGGATTGATCATAGGTCCTACAAGTGGTATCAAGAGCCAAACATTGATCTAGGGTTTATAAGTTTTTTTTGTGTCACGTTACTGTTCCAATCGGAGTGTTTCATTTGCTTTGTTTTTTTTTTATTATTCTTGTCACTGTTTCATTTGTTTATTACTACGTAGTTTTTTTTTTTGTGTATTTTTCATTTGTTTAGTTTCTTCACGTTGTCACGTTCTGTTGAGTTGTTGATCGAACCATATAGTCGAAGCAGCTATAGTATAGTCGAACGAGCAAAGCATTGATCGAACAATATAGTTGAAGGAACCAAAGTCGAACGAAGGAGCAACATCAACATAGTCGAACAAGCAACATCAACACAGTCGAACGAGCAACATCATCATTGTCGAACAAGCAACATCAACTTCATCGAACGAGCTTTCATCGAACGATATAAGGGTAGTCGAGTTAGACTTACTCTTCCAATTGATCGAACAAACAAGTTGATCGAACGAGCATTTTGATCGAACGAGCAAACTTGATCGAACCATCACATTTGATCGAACAATCAAATCTGATCGAACGAACAACTTTGATCGAACAATCAAAACTGATCGAACGAGCCACTTGATCGAACGAAGTAACTTTGATCGAAGGACCTTTCTTGATCGAAGGAGCTAGCCTATCGAAGGAACAAGCTTATCGATGGACTCAACTGATGGAAGGACCATTGTCTATCGAACGAACCAACTCATCGAAGGAACTGTCTATCGAACGAACCATCTCATCGAAGGAACTGTCTATCGAACGAACCAACTCATCGAAGGACTCAACTCATCGAAGGACTTTACTTGATCGAAGGATCTACCTAATCGAAGGACAAGTCTGATCGAAAGAATCAACTCATCGAACCACCACTTGTGATCGAATCACTTTAGTTGATCGAACCACTCTCTCTAAGTCAAACCAAGATCTTGTCGAACGAGCAGTTTAGTCGAAGCAAGGAAGTAGTCGAACAAAGGTGAACTTGTCGAAGCATCTCAGTTTGTCGAACACTTAACCCAGTTGAACAACTTCACCTCATCGAACCACTTTAGCTAGTCGAACAAGAACTCTCCTTATTCTAATCGAACGACACTCACTTAGTCGAACAAGAACTGTCATCGAACAACTTATAGTCGAAGCAAGTGTGTAGTCGAACAAGTTTACTAGTCGAACCACACTCTTAGTCGAACCACTTGATAGTCGAACTAGTTATTGATCGAAGCAAACCAGAAACTTTAGTCGAACCAGGATCATTTTCACAAGTTCATAGTAGTTTGCTGTTGTCGAACCAAAGTTTGCTTCAGTCAAACCAGTAATTTCATCATACTAAGAGTGTCTTCATGCATGAGTTTACTGGGTTTGTATTGTAGAGATTATATCTACTTTTGTTTTTGTCATGTGAGAGTTTGTTTTTGTTATCGTGTGTTGCATATGGTTAAGTAGACGTGTGTATTTTATATCCATCTGTGATCTGTGTTGCATGTATATTTAATATTCGTGTATTGGAAAGCTTGCATGTGTTCTATTAGTAGTTGTTGCATGTGTTGACGTGTGTTGTTGCACGTGTTTTGTGTTTTGCATAGCTTTTGACGTGTGTCTTAATATCATATATTTAATATAACGTGCTTTTGAGTCGTGTGCTTGTCATATATATTTAATATCACCATCGACTTTTGTCGTGTGAGTTCGTCATATAATAGATTACTAGTAGTTGCACCATAATATTAGAAGTATAATACAAGTGTTTGCATAAGTCGCGTGTGCTTTTGAGTTTGCATGTGTAGTGCGTATTATAACTTTTGAAGTGTGTTGCATGTGACTTTGTGACTTTAAGACTTTGTAACTTTGTGAGTCATTTTTTCAAGTTTGGGATTTATCAAGTTTGAAGTTTATCGACAAAGAACTTAAACCAAACATAACTCGTGAACCTTAAACCAACATCAATAAACAACTCCTAGATCTTTGCATCGATCCAACATCAACCTTATCACATACCGAAATTGAATGGAATCAAGTTCTCAAGCGGTAAAGATGCCTCAAATTGTGCCATACGCTATTCACTCAAAAGAAAATTGTCTAGCACACTTTAAATCAGTTAAGAGTCAATGTGAGGCAATCTCAGAAGCAAGGTTACCATTAGGGAATCCATATCCATTTCGTCGAGTTTTTTCAAAACTCTTCGGATCTGAAATGGATTATTCAACCTTTAGAAGGACACTCCTACATAACTTGTTTCACATAGAGAACCAAATTGAACAAGGAAGTGAATGTAAAGAAGCATATCAAGCGCTCAAGACGCAGTTTAAATGGTTTCTCGACTTAGATTTCAGAGCGATAAAAAGCTCTCCAGATTATGAATCAACAAGCCGAATATGGAGTGAATGCGTCACTAGATACCTGGAAGTTGAAACGTTTAGAAATCAATTGCTTAGTCAAATGAGCACACTGGAATTGGTGCTTACTTCAAGATCACTTCATCTGAGAGAGATGCTGGAAAAGAAGAAAGTGGATGAACGGGAAAGAATTGAAATGGAGAAGCAGAAACGGGAAATTGAAAGAGAAAGGCTATTAAAGGAAGCAGAGGGAAATGAGAAAGAGGCAAACAAAGAGGAACACACGGTCAATGCGGGTAAAACATCTGATGCTAGCTTGGTTTTCACGAAAACAGACACATCTTCAGAACAGCATGGTGAAAAAAACACTCCAAGGAATGATTCGGATGCTGATGGTACACACAAAAATGAAGTTGTTTGGGATACTGAGGATGATCAGATCAGACCTGCACCTGACAAAGTGACATTGGCTACGGTACAACATTCAAACGATAATGATAATGTTGTTGTGTTCGATAATGTGTTTGCTCATGACAAGACACATCCTGCGCATCCTGAGTCCATAAGTGACACATATGTGGTTGAACGGGTTGATAGTAATATCACTCCCACAACTCCAGATATGGATCCTAATGGAGGAGAGCCTGCCCAGGATGGATCTTCTTATGAACAAGATCGTGCTTTCTTTACTTCATTAATCGAAAATTTCAAAAATGAACTTGAAAAATGCAAAGAGGACAATCGCAAAGCTAAGCAAACCAACGTCTTATTATCCAAAGAGCTTGAGGAATTTAAAGAAATAACAAAAAGCAAAAACATTGAAATCTCAAACCTCAAATCTCAAGCTCGAAAATTAAATGAAGATGTTCTCACACCAATCTTAAAACGAAATAAAGAACTTCAAGTTGAGTGTAGCGATGCCCTGTCACGTGAAAAACTTTCCATTCAAAAATTGGATAGAAATATGGGCCCCGCTAACACAAGGATCCAAGAGCTTTTAAAAGAGAACGTTGAATTAAAAATGAGATACTCAATGCTTCAGGAAACTACGTAAAATATTAAGATTGTTAATTCGAAACTTGAGAATGAAAATCAAGAGGTTTTAAAACGTGCAAACAATCTTGAAGAAAAACTTCGAAAAACAGACCAAAGTGCTCAAACTCTTCAAATGATGATTCCTAAAGCTGAGAAAGTTCATAAAGGAAAATCAGGAATTGGTTTTGAAAATACAGATCAGGTGGAACATAAATTTTTGCCGACTGATGCTCTGTTCATGTCTGAAGAAGATGAAAAATTGGCAGAGGAAAAACGCTTAAAAGCCAAAAAAGGAAAAAGCCCACTCTCGTACCAAGGCTTTGTGTATGGTTGTATACAATTGTCAGAAATACCAAAAGCACCTTTAAAAAGAAAAGGCACAAATGTGAAAAGATTTTTTTAAAGAAGTTCAACTTGCTACTTATGATGCTAATTTATGGCAAAATAAAGCAAGGAAACAGTTTTGTAATCTTAAAAATCACATTGAGCACACGTTAAAGGTCATTTGGTCGAAACAACAATACACCAATAGTGACTACAATCGTCTCATGTCATCAGACACTTGGCTAAAAAGGGAAGTCTGTAAGCTTTTAAAAGATGAGATTGAACCTCTTGTGAAAAATATCAACTTAAGTTTTGAATACTTTGAAAAATTCCTTGTCACTGAAATGAGAGAAGATTTAAAGTACGTCCATTCTCTTGAAGACGAATTTGATGAAAAATGCTTAAATCTTGATATCCAAAAAGAATTTTTCACAAATCAAATTGAGTCACTCAAGTCGGTATCTGTCTGCCATGAGCATTAGAATGTGGATTTTTTGAAATCTGAAAATCTTTGTTTCAAAAGGAAAATCACTGAACTTTCAAAAGAAGCGGCTGAAGTCAAAGAAGAATTGTCAAAAGAACTGCTCAGTTTGAGAAAGATTTAACAAAACTTGAAGCACAAAGTATTTCTTTCCAACTCAAACTGCAGGAACAAAAAGCATCTTCTGAAAACTCTTTGACAACAGTGCTTAAAGAAAAGGAAAAGATTTTTGAAGAAAATTGTGATGATGCCAAAATCAAGTTTGATTTGGATGAACTTGATACAAAAAACATTGAATTGGAACATGCTGTGGCATCATTACAAAAAGAAAATGAGCATTTGAAACAGACTTACAAAAACCTGTTTGATTCAATCAAACGTTCACGGGTTCAGACTCAAAAATCAATCACGAAACAAAAAGAGACTGATGTTTTGAAGTCTCAATTGTCTGAATTCGCTGACAAAAAGTTTGAAAATGTTTTGCAAAAGATTGAATCAATGAAGAGGAAAAAGAGTGAGTCTCAAATCACAAAAGTTTCCTTTCCAAATCCCCTATTTGAGTCTAATACCACAGATTTTGAAAAGGAAAAGGAAAATGAAAATAATGTGCTTCAAAAGAAAGTGATTGAGCTTGAAACGCTTTTAGCTCAACAAACAAACGATTTTGAGGATGCCAACATTGATCTTTTCAACAAAACGACCAAATTCAAAAAATATTTTGAAAGACTTGAAAAAGAAAATATTGAGTTCGAACGGAAATTGGCTCGTAAAACGGATGATTCAAAAGCTGAAAAAGATCAATTTTTGAAACAAATTGCCTCTTTGGAATCTAAATTGGCATCTCAAGATCAAGTTCAAAAGGAATACAGTGATTTGAGAACTTCATACAATGCTTTAAGAGTCAAGTTTGAGTCTCTTAACCAATCAAAAGGAAAAGATCCTATTTCAAATCTTTCAACACCAGAAGTGAGTGTTTCAAAGAAGGTTTACACGGGTGAATCTTCAAAACCATTTTCGAAAAAGGTTTCCCAATTTACAACCTACTCTTTGCAAAAAGGAAGGAAGTTTTCGAAGAAATCAAGTTTTTCTGAAACACTCACTCCTCAAAAGCTTTCAAGGTCAAATACTTCAAATGGAAAGAATCAAGCTTTTCAAACTCCACACTCTCGTTTACACCAGTAAAGCAAGTGTGGAGACCAAAGCAAAATCGTTCAAAATCTTTCAAATATTCAATATCAGAACTGCTTTCGCTGCAACATAAGAATGACTCTGCTTTGAAAATTCCAAATTCGGGAAGGTTTCCATTCATCTCAAAAACGAATTTTCGAAATGAAACACCGGGTTTCAAAAATGGATGGAAAACTTCTTCTTCATGTTTTAAAACTCCAAGAGAGACACCGGGTTTCTCAAACAACTTTCACAAGAAAAAGAGTTTTAAATCACCGTTGATTCCACGAGTGCTATTTCAAAATGAAACACCGGTTTTCAGTCCTCGTTGGAATTCAACTTCTTTGAATCGGATTGACACAGCTTACAAATGGATTTCAAAATATGGTAAACCCGTTGGCGCCGTGCTTAAATGGGTTCCCAAGGTTGTTGTTTAATCCTAAAAATTTCAATGGCTTTCGTGCATTTCAGTACGAAACCCGCGCTTAAACCCAATGGCTTCTGAACACATCAGTTCAGGACCCGTGCTTTCAAGAAAGGAAAGTGCTTAATCAAAAACTTTTCGAGCACTTATCCTAAAAATCTAAATGGCTTGTAAGTATTTCAGCTTACAACCCGAACTTCAAATAAAGGAAAGTGTTGTGCAAATCCAATTTCTCTTTTCAAACACTTATCCTAAAAACAAATGAAGATATTTCTCCTATCATATCTTCAAAGATTTTCCAAATCTTTTCTATTTTGAGCACATTTTCCTCAAGATTTTTCTAAATCTTTCATAAAGTGCTCAAGATAACTCCCTCCAAAACAAGATAAATCATGCTTCATTTAAGGGGGAGTATAAAAATGAAAAACAAAAATGTTCCTATTTCATGCTAAAATCCGTCTTTCTCTCCAAAAAAAAGTTTCATTTTAATCAGTTGATATCAAAAATATCACTGCATGCTATTTTTGAGGGGGAGAAGACGTGATTAAAATGTGATCAAAATGTTCAAAGATCGTGGATTGAATCTCAAAAGAGTTCTACAAAAAGACTCAGTTTAAACCCTCGAATTGACGGAAAATTAAATGTCAGTAATCGAAAAGACTTGTCCGGGACGGGTAATAATTTCAAGCTGGTTTTCCAGTGATGTAAACGTGTCTCGCAAAGGACTTGTCTGAGTAGAATGTACCAATTCGAGAGATGATCATTGAATATGACCGGGACGGGTAATAATTTCAAGCTAGTCTAACTAGTGATGTAAGCGTGTCTCGCGAAGGTCATGTTCTTTGAAAGTCGATCAATTCAAATGTGCAAACTTTACCCAACATGTGCATTTTTTGTTTAAAATGCATGAGCACATGTGAAGGGGGAGTATTTCAAAAATTGTAAAACTCTCGAAGTGTTAACTAAAATGTGTTTGATTCATAAACACTTTGAGAGATTTTCATAAAAAGGTTTTATGGAAAATCTAGGATAGTCAAGAAGTTATAAGGTGACTAAGGTTAGGAAAAACCGTCCTATGATCCGCCAGAGCCGGAGGGATCTACCCAAGGACAATTCCAATAGATTAGAATTAGAAGTCCTTAGGTATGATTGAAAAAAGGAGTAAATGAGAAAGGGAAAGAAGGGGTTGAAGAATGAAAAAGAAAAGTTGATTGAAAGGGTGAAAAGAAATAGCCCTCCATGAAAACTTAGGGCAGAAACCGGGTCAATACATCTGCTATCGGTATTCACTAAGGTGATACTGATATTGAAGACAAGACGTCATGGACCCAGTGACGCGCTGCACCACCCCTCCTAGCCACTCAGATATCTCTCAAAAGATATTTGTTTCATTTCTCACGGAGAACACTACATAATCTATCGGCCTCTCATTCCGAGATGTGTTGATATTGAAAAGGTGGCACTCTGCTCCATGCCTCCGACGACTAAAACCAAAATGCACAATAGAGTCTAGAGCCATGAGATTCATCAAAATATCTCGTTAGGAACACTTCCAAAATGATACACTTGTGTTCATCAAAAAGGACACAAGTTGTAAGAGTCTTAATGAGATCCAAGGATCTTGCCATTTTATATCATGATGGTTACGTGCTTCAAACGATCTACAGTCGTGGGTGATATCTCCAGCGACTCACTGAATCGTGGGTGCACTTCGGTGTGTCCGTGTAAGCCCTCTTGGGGGTATCTGGTTCAGAACGGCCTAGGGAAGGATTAGAGAAAGTCTTCACACTATGCTGTTGACAATCTCAAAGTCCCAACCTATAAGCGCTGGATGATTATTACTAACGGTTTTATGCAGCTACCTATAAACATCCATTAACCATCACCACATACATCATTCATCTTCACCTCAGCATACTCATACTTATAAAGAACATCTCCAACAAAGCTCAAGTGTAAAAGTTCAAGACAAGAAGATCAAGTTAAAGACAAAGTGAAAAGACAAAGTCAAGAAGCTAATCAAGATGTCGAGAACAAGTTCATATGATGAAAGATTATGGGGAGATTGTTAGCATAAGTATAATGTCCAAGATGTATGAGTATGTTGGAGGTCACGACGCATCATCACATGAAGATGTTGATCAAGGCAAGAACAACCTCAAAGACGATACTTTGAAGATCACATAGCATGAAGGAACCAAAGACAAAGACTGCTATACAATGACACACAAAGCTCAAGACAATGAAGTCTAAAGATCTAATCATATGGAGCATCATTTGAATGACCATCCCTTAGGGGGAGATTGTTAGCTTTTATAAAAGTGATGGTCATTTACGTTTTATATTTTGTAACGTGTCGTTGTATTTAATTAAGTAAAAGTAGTCTATGGGCTTGGACCTAAACTAATAGACTAAATATTGTGTATCAAAGAGTCCATGTAAAAGCCCATCACAAGCCCAAGCCCATCCATATCAAAAAACTATAAATAGAACCTCCCACCCTCATTTGGGAGGTTGGTGTTCTTAGTGTGTGCTTGAGGCTAGTAGAGAAGTAGTGTGTGCTTATTGAATGAAATACTTTTTCTCTCTACTCTCTCTCTAGATCTATCTTATGTGCTTTATTGTTGATTAGTGTGTGTGATAAGGATTGATCATAGGTCCTACAACAAGTTTCACACACTTTGTTTACGGCTTTGATTGGTTCCAGTTTATGAATTTCACTCTTAATTTCTTTTACTTCCTTCATCATGCAACGAATTACGTCCGTTAGAGCGGCTAACGGTGCGGCTAACTCTGATGAGTTACCGGATGAAGAAGCAGGAGTGATAGGAACATTCACTTTGTTTCGAGAAATAGGAACTTTTGACTTATTCTCACAAATTTCAAGCACATCTTTAGGTCGACGATTCAAGATATTGCCACCGGCGGCTGCGTTAAGAGAATCTTGATCGTTTCCATTCAACCTATTATAAAACGTGTTGATTTGTTGTAACTCCGTGAAACCATGATGTGGGCATTTTCTTAGGAGATCCTTGAATCGTTCCCATGCCTCTCTGAAGTTTTCATCGAAACTTTGACGAAATCCCAAAATTTCATTCTTTAGATTAGTCGTCTTTGACGGAGGAAAGAAATAATTGACAAATTTTTGTACAAGATCTTCCCAAGTTTCAATGGATCGAGGGGGTTCTTTTTCCAGCCAAATCCGGGCTGCCCCTTCGAGTGAAAACGGAAATAGCATCAATTTGACAACTTTTTGCGGCACATCCTTGTAATTGATGGTCGAGGTCAACTTGTTGAACCAACGGATGTGTGCATACGGATCTTCTCGTTCAAACCCGTGGAATTGATTTGTAGACACGAGTTGAATCAAATGCGTCTTCAATTCGAAATGATCAGAATTGATTGCCGGTAAAATGATGGCATCTCCGTAACCCTCGGTGGGTGCTTGGAGCATTTCGGCCATTTTTCGATTGTCTGCCATTTTGTCAGTGGGAATAGTACGAATCTCGGGTTCGACTATTCGGGCAGTACGTTTTCGAGAACGTCTTTTCGGAATTGCGATGAGATCACGAAAGGGACTCGTTGATCTAGAAGAACGAGTGCGCATGCACTAAATGAAACAATTCAATTAAAACAAGATCGAAGCAAAACACAAGTGAACTTAAACCAATAATCAACAAGCGTACGGTAGCTCTCTGAAAGAAAAACGCACAGAGTGGCGGAGGAGCAAAGGTGGGCAATAAATGCCACTTAAAAACCCGCTCCTTTCGGTCTGCAATTTAATGTCAAGACCTCCTAGAACCTCCGTTAGAGCTTTTTAATCAATCAAAGGTGAGCCGAATTCGCAAGCGACACAAAGGCAAGTTTTAAATCTTTTGTTTGGGAACTTATTATGATAATATTCCAAGTTGAGGAATATTATATTGAGATTGCTTTTATCTTTTATTTTAAAACAAAAAAACGAGAAATGTTTTTGTATTTTTGTTTTTATAGGATAATATATATATATATATATATATATATATATATATATATATATACAAAAGAAAAGAAAAATATTTTCGTTTTTTATATTTTTATGAAAGCGAAAACTTCTTGACGAAGGATCTCAAGTCACTAATCGTTTAAACTTCAACGATATAGTCGCAACACAACCTCCCCGGCAGCGGCGCCAAAAATTGATCCGTGCTAAAGTATATATATAAATATAGTATCGGATACACGTGATACACGGGAATCGACAAACCAACCCTTTAGGAAAAAGGTCAACTTGCAAAAACTCACGCTTGTGATGTGTGTGATACCGGGCAAGTGTTACCCGGGTCGTGTCCCAGCGAGGTTGGAATCAAAGATATCGTGTAAGGTTTTGAATTAAAATGCTTGATGATTGGAATTTGGAATTTTGTATTTTTTTAATCTATTTAATAAATGAGAAACAAATTCTCAAAGAAAAATTAAGATTAAAGCAATTTAAACTAAAAACGCGATACGGGAATGATTGAACAAATAATTGCCAACCAAGCCTTCGATGATGATCAAAGGAATAATGGGGTGTTGAGATTGCGCCAAGCTTGTTCTTAACCTGAAAATAAGAAATACGAAGACACTACGTTAAGTGATTGCGCAGGGGTTGGACCCTGCGAACCACCTCCGGCGTGCGAGTAAGTATGTGTAATGGTAATATAGGTCGTAAATTTAGAGAGTGAAGTTAACTTACTTAGTTTTGGCCCAACTATGCTATTTATAGGGAGAAATAGGGCATAGTGGGCGGTTGCACATAGTTCGGAGATCATGGGGGCGTCCCATGGAAAGTGGTAACCGCTAGGGCTTTGTAGCCCACGATCTCTGTTTTGGCGGGAAAGCCAAGGGATAGAGGAGACGTGGGTTTGACCAGGTCAGGATGGTCCTTCGTGCTAGTCCCTTCGTCAGGAATACCCCGAAGGGCTTAGGGCTTCGATTGGCAGATTCCCACATGGTAACCAGTTCGCAGGCGAATGGTTTTACGCCAATGAAACGTGTTAGGAGATTAACCTGGGCCTCCGAAGGGAGGGCTTTCTACAGGCTCGAAGGGGAGTCCTTCGACCCGTTAGGAGGGTACATCATCAAGCCCCCCAGTCGAAAGTGATATATACGTACGAGTATAAATTGCATTCGACTCAAAAAACATGTCACACTCTATCCTTTCCATTTCAAAAACAAAAAGATAAAGCATTAAATTGAATTTCCGCATTAAATGCGAAACCATCATTATCCGTCCACTTGCAAACCCTTAATTGCCATTTCTTCGGTAATCGTAAAACGTCATTTCAAATTTAGCACCCGTTTGAGATCCGCTTAGATAGCAAAGAAAATGTACACGTGTTCGGTTATGATCAAAGATTTCACGAGTATTTAACCTTTGATACGGTAAACCCTAGAACACTTTTACCTCCGCCCAAAATGTACACAACTCTGTGTCATTGTGCTTCCATTAGAATCTAAAAGGTAAAATTCTGCCATCTTTCTCTGCTCTCCTTACTTTATTTATGAGTATGGCTGCAAAACGAATAATTAAAGAAAAAACTTGCACCATGTCGAAACAAGCATTGTCTGATTTTCTGAATGATTACCCCATACCCTCGGAACATAAAATCATGCTTCCCAGTAAAAAGCAAAGTATTTTTGATGCTCCAAAAGGGTTTGTAGGTTTGTATGTGCATGCGTTTACGCAATCAAACTTTAGGATTCCCATCCACCCTCTTATTTTGGAATTTTTGCAATATTAAAAAGTGCATATTTCAAGGTTTAATCCATTTGGTTTAGCCAAGTTGACAACTTATATTGTAATGTGCAAAGCGTATGGTTTTGAGCCCTCATTGACTGTGCTTAGAGGCTTTGTTAATCTCTACCCTGGTGGAGATTGGGTAACTATTGCAAAAAGGAGTGAGCATGATGTCCCACACCTATTGACTAAACCTTTTTTGAATATTCGAAATTGGAAAGGTCAATTTTTTTATATTGAGAGCAACATCATACCCTCCGAGTACCCTGAGTTGTTGGCCGAAGGGAATAGATTTGATGAGAAACGATACAATGACCCGTTACCTTATGAGGTGAGAAGTGACCTTATGTACCAACGTCTTGCACGTCATCCAGTGGACGTACAAACGTTTCCTGAGCCCATCTTATTCATGGCTGGCATTGCTAAAAGTTGGGAAGAGTCTCCATTGCTTTCTGAAATAATTTATGAAGGAAAAAGTATGTATAATTTCTTATTTCATAAATAAATAACTTACCTGCTGATATTCATCTCTTCTCCTTTGTCTGTGCAGAAATGGCTTTCCGTAATTTCGTTGTGGCCGGAGGTGCCAAGGAAGTTAGCTTTATGCCAAGGGATCCTCAGGACACGAGTTACGGAGTGGGATCTCCATCTACCTCTGTTAATAATAATGATGTTGATGTCTCTCCACCCAAGCCTCTTGCTGTGCTCCCCCCAACGAAACCCCTTGGTACTGAGGAAGCCCCCCAGCTAGTGGAGGATGTTGGTGACTCTGATGATACCCCTTCCGGAAGTGATCATCTCAGGATCGTAGGGTCTTCCGGTATTGCTGATAGAGTTCGGACTAGAAAAGGTACCAGTGCAAAGGCTGCAAAGGCTGCTCCCAAGAGGAAATTGAACATTCCTACTCCTACTTCCAGAACCACCAAGCAGAAAACAGAGAAGTCTCGTGGGAAAACCATTATGTATGCTCCAGAGGGAATGGTTGATGAAGATGACATCTCAGGTAAGTGAAAGTTCCTCAAGTCTTCCTTCCTTTCCGTAATATTGCGTATTTGGCTTATATCGCTTTCTTCTTCTTTCTTCTTTTTTTAGGTTTGCCAGATACGAAGGAACTGCCCAACGCTCTCTCCTGCCGCTTGCTTGTTGAGAATGTCACTCCTGCCTCATGGAGGAGTAAAATGAATGAGATGTCCATTGAGAAACTTTGCGATCTCAACGACAAAAGTTATATCCGGCAAGCAATGCTGGACAGCCACCTTAGCTTTCGCACCCGGGGGTTGCTTAACAAAGTCAAGGAAGCGAAGGAGGAGGTTGCTGCTGTTGTTGCCAGGGAGAAAGAAAGGGAGAAAAATTATGCTGAGTTGGAGAAGAGGTGTGACGAAGCCATGGAGAACTTTGAGAAACATCCACGATATGAGGCTCTTCGAGACAAGATTGATGGTCTTGAGAAACAGCTTAAAGAATCGCAGGCTGAGTGTGGTAGGCTAAAACTGGAGGAAGCGAAGGTTGTTGGTTATAAAAACCAGGTGAGTGCCCTGGAGTCTAAGTGTACTGGGTTGGAGACTGAGAGGGCCAGGCTAGTGGAGCTGGATGCTAAGCGTTGTCAAGAGGTTGATAAGTTGAAGCTCGAATGTCAAAATTTGAGAAAAGATAGGGCTGAGGTTGTATCAAAGGTTGTTCCCTACATTGCTATGGAATTATATCATAGCGATGAGGTGGGGGAGGTTGTGGGTAAGCTAGTGAATGCAGCCATATTTCATGGCAAATGCACAACTTTAGAGGAGATTGCTGAAACCAAGAAACCAGTTGTGCTTTCGGAGGTGCCATACTATCGTCCTAATTCCGTTCGTGAGTATGATGAAGCTGGTAACGCACTCACCATGGCAGTGTACCCCTTTCTTGCCGAAGCAACCAAAGATCCCTCAGCCTCCATCGAAGATCTCCTTTCTAAAAAACCCAAGAGCATACAGCCTCCGTCTCCAACTAAAAGAACCTTGTCTGAGAAACCCAAGTCTGCGACTCATCTGGAAGACCCGAACTCTTCTATCAACAAGTGAAGGCTGCCCTGTTGGCAGTAATTTAGTCTGTAAGGGTGGCGTGTACCCTTTAAAACAATTTGGTTATGTTGGAAGGCTGGTGCCTTTGTTTAAGACAATTTATCATGCTTTTATCAGGCGTGTGCCTGTTGGAATAGTTTGTCTGGGCTTCGTCCCATAACTTGAAACAATTATCTCTTTTGATGATAGCTACGCCTGTGCGTAGTCTTTATGAATCTTAATTTGGAGGAGTACTCTCCTTTATTGATGCCATGCTTATCTTCTCTTACGCTCATTACAAGAACGTAAACATACAACCTAAGGTTATAACCTTATTGTGTGTATTTTAGACCAAGATTTTACGCAATCGTATAATTTGACTGCGACAGAGGGTCGCGACCCACTCCGTCTTCATCCTTAAGTTACAGAGGGCTTTTAATACCCTAAGACTTTATAGGAAAGTGAATGTGAATTGTAATGGATGTTAATGTTATACAAGACATGTGCCTTGCTTCATCCTTCGACATTGAAACTTGTAGAGTACTTGGCTGAACAAATCTATGTTGTATAAAACGAAACAAGAGATTTTGAGGGAAACATGTTATATCATTAAGTGGGTAGGGAGGATTACATCATTTGAAGAAATGAATACTAGACACCTACCATTAATGCTTCTTTCCCATGTGAGAAGACTGCGTTACATGAAATTGAAAGCAACTAGGTGCTTTTTAAAGAAAGGTAAGTTCTTATATGTAAGACTTACGAGAGTTGGCGTTATGTCCAAACTTGTTCAAGACATTTTTTGCTTCTGCCCTTCGAGCTTCTATGTCTTTTTGCCACATTAATTCTTTTTTGACGCCAGGCTCTTTCACTTGGTTTTGTTAGCTTTTATTCGAAGGACAGCTTCCTATATGCCCTCAAGGCTTTGGGAAGTTTGTCTGCCCACTTATGCTGGTATTGCCCTAGCTTCATCTCGATTTTGGTAACAATATCCTTGTCAACACAAACGAACCTTTGCTTCACATTCAGGCTTTTGCAGAAAAAAGGAAACACACCTTCGGCAAAGTGTGGCCCTTCGTAAGAGGTGATAACTTGTGGGATTCCAAATCTGAAAATTATGTGTTCCCACATGAACTCTTCCACATCTTTTCCTTTTGTTGATGCCAACGGCTTGGCCTCAACCCACTTGGTGAAATGATCGATGGCTATGACCAAGAATTGTATCCCTCCGGGAGCTAATGGTAGGGGTCCGATTATGCTGACTCCCCATTGACCGAAAGGCCCTGCTGTCATGCTAGATGTCGCCTCATATTCTAGGGGTTTTTGGGCTTTGGAGTGTGTCTGACATATCATGCATGTTCTGATTGCTTCCCTTGCGTCTTCTAGTACGGATGGCCAGTAATAACCCCATTTTGTTACCTTCGAGGCGATGGCTCTAGGGCTTGTGTGTCTTCCACAAAATTCTTCATGAGCATTGTAGAGAATGTTCGAAGCCTGTTTTAATTCGACGCAACGAAGCCAAGGAGATGAAAGACGCCTTTTGTAGAGATTATTCCCTATGAGCCTATACTGGGGACTTTTGACTATGATTCTTCGTGCCGACTTTGAATTATCGGGCAAAATGCTGCTTATCAAGTACGTTTCTATTGGTGCTATCCAGCTGGAGCCTTCATCAAATGTTTCACTTCGTGCAATTGACCTGGTGGCCAATACTTCCACTAAAACCTCGCTGGGCAGATGAGCGAAAGCAGTCGATGCTAATTTGATTAGGGCCTCCGCCTTTTTGTTTTGGCTCATGTGGACATTTGTCACTTTGTGTCGTTCGAAACCCTGAAGGAGCTTTTTAACTTCGTTCAAGTATTCCTTGATTATTGGCTGCCTTGCTCTGTAAGAACCCTTGATTTGACTAGTGACTGAAAGTGAGCCTACGAGGATGGAGAGGTCATGAACCTTCATACCCTTCGCGAGTCGAAGGCCAGCCAGCAAGGCTTCGTACTCTGCTTCATTCTTTGTGGCCTTGAATTCAAAACGTAGTGCATAGCTGTACTCCTTTCCCTCCGGATTAATTAGGATTAAACCTGTTCCGAAACCATCAGAGCTTGAGGCTCTGTCAGTGTATAATTTCCATCCCTCCCTTGCTGTTGGGGGATTTTGTCTGTTTGGGCTATGTCCGGAAGGTGTTTCGTCGAGGACTTCTGCGGATGCCTGACTCTTGATGGAGCTTGGACTATCACGTCTTTTCAATGATCTTGGAGCTGGTAGGTCAATAGCTGTTTTGAACTTCGAAGGGTTGGCTTTGACTCCTTGTTTCGTTGACTAAATGGGTTTGAACCCCTTGAGTCGATATTCCTTGTCGCAGAGCTTGTCATCAGTCGTCGGTGCCTGAGGAGTTCTGGTGTTCCTAGAATGTGTCCCTTCGAAGACTTTCCCCTCGGCTTTGTGTGGCTTCTTCAAGTCTGCTATGGAACTATTTGGAGATCGCTTTTCGCCTTCCACTCTTCGTTTTGCGTGATGCTTTTTTGTGACGATACCTTCTTCGACATCCGCACTTCTGATAACATCATTCGGAGGTTTTTTGGAACCTTCGCTTTTTTCCTTGCTATCCTTCGAGCTGTGCTCAGAAAATACCGTCCCTATTCCATTGGGTGTGTGAAATTTCACCGCTGCATGTATAGTGGAGACTACTATACCCATCTTTTGCATGGCGGTTCTCCCTATCAACAAGTTGTAAAGAGAGTTGGACCTTACGATAGTAAACATGAGGGTTTCTGTCCTTGCAATCCTGCCTTCTTCGATTGTTATTTCCAGCGGAACTTCTCCTAGAGGCCACGAGCGTTCGCCAGAAAACCCTACTAAAGGCATCTTTGAGTCAACCCTTTGAGACCTGACCGCAGACGAAAGCTTTCGAAAGCAATGTTCATATATGATTTCGCAAGGGCTTCCGCTGTCCATGTAAGCTCCCCTTATTTCTTGGCTAAAGATTAGGACTTTGATAACCACCGGATCATTCGAAGGGATCCTGCCTACGATAGGGGTAAACGTTATTTCCCTTATCTCGTTTGTTTCCTGCTCCAGTATCTTCCTTTTCGAAGTGGTTTCGTTTCGATGTATCATTAGTATGGGGGCTTCGGTAGGGTTAGTATCCTTGGCCATTTGAGTCTCAGTCATCTTTTCTTTGCCTTTCTTGATTCCTTTTACCAGGTGCGCCAATTGCCCAGATCTTACGGCCTCTTCAATTTGTTTCTTTAGTTCCCTGCAACTGTTCGTATCATGGCCATTGTCTTCGTGGAAGTGACAGTACTTGATGGTATCCCTGTTTTTGCCCTTACTTGTCATACGGGAAGGCGCCTCGAAGGTTTTGGCTGCCCTCTCCGTAGCAAGTATTTCCTTTGGAGACTTCGATAGACTGCTTAGCAAACCATGGTTGGGGCCTTTGTTGTACGGAGAAAACCTATCTCTGTTCTTGTTCTTGTTCTTGGACCCCTCCCACGAAGAATGCTTCGAAAACTTGTTGTTGCCATCTTTATCTATCGGAGCCCCATTGGTGGACACCTCTTTTGCTTCGATCCAAGTATACGTCTTTTCGGTCAACCCCTTGTAAGTGGTCGGAAGGTCAGTGGACAAGAATTCCACTAAACTCCGATTCCGAAGGCCATGTACGAAACCAGAAATACGCTGATCTTCATGAAGACCCAAGATTTGCAAAGTCTCATCGGTGTACCTAGTAACGAAGGCCCTGGTGCTTTCGTTATCTTTTTGTTTGATGTTGTGCACCGTTAAATGAGTCCTTGTGAACTTCTTTTGCTGACTGAAGTGTGACCGGAACTTGGCTTTGAGATCATCAAGGTTGACGATGCTACCGGGCTTTTGCCCATTCCACCAAATACGAGCAGAATCCCGTAGGATGTATGTAAACATATGACAAGCCACCGGCATAACCCACTTTTGCATCTTGATAGCCCCTTCGAACAAGTGTAAGAAATTGTCCGGATCCCCCTTCCCATCATAAGTCCCAACATGTGAAGGCATTTTTAACCCATCAGGCAATGGGTAATCTTCTATCCATCTAACAAAAGGTGTAGCTGAACCCATAGGGTCTGAATATAGACAATTATAAGGTGGTGCATACATGGGGACAGTATTGTATGGATTGCTGTTTGGGGGCATTCCCATAGGAGTCTGGCCTGGGTAGGACTGATAAGGTGTATTCATGGCAAACGGGTAATTGTTTCCCATGGCGTACGGAGGGTATGCCATAGGATGGCCGAAGGGCATGCTCCCATAATTTTGAGGGAAGCTTGGGTTATTAGGCTGTCCATTTACTGGAGGATATAAATTTTGAGGATAAGACTGAGTTTGGAACGAGGGGTACATACCATTGGGAGGAAGATTTCCTCCCATATTAATTGTAGACGGATTGCCTTCTACGCCTGATGCGTGAGAAGGCTGCAACGGAACCCCAGCTTCAGTTCTTCCAAGATGAGCTGCTAGCAAGGGAGGCAAAGTCACCCCCCTTTCTTCCCTAAGCTGGCTCCTACCATTAGAGCCTTCGGTAACCGCTCCTTCTCTTCTTGTCGGAGCCCTCTCGGGAACTCCTTTGAAACCAACAGTCCTTTTGCTTAGCCTTCGACCAATTGGAGATCCAATTCTTAAGGCCGATAAGGTTGGCCCTTGAGTCGGAGGCCTAGGCTCCATCTCCATTTCTTCATCATACTCATCACTCGAGTATTCCAACTCCCTTTGCACCTCAGCATTCCTGACTTGTCTGTTACGAGCCCTTAAAAGGGTTTCCAACACTTCGTGGTTGGCTTCGACAAAGGCTGGGCTAATGACAGGTTCTGGGTTGGCTGATGTCGAAGCATGATTGTTGGTTGTGATTTCTGGGTGAGAACGTGTTGTGAAGGTGGAGGCGGTTATTGGGGGAAGGTTGTTAGGGTCATCGGTTGGTATTGGTGTTAAGGTAGAGAAACCCGGTGGGGGAGTATCTTCTCTTCCTTGATCCATGCCGGAATAATAGTGAGATTAGTTGGTAGGTTATAAGCTCGGAATTAACGAGACCAATTGTAGCGGTCCCACGGATGGCGCCACTGATTGAACAAATATTTGCCAACCAAGCCTTCGATGGTGATCAAAGGAATAATGGGGTGTTGAGATTGCGCCAAGCTTGTTCTTAACCTGAAAATAAGAAATACGAAGACACTACGTTAAGTGATTGCGCAGGGGTTGGACCCTGCGAACCACCTCCGGCGTGCGAGTAAGTATGTGTAATGGTAATGTAGGTCGTAAATTTAGAGAGTGAAGTTAACTTACTTAGTTTTGGCCCGACTATGCTATTTATAGGGGAGAAATAGGGCATAGTGGGCGGTTGCACATAGTTCGGAGATCATGGGGGCGTCCCATGGAAAGTGGTAACCGCTAGGGCTTTGTAGCCCACGATCTCTGTTTTGGCGGGAAAGCCAAGGGATAGAGGAGACGTGGGTTTGACCAGGTCAGGATGGTCCTTCGTGCTAGTCCCTTCGTCAGGAATACCCCGAAGGGCTTAGGGCTTCGATTGGCGGATTCCCACATGGTAACCAGTTCGCAGGCGAATGGTTTTACGCCAATGAAACGTGTTAGAAGATTAACCTGGGCCTCCGAAGGGAGGGCTTTCTACAGGCTCGAAGGGGAGTCCTTCGACCCGTTAGGAGGGTACATCATCAGGGAATTATAAAAACGGGCTTAAAAACCAAAATCTCTAAAAATTAATCTCACAAGTGCCAAATTATTTTTCCTAAGTTCTAAATGATAAAAGAAAATTTTAGAAAAAAGATTTATATTTTTCTTGATTTTTATATTTTTTATTATGAATTAAAAACTAAATTTAAAAGAAAAATTAATTAAAAATACTAAAACTATTCTGAAAATTCTGAAAATTTTTGTGAAATTACTTGATACTAAAACAGTCCTAGGAAAATTTTAACAAGGTGCCAGCTTATTGGGATAAGCTGGGAATAAGCAAAGAAGCTCGGATAGCTTAAATGGGAAAGTGGGTTAAATATTAAAGTGTGCAAGGTTTAACCAGAGAAGTCCCAAGGGCAGTTGGTTAGTGTGTTGGTGTGTGAGTCAAGAGACCAGGGTTCGAATCCCTTGGCTCTCTTTTTGCTTTTTTATTTTATTTTTGGATTTTTCTGATTGAAACTCAACAAGCACAAACCAATAAGCAATTTTTACAAAAGCAACTTATTTTGAAAACCTCAAATAAGCCCAGAAATAAGCCAAGGTGGCTGATCAGTTGGCTAAAAGAGAAATAGCCCAAGGCTTTTAAGAAAAGGACTGATAAACTATTTAAATAAGCAAAATAGAAACTGAAACAAGCTAAGTGAATGAGGATAAGCTAAAATGAAAATGAAAAAACCACAAGAGCATAGAAATAAGCATTAAATACAAAACAAATAAGCACAAGGGACTGATGGTTTGGTGAGGTGAAGGGCACCTCAGTTCAACTGGGGTCTTTTTAAGCTGAGAAAAAGCTAACTATAAGCTAATTTTGGACTACCAAAATGAAACCACAAAAACTTCATAATGTGAACTTATCAGAATATAAAAGCTAGACCTTGGGGGGGGGGGCTTAAATTCAGCTTATAGATGGGCTGCAAATCAGCCAAATAAGCTGATGAGGTCTGCTGATCTGTGCAGACTTGCACAAAATGGCACAAACCAAATGGAGACTTAACCAACTCTTGCAATTACACTAAATGTACTCAAAAGATCTCAGAAATGCTACAAAAAAGGTCCAAATTAGCTTATTGCTCTAAATGACTTATTTGATCATTTCATTACCTAAAATTGTAACAGTGGACTTAGAACTATATAATCTATCAACTTGGCTTAAAAAATCTTGGAAACAGCTTATACTAGTTAAATTAAGCAAGATTAAAGTTGAGGGAATGGCAAATGAACAGTTACTAGCTAATATGGCCTGAGAATAAGCTTAAACCAAACACCCCTTAAAGAAGGGCTGAATTGGAATTTCAAAGGAAACAGGCTAATTAAGCTAGGTTTCTGGGTGAGAAAGGTTTCACTAACTTATTTTATCTATAATAAGCAACTTTCAAAATGTAAATAAGCACTAACTTAAGCTATGCTAGTTATGGCTATTTTTTGCTTTTTTTAAGGTTTTAAGTAAAAAACAGAAATGAGCTATAAAGACCTAACAAGATTACTCAAATAACCACTCAGAGAACAATTAAGCAAAGAAAAACACAGATAAGCACACAAATAAGCAGTTGAACAGTAGAACATGAAAATGGAAATTTCTTACAAAATGCTTTTGCTCCAAAACAAGAACTGATAACTAGTCACCACATCAACCTATTGCTTCCCAAGAAGCTCTAAACCATGGTCATCCATAATTCACCATGCTCCAGCTTATTTGACCAAACCTGGTTATTTTTAGCTTATTTTGACTTTTCTTGACTTTTTTGGAATTTTAAGATTTAAACTGATCTAGGTTGTTTTAAACTTATAAAAAGCTTTAATAAGCTTATATAAGCTCACATGAACTGAAAATAAGCTTATACAAACACTGATTAACTTAATTCGATTTAACAGTTACAATAGAAACTTGAAAACTTGGAAATTTCATTAACTCTTGGAAATTGTACAAAGATAAACATTAAACAAACTTAAAGTAACTTGAAATGATAACTGGAAATTAAAATTGACAATACTTGAACAATTAAAATACAATACGATTTAAACAAAAAACTACTTTTTATTATAGGCTACAATGGGGTTCTATTTATACTACACTGAGGTGGGATATGTCTCTTGTGCTTCTCTGAACCTTTCTTGACCCTTGGATTGCCTTGAATTGATCTCAGCCCTCTAAACTCAGTTTTGGCGCCAAAATGGTGTGAGTGGGAAAAACCACTTGACTGATAGCGTGTGATGGGAACGAAGCATTTAATGCTTCTTGGTTTGTTAGGTGAAGTGTTGAGGAAGCTTGGGAGAGGGTGGTATTGTCAGGGATAAGGGGGGAATGGTGGTATGGTTTTGGCGGGCGTGGTTTTGGAAGATGAGTTTGACTGGGGTCAAACTCTGGTATTAGCTAAATAAAGAAAGTGGGTCGGGTTTATTTTATGGATTGGGCTTGGGTTTAGTTATGGTGTGGGCTGGGTTAGGATAGTTGGGTTTATTATTTGGATTAAAGGGAATTGGATTTAACTTTGAATTTAGTTTAAGGTTTAAGGACCAATGTTGTAAAATCTGAAAATCCAAGGACCAAGGCTGCCAAAAATAGAAATTATTTCCAATGACCATTTGTGTCATTTTGGTATTTTTGAGGGTTGACTTTGACTTTTGACTTTGTCTTTTGTCTTCACTTGATCAAATGTACAATTGTTGTCGAGTCGATCCAAAAATACTCGTTTTCGCTCCGTTTTCAATCCTTTGGTACCTGAAACACATAAAATACAAACCAAGGATATGTGCAATATATTTTGTGTGTTTTTGGTCATTTTAGTGTCTTTTATGGGTATAAAATGATGAGTATTTACACACTCATCAGTGGTGATCAACCTTCGACAACGAAAAGGAAGCGCAAGTACAGTATTAGCATCTGCACTGGTTATTTTTTTTCTTTGTTGAACACTGACCACCACACACTTCATTTCCAGCCTAACATACATGACCGGTTTTCTTTTATCGAGTATGTATAACGGTTAGATCTGTCAACTGTGGGAAAAAAACTATAGGCAGACTTTGGTGTGCAAAATTGTAACTGGAGAGAACAGGGTATTATTAAGGATGATATAAAACGGGTAAACGAAAGACAGTCATACAAAGTATATATATGGCAGCTGACTAACAGTCGGTCTTGATCTGAGTTGAACCATAATGTACTGAGGTAGGTGAGCACGAAAACTTGGTGGCGACAAAAATATTGACAAAGTATCAAAGATGGATGCACAGACCATGCGAATTTAGTAATAGTTGGCCTTGCTCTCTGTACATCCATCATTGATACTGTGTCTATTTTTGATGTTTAACCTGCGTATGTAGCATGCAATCCGGATTTTGAATATAAAAACCCCGTTGCGAGAAAAAAGAATATAAGCATATCCGCCTCGCACAGTGGATTAAGCCTGTAAATTTAAGATATCATAAGCATACATATACAAAAACAACAGTTTGATATTCAAACATGGCATTAAAAAATTAAAGCAATACTTATCTTTTTTTTGTTGTAGGTATCTAGCAACATGTCGAATGAATTGAAAAGTGAAGATCTGCCTCGCACGTGTTTTTCTCATGCATACATGATCTCACGAATGTTGATTGATTTACATAACCAATATGTATTTATCAACATATTCGTTTGAGCAAAAGTGAAGATTAGGAGCGTTTGGGTAATCTCATTGTTTTAGTTATAGAGTCGAGATTACCGCACATCCACATAGTTTGCATATATGCACACACTAGGCACGTGTCTTTAAATAAAATATTCTCAATGTTAATCTTTGATAAATTTTTCATAGGTAACAAGAGATATCACATGTTTGATTATGATCATGAACTGACAGCCGATTACATTCCCAAACCATCAATTGAACCAAACACCCCACTTTGTCACATACAAAGCTTTCGTCACCTAGAGTCTCGTCTTTTCCACGAAGGACGTATTGTCGAGTCCTCCTTTCTCAATCATGATCATATCCAACCTATGTTTCAAGAAATCGGATTCGATTGCTTGTTTCGGATTAATGATCTAATATGTCCTCGGTTTGTCCTTGAGTTCTATAGATAATTTAAACTCGTACATAACGAGGATCAAACTTTGTCTCTCCAATTCGTGATACAAAATCAATAAATCTCACTCACTCTTGACCAATTTGCTAACATTCTTGAACTTCCGAACCATGGACAATGTTCCTACACGGAAGGTTGGTCTCTCAAAACCATCACGAGTCACCAAATTCAGTCCGGTCCTTACAATACCCTCATTCCCACTCCATGTGCGATTAAACAGCACATTCGTCTTCCTCAAAAAGTTCATGGTTTTCTTAAAGAAAATGATGAAATTGAGTTCCGTGAGTCTCATGAGTATGACTTAGATCCACTCAAAGTCTATGTTGATGAAATTCATCCACATCTACGTAGATGGATAGAAGTCATTCGTGAAAATGTATTTTGTCTTCCTCACAACCGTGAGCACCTTCCGGCTTGTTGTGCTCATATGTTGTATTGTCTAGTCACCGAGCAACCCTACAATCTCGCTTACTTTGTGGCAAGGAGAATTGTCGGTGTCAGGGGTCGACTAAATAAGGCGATACCCTATGGCATGTTGTTGACTCGTCTATATCGGTTTGTCATGAACTCGTTCCCTCACCTCCAAAACAATCGATATCTCCTTGTCAATCCCACCATGGCTCCTTTAACTCAAACAACCTACACCTCTCTCTATTGGGAATGTACATCATCTCAAGGGAATCATGTAAGTATTGTATACTTGGATTTGATTGTTTGATGATAGATCTAATTAGAGAGAGAGATGAAGAATGGGAACTTTTAGAGAGAGAGTGGAGAGAAAATGTAAGTAGGTTAGATTAGAAAATGAGAAAAGCTCCAACCCTCTCCCTAGTGGAGAGGGGTATTTATAGTTACAACATATTGTCCCCCGAGTGGGCTGTAGAGTGAGCTGACAGAGGGTAAAGACCCGACCCACTCCACAAATACTACTTTAACTAAACTAATAATAATACTAAACTAATATTAATAAGCCTACGAGCTAACTGAATGCTAAATAGATACTCGGGGTGACCGAACCTTCATCTGAATATTTATATTCCTAACAATCTCCCCCTAAGGGAGGTCACCCCGGAAATAATATTTCGAATTCTAGCATTCTATCATTTAATCTTGACTTCATAGCTCGTAGTCTTCGATTCTTCAACTTCTTGTATCTTTGTACCTTTAGCAGTGATCTTTTGATGACTGTTCTTCTATCTTGGATGATCTTTGAGTATTCTTCGAATTTATCATCCAATATTTGTCTCCAAGTCATCTTTCAGCAGTATGTCTCCATGTGATGTGGTATTCTTTGATTCGACATGCTCACACTGTTCTGGGTCATGATTTTCAACATCAGAGTTAGCAGAAGCAGTGTTGAAGGTCTTTTAGGTTATCATGACCTCTTTGAATATGATGATGATGTAGTGTGAGCATGTGGTGATGGATTGGCATCTTTTCTGCAATCAGCTACAACCGCAATCAGCTGCAACATCAATCAGCTACAACCGCAAACAGCTGCAACAACAATCAGCTTCAATCGCCAGATGTTCCTGCATACGACGTCCGGTACTTACAGGTTCGGACTTCGAGATTGTTAACAGCATAGTGTGAAAACTCTCTCTAATCCTTACCAAGACCGTTCCTAAATCAGAAACCCACAGAGGGTTTTAAAGATTTACCGTAGCAAATCAACGATTAGGTGAGTCGCTGGAGATCACTCCACGACTGTAGACCGTTTGAAACCGCCGCGATCACTAAGCGTAATCCACAAGGAATTACCGAAGTGACCTGCTTTCAGGGCTGTTTGATGTTGACCCTGGCAGGAATTTCCATTCAATCATTGAGAATTACATTTGTAAATTCTCTCATAAATGTTCTGGCAGATTGCTAAGATCTGCGTAGGACTCATAAGTTTACAACTGGTGTCCTTAATGTTGAACAACCAGTGTAGAAATAATACGTGTTCCTATGAGATCTTATTATGCATCTCGTGGCTCTAGACTCAATAGTGCGTTTTGATTTGGTGATCGGAGGCTGGAGAGGACTGCCACCTTTTCAATATCATCTAACTCGGAGTGAGAGAGACGATAGAAATGTATTGATCTTCGTGACAAGTGAAACAAGAGTCCTTTGAGGGACCTTGAGTAGCTAGGGAGGGTTGTGCAGCGTATCACTGGGTCCATGATACTTTGTCTTCAATGCCAGCAATCAGCTAAGTGATTCTGACAGCATATGTATTGACCCGGTTTCTGCCTAAAGTGTAAGGAGGGTTTCTTTCTTTTCACCCTTTATCTTTACATTCTTTTTCATTCTTCAACCCCTTCAGTTCTTACCGAGACTTCATTACTAGTACCTTGTTGGGTTTGTTCCAGTACTAGCTTCATCTCAGTCGGCACTCTTCCCTTAATCACACTTTTCTCCTTTTTAATCATACCTAAGGACTTCTACACTAACTAGTGGATTGTCCCTGGGTAGATCCCTCCGGCTCTGGCGGGATCGTGGGAACTTGTACCTAACCTTACCATCCTTATAACTCCAATACAATAAATAAAATGGTCGGTCTTTGGTGTTCTTCCACAATTGCCATAAACCAAATCTTTGAAAAATCTCTCAAAGTGTTCATGATTCTGAAACACATTTTTGCTAACACTTGAGAGTTTTATATTTTTCAAATGCTCCCCCTCAACATGTGCTCAAGTGATTGTTTTATAAATTTGCACATGTTAGGTAGAGCTCGCACTTTTTGAATTGATCAACTTTCAGTGAACATGACCGATTCGAGACACGCTTACATCACTGGTTAGACCAGCTTGAAATTATTACCCGGCCTGGTCAAGTCCACAAAAAGTTTCTCGAAACGGTACACTCTACTCAGACACATCCTTTTCGAGACACGCTTACATCACTGGTTAGACCAGCTTGAAATTATTACCCGACCAGGATTTGTCCTTTCGATTAATGACAGTTTGTGTTTCGTCAATTCATTGGTTAAGTCTGAGTCACGATCTCATGCGATGCCAAATCCTTTTTGTCCATTTGCCCCCCTCAATATGCGCATCGATATATGAAAGAGTTTAGCACATATGGGAGAGCCTAACGTTTAAGTCCAAAACATCACATTTTCATCAGGTTTCATATTTAAATCACATTCTCTCCCCCGATCAAAAATTTCAAACCTTTTGAGATTTGTGATCCCAATTGATTTAAATAAGTTAGAAAATGTGGGAGAAAATGTGTCCGATTTAACGTAGTCTGATGATGGAACATACTATGCTCCCCTTAATCTAAGAAGGAGATTCACTGCTTATTTTGCACAAATTGATTATTATGACACAAATGATATTGACCTTTTTGCACAGATGATGTGATCACCCGCTTTTCTGAGGGAGACAGTGGTCAACATCGATTATCCATCCACCAACAAAACTTTCCCACATGTTGACAATCTCCACTTGGCGAGATCAGAATAAGAACTGCTTTGTTGAAGTGAAGGTGGTGGTGGTGATGACAGTGTTGTTGTTGTTGTTGTTGTTGCTGCCGATGTTGTTGTCGAGGTGAATTCTGAGCCAATCAATAGAGTTTGAACGTCTGATCAAATGGTTAGAGCGGGAACTGGTACATTCATTTTGGCTATGGAATCTGCATAAGAATATCAACACAGATATACATACATACAGATACACTATTCCTTAATAGCTACCCCATAGCAGCTTGCCACATTATAATACCAAGTTCATCTTATAATCAAACCACAATCAGAAAATACGTCAAACCACTATCTAGCATGAAGAGCAATTAGCAATCATGAGCATGGCAATTCACACAGATTTCAATATTCAATTCAGGATCTTAGGAACGTGATTCTATCATGATAGTTATATACCTAAGCGAATCCTGAGAACATATGCACAATATCAACAACATTTAAGCAGCAATCGACTAACAAGAGTCAAACAACATTTGAAACTCATTCATTCAGATCATACAAATGTCATAGGAGTATTCAAGAACATCAAACATAACTGGTTTTCTTACTTCTTTTAGGTTTTGAGTCTTAAAGTATTTAGGGGATTAAACGAGGATTCCAAAGTAACACAAATGAACCTTCTAGATACATAAAGCTAGGAAACTATAAGCAAATTGCACATAATGTCCTAAACTTTCTAGCAACAAACACGTTTGGCCATTTGATATAAAGTTTTAGCAAGATCCTCTTCAACTAATACCCCATTAACTACAAAACCATTTCTAACAAGTATGAGTAAACCAAGAAACCCGTTTGATGATATAAAATTTAAATTCACTCTCCCCCTCAATCAATGACCCGTATTCTAGTAAAAGATTTGTAGTCGTTGATTGAGTGACAAATTTTATGCACAATCCAAGTCTAAAAGAATTTCAAGCAACACAAAATCACCAAGTGTCTTACAAATAATTTTTAGAAGAATCACAGAATGAAAACTATTTGTATACAAAGAAGATTTCTCTTCTTTTTCAAGAAATGATGCACTGAAACGTACATCAGATCGAAGAAACATGGATATAAAGTAATCCATGCCCAGGTGAACATCACCCAGTTGGAGGAACAACCATCTTTTTGGCGACGTGCTTTCCCCAGTTTGAAGCGCGGGTTGCTATCTAAAGTAATAGCAAGCCATTTAGACATGTTTTAACAATCCATTTTAACTTCTGCTCGAGCTTCATTTAAAGACCCGTGCCATTATTGAATGACATTTCTAAGTCCGTAAATGTTATCGATAAACAGAAGACATGCCTAGGTGAAACTATTTTTGGTATTTTCTATTTTTCAATTTTTATGGTTTTTCTGGTTTTACGTTTCTCTATTTACAATTAGCAGGTTTTCTATGTATCTATTTACAAAAATGTATGAAGCAAATATATACAAGGATACGAAACAAAAACCATTACTCCTCAGCATCCTGAATCTTCTCCGCTTCCATCATTTGACTTGCTGAAGAGTAACGTGAGCACATTTAATCAGGGATTGATTCAGGCTTTTCACTCTCCCCTAATTAGTGCTCTCCCCCAATCTGACAACCTTTCTGATGAACACCCATAATAGAAAGAAGACTTTGGATGAACGCCCATAATATGAAGAAGTCTTTTGATAACCAAATGCATGCCGTCTTAAGTCTTCTAACACATAGCGGAGAATGTAGAGTAGACTGTAGACTCGACCTTCTTCAAGATTTCCCAATATAGAGGAACAGAATACCAACCATCTTCATCTCACCAAATGCCTTCCAGTAACCTTACATATAACCCATCAGCCCGCAACATACACATGAGATGATAACACACAACAGAGAATGTAGAATAGACTGACGACTCGACCTTCTTCAGTCTTTAGTATAACACCAAAGTAACAAGTTGAACCACTGATCATCTATAGTATGTATCCATCCTTGGATATTAAGCCCTGATCACGTGAACCTGTTGTGCGTCCTTGATGTACACATTCTCTCTCCCCTGATGGTTACGATTAATCAGCCCATGACGTAACAGTGAAACGTTAATACCAAGGTAACAAGTTGAACCACTGATCATCTCTGCGGTTATCAACACCGGAATAAATGATTAAGCCCGATCACGTGAACCTGTTGTGCGTCCTTGGTGTACACATTTCTCTCCCCCATGATGGTTACGATTAATCTGAATCATCATCATGATGTGTACATGCAGCGTAATGACATGTACATGAAGATTGACTAGAAACCCTTTGTTGCTGATTGTACCAGCCCGTGAGACGATGTCGATTAGCATTCCATGACCATGTTCTTCAACACCTTGATAGACGGAGGAAGATGTAGTGTTGGAGAACCATGGTTTGCACGACTCCTGAATTCGTATTCAGGAGTCGTATGACCATTTCTCAATCATCAATCAACATGTAGATTAATATTCACCCTTCCCCCCCCCCTAAAAAATTGCATATGCCTGCCAACTGCAAATTTTGATGATTGAACTAGTGAATATGAATACCATCAACGGTAAGTAGCTCCACTTGACGGTACTTGAAGACTGACATGTTGTTTATTCACCCTTTCCCCCCCTCAAAAATTGCATATGCCTGTCAACTGCAATTTTTGGTTAAATAAGTGAATAATAGTATACTCCAATATGCGCCGATCCACTTGAAGACTGAATAAGCACGGAAAGAGCATGAAACTTGATGATGAGAATGGCCATAAATAAGAAGACTCCTCTTCTTTTGAAGATAAAGTGCACTCAAGCGTACACTTTTCTTTTCTTTGATGAACGAGGCCTGAACTGATATGAACAGGCGTCATTATGATGAAGACCGAGGCCTGAACTGAGGTATTCAGACGTCATTATGATGAAGAGCGAGGCCTGCACTGATGTGTACAGACGTCATAATGATGAAGAGCGAGGCCTGCACTGATGTGTACAGACGTCATTGTCGTTGAAGAACGAGGCCTGAACTGATTTGAACAGACGTCATAGACGGTGATGTTCATCAAGCGTGAATTGCCTGAACCCCTACATCATGAGATATCACTCCTTTTGGCACCCAAACCCTGAGTCTTTCCTTACTATGGGTGAATGATGTACCTGCATTTAAGTAAGGACTACCTGCATTGACATTAAGAGTTTGTTTGCATTTATGTGGGTTAGTGATATCAGCATTTAGACCTTGTGGGGTTTCACTATCAACCTTGGTTTCGCACATTAGTGAACATCGTTCGAATAGGTATCCATCTAAGACCCACAATCTTAAAAATTCTACCCGTTGGGATCCACCTAAGGCATGATCTAGGATTGTTTGGCTTCTCATGTACAGTGGAAGACTTGTTTAGAGGAGACCTTTGTCCTACAGCAATCTGCCTACCAGGTTTCTGAGTATGACTCTTTGGTTCTACGGGCTTGTTGTTGTTTCTAGTCTTAGAGGATTGAACCTTAGCGCGAGCATTCACTTCCTTCAGGAGTTTAGTAATACAATCATCATGATTTGCCTTAAAAACACATTTCTGACAAGTTGAGCAAACAAAATGTTTGAAGTCAGAGAAAGATCTAGGTTTCTTAGAGTGATTTGCTATGGGAATCGCATTAGTTGACACGCAACTACTCTTAAGAACAGGCAAATTCCTAGTCTTTTCATGTGTGTTTTTCTTAGCGTCCACTAGGTTTTGATTCTGAACAATGTCTTTAAGTCTAACATGTTCCTTTGGTGTCACAAGTGGCACACGTGTTGAACTAATCCTAGAAGAACTAGATGCAGTCATGTGATGTGGTTTAGCAACAGCATATTCCTTTTCACTAGGTCTAGACTGTGAAGTGACTGGTTTTGACAAAACTTTTTCCGTATCAACTTGGGAGGCAAACCGTGTTTTTGAAAACTTTGGTCGTTCAGATTTAAACGCAGTCAGTTGTCTAACAACTGGTTGGTTCCTAAGTGGTGGTTTTCCCAAGATTGATGGTTTTGCAAACTTAGTGTTCACACCATTTTCATTCAATTTTCTCAATTCGTTTTTCAACGATGCAATCGCAAAACCCTTTTCCTGAAGTTGAGCCTTGAATTCATCATTTTTGGCAATCAAAGAGGTAGTTTGCTCTACATTCTTAGTTTTTGTTTCTTTGATTGTATCACACAGTTCTTTGCAATGAATTTTCAAAGACTCATTTTCCTTAAACAATTCAGTCACTTTACGATCTAATTGTGCATTATTTGTTGCAATAACATCATTGTCATGTTTAGTCTTAACTTCATTGCATATGTCACGCATCTCAGCCAATCTGTTTTTCAGGTTTTTTATCGTTAAGTTTTTGGCTTCTAGCTGAGCTTTCAAATCATTTATCATAAAAAATTCACGGAATTCAGGAAATTCCGGGTTTTTACATGGTAGTTTATTTTGAAGACTTTCTTTCTTTTGTTGCCTTGAGATTTCAAGATCAATACAATGTTTTTCAAGCTGTAAAAATCTTTTTGAAAGTTCATTATAAACATCCTTTTCAACCATATCATTTGATTTGAAAAACTCAGCCGTAGGCAAAGCACTTAACGCATCATCATGTTCAGCATCCTGATCAATTTCTCCCCCCTTATGACTCATATTTGTTGAATCAGAGGTGATATTACTATCAGTCTTTTCCAACTGATATGAGTCATAAGTAGGTTTAACTTGATCAGTATGTTGTTGTTCATTGGAAAGAACATTTTGTTGATCAGACAGATGTACCTCAGCAGATGGTACTTTGTGATTTACTGGACTAAGATTTGCATCCACACCATGCGTGATATCAGTCTTTGAGTAGTTGCTATCATCATGCTTGTCTGATTCTGTCCCATTTCCCATAATTTGAGCCCTTTCATTAATGAACCCATCAACATTACTCATCAATTGTAGTAATGTTGTTCTGAACACGGCAACCTCAGTTCCAGTGTATTTAGCAAAACACTCTTTTGTCATTTGACTGTCATAGTCATAGTTCTCAGTGTATTGCGAATCAATGAACACCTGGAGTTGGTTGTTGATCACACTGAAAGCTGCTCTGGATCTTGCTTCAGAGAATTCTTCTTTGCCAAGTTGTTGTTCAAGTTGATCCAAATACAGAATCATTTTGACTGTGAATTCATGAACATCTTGACCAAAGAGTGTTGTGAAAGCCCGTGTGTAACCCATCACGTATTCAGTTTTTTCAAACAGAACCTTGAGATGTGAATGAAGTAATCGAAAACATTCAATGCGACTTTCCTTCTCATTTGGCAACATAAGTGACTGATGAAACTCTTTCTCTTGTGAATTCGTGCACGAAGATTCCATATTAGTATTATCAGAATCACCCACGTTTAGTTGTTGTACAGAACTGGAGATCTTTTGTTTATCATACGTGTCGTACAACTTGAGTACCTCAGATATGAAGGAATCTGAAGTAGCAGTCATGATGTAAACGTGCACGGGATTTTACAATTCTATGATTTAAACCGAGAAATAAACTCTTTCGCAGGATTTTACAAAAATCAAGAATAGACCGTGAATTGATAATGATAATGTGAGCTGTTTGTTTGATCTTGGTTGAAATGGTTTTAAGAGAAACCAGCTAACCACCGTAAATAAGTCCAATAAGCTTGAAGATATCTAATAACTAGCACGGTAGTTATATCCAACGAACCCGAAAAAATATTACCCAAAATTTAAAATTAATCTCGGATAATTGAAGCACAAAAAAAAAACCGTGATCCAAAAATTATATCAAAATAATTTATCAAGAAAAGTTGCCTCTGAATTAGTACTTGTGATCACTAGCCAATAATGTTAGCTCCAAGTAACAACATAAACCAACAAGACACTTAAATCGTCCTTGAGATAATTGTCCACAACCCACCACAGTAAAGCAAACTTAGGCCCAAATCTTTTGAAGACCAAAAACTACTTAAGCCCACTATACACAACCCAAATTTGACTACCCTTATATTCTCGGTATTAACCACACACCTTAATCACAATTTAGTCTAACCCTAAAATTAAAGGCGCCTCTTTTACACTCTTCACAGTCAACAAGCAGCCACCTAACTAACTTAACCCTAATCGATCTCTTGTATCAACAAACCCAATCAATCAATCGATGCTCCTCCTTATAAATCACCTTTCACGTATGATCAAGACACAAATATCGTAGCTTTTAAGTACAGCCGAGCACTACCTTTTCTTGATTCAGCTTTGAAGAACACACAAAACACTCATGGCTTCAAGATCTTATGATGGGTCTCGGGTAAGCTTCTTGTTGTTATCAGTTTAGGTCAAACCGAAGAGAAAAACAACAAAACACACTTGTTTTTGTTAATATCTTTTAAATTTCGGACATAAAATAACATAGACTCTTTTCTTTTTCTTTGTTAATTAGTGATGACATGAAGGTGAGTTAGAGTGGGTTTGTTGTTGTCGAGTGGGGAAGATGTAGGTTAGATGATGTGGTTGTAATTAGTGAACTGGGAATGTAATTAGGATTGTTGAGATGATTTTGTTCTTGTGGAATAAAAAAAAATGATCTTTGATTCTTGTTGTTTGTATGGATTTTGGATTTGTTTTTGTTGTTGAAAGAAAAAAAATTAATTGTTGTTGTAATATGATTTGGATTTGTATATCGTTACTTGTGAGTAATTTTGTATACGGATTGGATTTGGTTTTTCTGAGTATATTAGCTTCTTCTTGTTTTTGTTGAGGAAAGAGGAAAAGAAAAAAAAAATATTTTTTGTCGTTCTAAGGTTGTTGCATCAGACCAGTCAAAACGCTAGTCCCTTTAATTGCCAGACAAATCGCCACCCAAAACACCAGTCGCTTTCACAGAAGTTGTACCCTTTTCCCTTTATAGATACAGTCCAAAATGCAGGTACCAAACGAGACAAATCGCAACAAAAACTTTAGACACAAGTCGCTACTTTCAGACAACTCGCTAGCACACAAAACGCTGGATGACAAATCGCTAGGACAGACAAGTCAAAGCTGTCACTTTCACCCAGTTTTGTCTTTTACCCCTTTTAAGCTACTATCCAAGATCAGTGTTTTCAATAATCCAAAAACACAACACCCTTTATCCGTAGCAGTACAAAACGCTACTAAGAACAATGTCAAGTCAAAACCAAGAACAATTTTATGCCAATGCACCTTCAATCACAAATAAGCCACAAAACAACAAAGAAAACCAAGGCCAACAGCTCCTGATGTTTTGTCTTGTGAATACGGACCAACTTGAGATTCCAAAAATTCGAACAATAGGAAACAAAAACGTCCTTAAGAAGAGAAAAAACAAACTGTTCTTGAGAAGTTCAACTTCACATAAGCAAGAGACCAACTTCACTTAAGCTAGCGGCATAAACTCTTAAAGCCCAAATCCACATAAACTCTTAAAGCCCAAAAAAAATTAATGAACCAAACGGATTAAAACAAAACAGATTCAAACAAGTAAAGTATAAGATACTAACAAAACAGTTTATAGAAGATTAGAGAGAAAAAAAAAATGATTCGAACCAAAAGACAAAAAAAAACAAACTAGAAAAAAGATTAGAGACCACAAATCCAAGCATACGCAATCAATTGAACCTAACCATGGCTCTGATACCAATTGTAAGTATTGTATACTTGGATTTGATTGTTTGATGATAGATCTAATTAGAGAGAGAGATGAAGAATGGGAACTTTTAGAGAGAGAGTGGAGAGAAAATGTAAGTAGGTTAGATTAGAAAATGAGAAAAGCTCCAACCCTCTCCCTAGTGGAGAGGGGTATTTATAGTTACAACATATGGTGCCCCGAGTGGGCTGTAGAGTGAGCTGACAGAGGGTAAAGACCCGACCCACTCCACAAATACTACTTTAACTAAACTAATAATAATAATACTAAACTAATATTAATAAGCCTACGAGCTAACTGAATGCTAAATAGATACTCGGGGTGACCGAACCTTCATCTGAATATTTATATTCCTAACAAATCATGATGACAATTCGGTATCGTGTTATGATGTCTCATCGAGTGATGATGAATGAGGGTGTGCTCAAGCCAATGGAAATATTTTCATAATTAGAACTTATTTATGATTAATTTTATTAGGAATAAGTACACTCTACTATTATGCATGCTTGACATTTATCCTATCACCTTGCATGAATTTTATATATGATTTTTGGATGATAGCTTACTTTGTCCCTTGTGTTTGCATGCTTATGGATTATCTTAGCAAATTGCATGATAATCTTTATGTGCTAGAAGTAGCTTAATATGGGACACATTAGGCAAATAAATCTTTAGTGATTTGAGGCACCAACATTTCCAGCAAATAGTCCCTCTAGGAAACTCACCTTAGCTGCCTAGAACTAGGCTGCACAGGAAAATTCGTGACTCCAATGTCACGGTACCGTTAAATAGGCCACTGTACCTTTAAATTTAACGGTACCGTGTGGTATTTAGTGGTACCGTGCCCTTGTTTGACGAATTTTCACTGTTTCCTCTAGATCCCTGAACCTCAAACCTGCAAATTTTGCAAACTCACATACACCCCAAGATTCCCTTACTACACCATAGGACACTATCGTCACCTTTAATTCAAATCCCCCAACTCTTGCCTATATAAGGCCTCACCATTGCAAGCTTATCTTGCATTTCATCTTCAACCTCACACAACTCAATCCCCATGTCTTCCACACGAGGATCAATAAACCACATTTCCAAGAAACCTAGGATAACTGTAAGACCACCATCCAAACCTCTCTTTGTTGATCTAACAAAAGATGATGAAGTCACAACACCACCTTCCCAAGCCACTCCTCACTCACCATCTCCACCTAATGCTCCTTCCAAGACTTCTTCCACTAGAACCACATCTTCATCATCTCCCTCTCTCAACACCATGCCATCATCCATGGACTACACACTCTCATCCATCACTCATTAGGGGGAGTTATAACCAAGAACCATTCACCACATTCCGCTACGCATATCTTCTTTTTGTTTTGACAAAAAAGGGGAGAAAGGATTAAGTTCATACATCACTGTTAACATCACAGTGCATGTTTTTATGCTCAAAATAGTTTTCAAAACTTGCATAAAACTAACTTAATCTATATTTTTAAAAGACTCAAACTTTATTATTTCATCGCTTAAAAATATACTTTATGTTTTGTCATCAACAAAAAGGGGGAGATTGTTAATACAAATATCGTCCTAAAAACGTTATTTATATTTTACGATCTTTGCTTAATTTTGTTAATGACAATTACAAAGTTTATCTTTAAGTAATGCATAAATATAAGATTAAGTCTTTTACATTTATAGTAACAAGTCTTTTAAAACACATTTTACACATTACATGATCACTAGGAATTACATTATATACATTTACATGTTTATTTTTATTTCTTAAAAATGAAAATACACATGACATCATGGCATACCTCATTAGGAAATCTTAGTTGACTTTACAATATATTTTGGAAAGATCTTGAAGCTAAAGAGTTGACTTTGTAAGATCTTGACAAGACTTGACAAAATATGGAAAGATTTGGGAATATCTTAGCTAGCATGTTCCCGCGGAACCAAACCATATAACTGGCGGACCCCAGATTTTGGTTCCGCCAAATCCGTGGTTTGTCTGCTCAGTTTTGCCTATAAATAGCAAGCTGATCATTCAAGCACAATTATCACTCATATAGCTTAAAATATATATTCGTTCATTTGTGCATTACTAACCCATTGCATTCATTCATTTCATTCTTAGTGATCTCTCTTTTGTAGCAAAGAAGATCAAGCATACAAGCTTCAACACAGTGTTGCAAGTCTTGATAGTTAGATACTGTGTGATTAGTTAGTGTTCACACATCATTGTCTATACCATTCATTCAGTAGAGTTCGTTTAGTGTTTTAGTCCTCAAAACACATAGAGTGTCGGGAGTGGTTGTACCCTTGTTAAAGAACCAACGGGAGTGGTTGTACCCTTGTAAAGAACTCGGTGTCTAGCTTAGTACCGGATAAAGAGTAAGCGACGTGTAAAGGTTTTCTCCGCCTAGAAGGGAGCTTGTTTCTTAGTGAAGAAAAACACTCGAGTTAGAGGCTCGAGGAGTGGAGTAGGGCAAGGAAGAGAGTCCTTGTAGCCGAACCACTATAAACATCCGTGTTGTGTGGTTTGATAATTTCTTTCCTTATTTGCTTTATATATATATTACTTTATTGATTGCTTTACTTTGAAATCACGTTAAGTATACAAAGCGAAGAAAAGTGTAACACCCCCTAAATTATGAGATAACAGCGGAAGACTAATCGGGGTATTACGGTGAGGATCGAAGTCATAATTATAGAAAACGGCTCAAAATGAGACGTTTTGAAAATATAGGTCCTTTATATAATTTCTGTTACAAAAGTTTAATATCAGAGTTGGGAAATCCTTAAAGGAAATAGTAATTTGAACTGAATTACATGTTTTATTTTACACCATATAATATAAGATAAGTTATTGCCCGCTCCATGCCCTTGCTGCTCCGCTAATTACCTGAGATAAACATGCTTAAAAGTCAACAAAAATGTTGAGTGAAATCATAGAGTTTATAATTTGTAATCAGTTGAAACACAAGTAAGATTGTATTGGAAATACAATCAGTTGAAAAAGTGATATCGCAGTCATATATATTGCCCTAAGTCTCATGACAAGCAAAACGTTAACAAAATACCGTAAAACGGAGGTGTTCACATCAATTAATGATGGAATAATGGCCCTCGTGTAATAGGTGATTTGCCAATTCCTATTTTTCTCAAACACAGTGCATCGCGACTAATACGACTAGCAACAAGGCATTCCGTCCAGTATTAGTGGGATAGGCTGTCAACCTCTAATAGATCTATTCACTATATTCGCGTTCACTCGCAAGTGATTAATGGCTCATGATAAAGGGGCTTGTGGCAATAAGGTAACTTAGGCAATATCAAGTCAGGTGAAGCATACATAAAAATACTTGTGATCAGTTTATAGCATGTATCTCCCTCACGGAGTGTAAAGTTGTTAAATAAGTAAAAGTGAGGCTATGACTCACCTTATGTGATACTGGTGATGGTGAAAAGTAAGTTCAGGTGAGATTATGGTAATGGCTTCAACACAAAACCTGATAAATAGGGAAGTCTGAGAATCTGACTAAATACGAATGGTGGATGTGAAATGAGTAACAAATAACAATTCGATCGCTGAAGTGAGAGTGTGATATGCTTAAAATGCTTAAAGTTCAAAAATAATATTACATAAAATATTATCTTGTTTTTATGCCATTTATCCAAAAATATCGTTTCCTCGAAAGTGGTGAAACGAAACGTGAAGTTAAATCGTTTAAATTTCGTTATATAAAAATAACGTAACATTAAATAATAAGTAAATGAAATATACAAAAATGCACGTAACGTGATGGGGAAATCATAAAATGGAAAATAGAAATAAGAATGTCAAATATATTCTGTTGGTCCTTGTCCTTTTCCTGTTTTTACACTTTATACCCTAACGGCGTTAGCGTTGCACCGTTAGTCCTTAGTTAAATATAAATTGCATTTATAGTCCACTACTTGTCCAAAATTACATTCTGAGCTTGGAATTCAATATAATATCAGTTTCTACCTTAAAGTTTCTATTTTGGCAGTTTCAGTCCCTGTTTTTACTAGTTGACAGTTTTAGTCCTCGAAGGTGAAACTAGTTTGCAATTTTAGTCCAAAAATACAAAAAATGTGGGGAAAAATAATACGAATTTTTCTGTAACTTATTAAAGCTTATTTCAACTGCTTATATGTCAAAATAGCTTATTTTTCTCTTATTGGGCTTTTAACGAGCTAAACTAAGGCCCGTTAACGTTTTAAAAACCGTGGGCTTTGAGACAAGTTGGGCTTATCCCTAGGCTCATTTTTAATGTCCTAATTTCATATCAAAAGGCCTTATTGAGCTAGCTCATCTAATTTGCTTAAAAATAGCTTAATGGGCTTAATAGTCCAATTTGGTTTTATTAACTGTTTTACAAACTGAGTTTTGCGATTCACTTTGGCCAAATTAGAAGGACTAGATGAGCTTATATTTATGAACTATAAATACGAAACTTTTAGCTTGTAGCATGGTCTATTAGGTCGTGTAAAAATATGAGGTGGTAGTTAAGTCAAATTCTATTTTACGTGGTCATCTTTGGGGTCGAATGGAACATGTTTCTGAGTAAAAGACTTAGTAATTTTTCTAAGTGTTTATGTTTTAGACGTGTGATGCATGGTTCAAAATAGGTTCGAATGATGCATGAAAACTATAAATACATGTGAGGTGAGTGTGTATCATGATCCCTAGGCCTTCCACAAGGGAGGCTAATCACGTTTCGTGTTCTATATGTAAACGTCATACGTAAATAAAGAGTAAAAATAGGTACGTTCGAAATAAATGAATGTATGTTGCATGGTACTATAAAAACATATGAATTGAATTGAAAAGGGAGTGTGATGACTTACTACACCTCTAGGGTGGTAAAAGGACGTGTGAGAAAGACTAGAACACAAGGAAATGCTTCCGTAGCTCGCTAGAAATATAAACCGAGTTTCCAAATGTTTTGAATATGGCTCGAACGGAAAAAGAGAATTGTTTCTGGTCTTTGTGGTTTTTCTACTGATTGAAAGGACTTTGAAAAGTAGTAAAAGTGTTGAGAGGGAAAGGTGGTAAGCTAGAAAATAAGATACATGTATATATAGATGTATATATAGACACGTATATGAATTTTTATCCAAGCAACTTGAGTGAACTATTCAATGTCAGGAATATTAGAAATTTTAGAAGAATTTTCTGACAAGTTTGGAATCTAAGAATGTATGTGAGTGAGGGGAAAAGGTGGAACTTATTTTGTGAGTTTAATATGTCGACTAGTATTTTAATATGTGTACCAAATTGTTCTAACGTGTGATATGAAGTTCTTGGGTGATAAAACTTACTCAATAACATGTATTTAGGCTAAGAAAAATATTAGAAGTGATTAGGAACAAGTTTGGGTTAAAACGGATAAGTTGTGAATTTTTATGTGTCGAATGGGTGTGTCCCATGGCCATTCACTTTGGTCTTATAAAACGTAGCAAACATTGATCTTAGAAACTGAAACTCATCACCCTAATTCCTTGGTGGGAGAGGAATGAGGTGGTGTAAAAATATATACATGTCGTGTTTCAAATTTGGGAGAAAACGAGGCGTTTTGGAGGGGGTTTGGTCGAATAGAAAGTGAATTAATAAAAGTAAATTTGGGCTTGGTGGGCTTGCTGTGAACAGTGAACGTGAATGGGGTATTGGGCTGAATGAATATGGCCCGTTTAGTGTTATTGTAAAACCCAGAAATTTTGAGCACGTAAAATACCCAGAATACCCTTTAATCTCAAATTCATAAATGACGTTTAAAACTTTAAGACATTTAAATCCCGAGTATACCCTAAATATTTAATGTTAATAATTGAACGAATAAAACAATTACACACATTTAACTAATATAAATCACACGCCTAAAATATAATGTTATAACCGAATTTCTTGTATCATTCAAGTAAATATTCTGTCACTTAAATGGCCCCAAATCAAGCCCACTAAAAGTTGCAAGTTATCTAAATTGAGGACCTCATTCACACGGTTTGTTTAAACCGTATATCATGTGCATCTTTTCCTCATTATCACAACACCTTCTAAACACAAAACCCTAAGAACACACCTATACAAAACTCGGCTGCTACCTCTCTTTTTCTTCCTTACTGTTCGGATCAAAAACAAAACAAAGGGACTATTGGTGGCTGCTATTTTTTTTTCTTCTTCTTCCTATACGATTCAAAAGGCAAGCAGTAGCCTTTTTGTGGTTTCTACTAAGTGGTCTAGGCGAGGTTTGTAGCGGATTCAAGTGTTGCTCGTGGGTTCCTTTGGTGCTTTTGTTCTTTCCGTGGTCACGCTTCGAGGGTATCGTATCGACCTTACTCCATTTTTTTAATTTTTCGTTGATCTCATTATATATGTGTTGATAGTCGCATGAAAATATTCACATAAAATAACAACCTAAAGGCCTAATATGTGAACCATTTGTGTCTTGTTTATAGACCATATTTTACGCAGGAATATGTTCTCTTTATCTCGACTTAAAAGTTGTTGAAACTAATCCTATTCGAACTAAAAATAAAGAGTAACACATGCTTGTTTTGTTTTTTTTTTTTTTTTTTCGAAAACCCATACAGTAGCTAAGAGGGTGTCGAGTAGATGTAAGTGCATGGTTTTATGTGACCGTTAAAAGTGTCGTGTGGCTGTGTGAATGGGTCACCATGTGGGCTGTTGTGGGTCAATTTAGGCAATAAACAAGGGTGAGTTTAAGTGGGCTGTTGTGGGTCACCATGTGGGCTGTTGTGGGTCGTTCTCATCTGATTTGTCTAATAAAATTCCACGGACGATATATCCGTCAAATCCTACGTTTTCCTAGTATCTCTTCTGAGGGGATACAATTATCATCCGTTACGTTTGGCATATTATTCGTTTATTTGGAATTCTGTATGGTACGTCCTTCCTGAGTAAGCCGAAGCTGTTTTGATCAACAAGATAGAGTCATGAGAAACAAGTCAATCACATTTCCGTTCACGGTCCTTTGTGTTTCCGTTTCGTTTCACTTCAATTTTTGAGGACGAATTTTTTTTCTAGAGGGGAAGATTTGTAAAACCCATAAATTTTGAGCACGTAAAATACCCAGAATACCCTTTAATCTCAAATTCATAAATGACGTTTAAAACTTTAAGACAATTAAATCCCGAGTATACCCTAAATATTTAATGTTAATAATTGAACAAATAAAACAATTACACACATTTAACTAATATAAATCACACGCCTAAAATATAATGTTATAACCGAATTTCATGTATCATTCAAGTAAATATTATGTCACTTAAATGGCCCCAAATCAAGCCCACTAAAAGTTGCAAGTTATCTAAATTGAGGACCTCATTCACACGGTTTGTTTAAACCGTATATCATGTGCATCTTTTCCTCATTATCACAACACCTTCTAAACACAAAACCCTAAGAACACTCCTATACAAAACTCGGCTGCTAACTCTCTTTTTCTTCCTTATTGTTCGGATCAAAAACAAAACAAAGGGACTATTGGTGGCTGCTATTTTTTTTCTTCTTCTTCCTATACGATTCAAAAGGCAAGCAGTAGCCTTTTTGTGGTTTCTACTAAGTGGTCTAGGCGAGGTTTGTAGCGGATTCAAGTGTTGCTCGTGGGTTCCTTTGGTGCTTTTGTTCTTTCCGTGGTCACGCTTCGAGGGTATCGTATTGACCTTACTCTATTTTTTTTAATTTTTCGTTAATCTCATTATATATGTGCTGATAGTCGCATGAAAATATTCACATAAAATAACAATCTAAAGGCCTAATATGTGAACCATTTGTGTCTTGTTTATAGACCATATTTTACGCATGAATATGTTCTCTTTATCTCGACTTAAAAGTTGTTGAAACTAATCCTATTCGAACTAAAAATAAAGAGTAACACATGCTTGTTTTGTTTTGTTTTTTTTTTTTTTTTTTTTTTTTTTTCGAAAACCCATACAGTAACTAAGAGGGTGTCGAGTAGATGTAAGTGCATGATTTTATGTGACCGTTAAAAGTGTCGTGTGGCTGTGTGAATGGGTCACCATGTGGGCTGTTGTAGGTCGATTTAGGCAGTAAACAAGGGTGAGTTTAAGTGTATTTTGGGCGTGTAAAAAGGGCTGTAATATGAGTCGAGTTTCATGCGAAAGAAATGGGTCTTGTGTGTGTCGTGTGGTGCTCAGTGTGGGTCGATAGGGCTGTGACTCGCGCGTGTTTTTGCTGTGTCGATGGGGACTGGAAAAGGGTAAAACGTGCTTGTGTATTTCTGTCTCATGCCGCATCATATAAAAAATAAAATAAAGAGGGTGTCGCGAGTTTAGTTGTGTCGTGAAATTTATATTGTGGGTGCGTCGTATGTTTTACAAGTTGGGCATGGTTTGAAAACACTCATAATCACTGTGGTCGTGTGAGTAAAAATGATCGTGTAGGACTGTCTGGTGTGAAGTTTCGTTTTCAGTATATGTCATATAAGTGGCAGCCAGACTCGTTATTATCAGAACCAATTGAAACAAATAAGCAACACATCCAACAGTAATAAAGTAAGCACATTTAACCCAACAATGTCTTCTTTCATACAAAATTAATCAGTAGTGCAGTAAGACAACTAACATAAAGTTGGTTGAATCATTTTTTCCTAAAAATCTACTTGTTAAGGAATAGGAAGTGCATGCATGGTCATGTCCTCTTGCTGTCTTCGAATCTAAATAAAATAAGGAATAAATTGAATTGCTTTTGTACTGTGAGCATGGTTAGTAAAATAAAGAAAACTTATTATGTAATTGATAATGTACTTTTGGACCTTGAGCTTTGTAACATTGACACATTAAACCCTAAAATTACTAAAGGTGTCATATTAACCCTAAGCTAAAATATTTATCATATTAAGGCTAAAATTATCTAAATGGCATTTTTAACCCTAAACGTTATTAAATCAGAAAACGTGATAAAAATAGAAAGTTACTAAAAAAATGGAAAGCCGACTAAGATGAGTAATCCGATTTAAAATAAATTATTAATAAGACGATCATGAATTTGTGTAGATTCGTTGATGCTGGAGTTTGCTTCCGATCTTTATGTTTCTAGTTGTGTTTTCACTTGCGGTCTAAGGTACAGATATTCTACCCTTTTTCAGTAAGGGTGCTTTTGTTCTCATGACTTTCTTGATCTTGATTCATTAGGATTCCCTAAGCCATTGCTATGTTCCCTTATACTTTGATTCGTTCTTCATGATCCATTTGACGTTCGTTCATTATGATCCTTGGGATATAATACTTGCTAGAATTCGTTCGTTACCCTGTGATATTAGTATTCGAATCACTTTACACCTAGAAGGTTCATTTGATTTTGGTGACTAAATGTGAAAACCTTTCTTAATTATATTATGGAAATGTTTTGAGAAAAAAACTATTTTAAAATGATGTTTACGAACGATGCGATACCACTTTTATATGGAATTTTGCTATCTTTTATGAAAACTAATTTTAAATACTACTTTTATGAAAACCGTTATTAAAGATCATTTTTATGAAAATCATTTGATTAAGATTTCTTTAAATAAACCATTTGATTATGAACCTTCGATTATGAACCTTTGGCGATGAACCTTTGATACTTTGATGACTTGACATTTGACCCTGATATGATTCCCTTATTTGACTCATGACTTTCATTGTATGATTGTCATTCTATTTCATTCTGACATTTATTTAAATGTCTCTGCTATGTTATGATTATGCTTTGCCATGCTTATTAGAGTTACTATCTCGTTTCTCTTGCCATGCTAGATTATGATTTGTTGTATGATATGATAGATCCGTGCCTAAGCTTACCTAGTTCTGGAGGTACCAGGACCATGTCTTTGATGGCACCCTAGACATGACACTCCCGTAGAGGTGTGATAGATCTACGGCGTTCCCCCTTATGATATGATATGATTTTGTGTACACTATTGGCCAACTTTATATATGCGTGACCAGTCCAGTACTGGCATTCATATTTTGTTAGGGAGCGTATGGATGCATCCTAGGTTTTATGTATATGTTATTATGGTGACCAGGTGGTGTGTGCCTTACACTCCTTCTCACACTATTATTACTTACTTAGAGGTCTCCCCTCTTCGTATACTTATTATGATTTAGTATGATTTGACGGATTATGTATGGAGTTCTTATGGCACATCCTTATATGAACTTTTCCCTTATTTCATTATTCTCTTGATTCATTTTCTATTCAGTTCTCATGCATTCTTGATTTTAATTCTCCTTTAACTTCGTATGACTTTCATGATTATGCTTTCGTTTGTATTCTTATCCATTCGTTGCTTATGCTTATTTACCGTTATGTTATGTTATATATATCTGTTCACTGGGCTTTTTAAGCTCAGCTACATTTCTTTTCCTGCGGCAGGTTTTTAGTTGGAAGCTGGGTTATGAGTGGAGAGTACTTTGGACTTAGAAGACCTTACTAGCTATTCTGGATTAGAGATGACTAGAAGTGGCTATATTTCTAGACTTAGTATTTATTGAAATTCTCATTTGTAACCTTGTAGTTTCAGATTTTCTCTTTGTAACCTTTGAATTTCATTTGTATTAATTAAGTCTTATGCTTGTGTTTGCTTTGATATGTCACCATAACGTAATACTTCTACCCTTATCGGGTTGGGGTGTTACAATTATGGTATCAGAGCCAGGCTGCGACTCGTAATACATTTACATTTGACCTGTGAAGTTTGGACCATTACGTTTCCACTATAGACGCTTATAAGACAACCTTTGAAAAATTTGCTTTAGGATTTCCCCATAGGAACTTAAGTTATTATTGGTAAGGAATGGGTAGACTAGGACATCTATGTAAGTAGCATTGCTTCCGCATCACTCTGATTCGTGCCTTTGCCTTTAGCTAAGCCTTATAAGAACATTCTTTTCAGAAGCTAGAAAGTTTTGCAACTTAAGCTTAGTAACCAAGTAAGTTTGGAATTCCTCGAAAACTACATGGATACCTTGCACCATTTAGGTTTCACTTCTGATTTTGATCTCCAATTCCGATCTGTTTGATAAACAGTTAGATGCCTTTCCGACCATCCAGATGGTCATTTAACCATAATGTGTTTGACACATTCTATGAATTCATTACTCATGTCGGATATGAAGTGTATCATCTGATACTACTCAGTTCTGCGTAATCCATTACTACTCTTATGAGAACCCTGACAATTATCAACCACGAATATAAGAAGTTTTGTTCCCTCCTTTTGAATGATTAAACTTGCCTGCCAACCAGTTCCTTTAGAAGGATATGATGTAAATACTATCTCAGTACGGAATTACTAACTGAGCATGATGATGCTGATAACTGACATTCCATACATCTCACTTTTGACAATTATACGATGTTCGTATTACCAATGATGCACACCCTACCTGCCCATTATGTTAAAAAGCTAAATGAAATTCTAACACCTTGAAACGTTCATTTATCTATCTCAACACTATGTTGAACCATGTACTTGACCTTGACATATGAACTACCCGTCTGGCTTGACGACCGTATTCGACCTACGAATCCATTTACTTTTGATATATTTGATTTTGAGTTCTTTTGGTTATGGATTGGCTGGCTCTTCATAAAGCTAACAAAGACTACCATATCTAATATAAGACTTTTGGCAATCTATTTTCATCCTACTTTGTTATGATGACTCTCTACCATTTAAATCTCTTAAGATTAATGTTGCTATGAAAGCACATATTCCGATCTCATTAGATTATCAAGTTCTCCTGACACCTATTAGTATCCACCTTTAGAAAGCCCTGGCATTGGAAGTAATTTTGTTAGGAATATAAATATTCATATGAAGGCTCGGTCACCCCGAGTATCTACTTAGCATTTATATAGCTCGTAGGCTTATTTATATTAGCTTAGTAATATTCATATTAGTATTAATAGTATTAGTCGTATTTATATTTGTGGAGTGGGTCGGGGCTTTCCCCACTGTCAGCTCACTCCACAGCCCACTAGGGGCATAATATTAGTAAGTATAAATACCCCTTCCCACACTTGGGAAGGGTTGGAACTCTTGTCACAAAAACACACACTAATCTAATAGATCTCAAGTTTTCCCATTTCTCTCTAACTTCTCTCTAAACTCTCACCATGGATCTTCTCTTCCATGAACCAAGACCACCCGAATAGATCCACACAATCAAGATGGTTATTTCCTACAATTGGTATCAGAGCCATGGTTAGGTTCGGTTTGATTGTGTGTTGGTTTCATTCTTTTTGGTTCGTATATTTGTGTACAAACTGCTATACTCTATTCTTGGTTCTCATTTTGTACAATCTGGTTTATGTTCGTGGGCCTCAAACCAGTTTTTGGTTCGTTTGTCACATTTTTTTTTTGTTAAATCTTTGTGTCAAAGTGGGCTTAACTGATCTTGGTCTCTATATTTTTGTTGTTGCTCTCTTGTGTTGGTTCGTACTATTTGCTCCAAAAGTTTTTTTAACTGATCTCAACACATTATTTTGGGCTTAACTGACTCAACATGTGACTGCTGTTCATAGATAATACGAGTAAATGTTGGGTATGCTAAGTCCTCATGAACACTTGATAGTCAACATGTGACTGATGTTCTTGAATGCTGTTTGTGTCAAATGTTGTGTTCTATGATGCGGTTTGTGTCCAATGGGATTGGTGTTTGGCTGTTTGCCAAAACTGGATAAAATGACAAAAACTGTGAAAATGACTTGTGGTCCTCTTGTTGTTTTTTTTTGGAGCACACATTGATGCGGTTTGTGTATAATCTTTGGATGCAGTTTGGCTGTTAGCCAAAAAGGGTGAAAGTGACAGCTTTGACTGGTCAAAGTTGCGGTTTTCACGTGAATGCGGTTTGTCTGAATGATTATGGATGCGGTTTGTCTATTTTTTCATGGATGCGGTTTGTCTGTATGATTATGGATGCTGTTTGTCTATTTGTTCATGGATTATGGATGCTGTTTGTCTATCTGTTCATCGATGCGGTTTGTCTATCTGTTCATCGATGCGGTTTGTCTACCATTTCATCGATGCGGTTTGTCTGTCACTCGGTCAAACGACAACAACAATCATTTTAACAACATCAGTAAACACTCAGCCAACAACAACATGAAACCTACATCTAATCCCTATTTGATCCAAAACAATAATCATTCAATTACCTAAAATGAAATTATGCTCGAATCATTTTACAACAACTGATTCAAAACATCATTATCACAACTAATCCTAACATCTAACCTTCCTCTCTCTCAATCGTGTCTTCAATCTTCATTTCGGCTGGTGACAAACTAATGACTGCAACAGTTACAAACAAAGGTTTCAGTCACTCTTTGTGCATTCAAAGACTTAATTCGAAATACATAACCACAAAGAGACCGATCATCACAAACCCTTTCGAAGATTTTTTTAATATCCGAATAAATAAAGAAAATAACTATAACAAATTTGTTATATTATATTTCTTTAGTTCGTTATTTGACTGAAGATCAAAAGCGTATGTGACACGAAAACGAAAGTAAATCAGAACCTACCCGAGACCCACCAATGGATCTTGAAGCAATATACATAGTTATCTTGATTCAAATGGAGCAATACATGAAGATCCGGTTCGGTTATGTGTGTATTTGTGATGTTCGATCTCCAGGATCTGTTATGTATTCGGTGATGATGAAGATTGATGAAGGAATGATGATAGATCGGTTTCATTGAGATGTGATTAGGATTGGTGTTTGACTGGATATAGAGAAATTGTTTAGATGGGGGCGCATGATATGAGATTAGGGTTATCTTGGTTGCAGGGGGGCGTATTGTTTGATAAGAAATGAGATTAGGGTAAATCAAATATATATGCCATGAGATTAGGGCGTGATTACGGGCTATGATATTGGATTGGGTATTAAATCTCATTTAATGGGCTGGAACCAACACGTGGAATTCAAACTGGGTTTGAAAATCTTGGATTGGGCTGGTGTATTGAATCAACATCCAATGTGTTTGGATTGCAGCGAAAGTTATTTGAAAATGAGTAAGGTTGTTTGAATTTGACTTAGCATTGGACTGTCTTTGGTGGATCCAAATGATGAGTGGTACTTTGGTTGTGATAAAACGCCACGAGTATACTCATGTCACGGCCAGTATTTGGGTATATGAATATCAACGTGATTACTGAGTTGTGGATTTGGTAGAAATGTCTTATTGGTGCCTACGATTTGAGTGATCCTGCAATTTGATCTTTGCAATTTGAGTTATAGCTGACAAATAACAATTTGTTTAAATTGCGATATGTCAAGTTGCGTTTTGACTTGTTGCGACTTGACTGATAGCAATCTGACCAGTTGCGATTTGACGTTGCAAGTTGACACTTGCGATTTGACTAATTGTGATTTGGTTGATTGCAATCTGACTTGTTGCAAGTTGACAACCTGTGACTTGACTTGTTGCGATCTGATCAAGTTGTGATTTGACTTCTTTGACTTGAATTTTAAAGATTAGTATTGCAATTCACTCTTAGTTGTTCTTGTTGATTTTACGGTTTCTCTTGTAGTTTTTAGAAAATCCCGCGAAAAGATTCGATTTCTCGGTTTAAATCTCAAGAGCTGTAAAATCCCGTGAAATTAATTTTGGACAGGTAGGCTGGACTTGGATTCAGACTTAATAAAACTTACGGGGTGTGACCAATTTTTCGGGATAAGTTTGTGCTTCAAGAACGGCAGGAATTGGGAAATTATGGTGACTTGGTTGGTTTGTTAATTCACGGGTTGGTGTACTTAGTGTCACAAACATCTCGGGGTGGATGGATGCACGATGTTTGATGACCCTTGCTCGAGCATATTTAAGGTGATTAGACTTGGATGTTCAAGAAGTGGATATATACAATAAAGGATGGAAGGTTGGGTATATATCACTACCTATATTTAAAGGAGTTACGTTGTTGTGCTCAATATAAGTTCTAAATCACAAACTTAGTGAAAGTATAAGTCGCGAACTTGTCCTTTATCAAGCTTCATCAAGTGATTGTTGTTTCTCAAGCTTCTAATGGGATTGTAGTTCAAGATCTTCTCAAGAGGTGGTCAGACTTAAAGACAAGAGGTGGTTGTTCAGAGACGTGGTTTAACCTTTTACATTCTAAAGTTAAACATATTTCATCAAGCGGTTTTGGCATATTATAAGCTTCAGGGAATTTATTAATCTGCTAAACTATTGATGAGGAGACAAGTAAGGGGTTACTTCAAGAGAGTCTCAATCACCATCTTCGTTGCAATAGTTTTATTTGCCTCTTTCCATGTATTGTGCCTGACAAATTCACAACCATCACGGACTCTCAACTTTGGCAAAAAGGTCATTTCATGTCCTTTTTGAGGGGGAGAATTAGCGCATGTTTCTTCTCCTTTTGGCTAGTCAACAACACAAGATGATCACAAGGTTCATTTGGTATTCCTCATTTGAAATTGAAGCTAAATTTCACAAAGGTGTCTACTTATTTTTATCTTGAAGTCGGGGTTGGTTGGATGCATGACCTTCAATGATAACTTGCTCGTGCTCAAAATTTAAGTTGAAGACTTGGGTTATCTAGTTGCCAGCAGTCGGGGTAACTATCACTTAAGAGTTATTGGAGTACTCAGTGTCACACGTCAATGACGATGTCGATAATCGCAAGAGGTGTTAATGTCTCATACTTTGGTTGGGTATTGAGCACTTAGAGATTTGCTTGGAGCATTAATTCTCTACACCGTTCTTCCAACATTAGTGCAAGCTTAAGTAACAAATTTGGGGACTTCTACTTCAGTTTTCAGTATTGGTATATCGGGTTTCCTTCATCAAGTGGTCACTAATCTGTGTACAAGGTTGGTTAGTTGGACAAAGGTTTTAAAAGTTGTGATGTGAACTGTAATTCTCACAAGATATTCTTAACCCAAACTGATGTTCACCAAAACCAAATCAGTCATGCCACATTCAATCTGTTACTGTCTCACGATTTCTTCTTGGTTTTGTAAAATCCCGCGAAAGAACTTATTTCTCGGTTTAAATCATTGATTTGTAAAATCCCGTGATGATGGGATATGCGCTCTTGACCATGATCGGGTTAAAAACCATTATCAAAGTTCAGCTATAACATCACAAATGGCTGGATCGAGGCATTTAATCAACAAGATGTGATTACGGGGTTAGTTCAGTATTATTTATTTGAGGTTGAAGTTAAATTTCATGGGTGTGTGTACTTAGTATCTGAAGATATCGGGGAGGTTGGATGAAGATTCTTCGAGATCCTTGTTCGAGCTTTCAACATTTACAATGACGAGGACTTGGATATCTAGTTATTTTTTTTCTTTCTCTCTATTACAAAATAACTATCACTTTAAGGAGTCACGTTGTAGTGCTCAGTGTCACATGAAGTTGTGGATATCCAAGAGGTGATGTACGTCTTATACTTGATGGTTGGTTGGTTGAAGAGTATAGAGTACTTAGGGATTCGATGTTGCACGAAGTCTCTACACCGCTCTTTGTCACGCATTAGTACAAGTTTAAGTCACAAGTTCGGGTTATATTACTTCAGTATCAAGTTCATCATATTGGGTTTTACTCCATCAGTGGTCACGACATCAAGCCGATAGAATGATAATGGGGTTGGTATGGAGTTAGACGAGAGAAGTAGTAAAGAGAGAGTTATGACGTCTGTACACATCAGTGCAGGCCTCGCTCTTCATCATAATGACGTCTGTACAAGTCAGTGCAGGCCTCGCTCTTCAAAATTATGACGTCTGAATACCTCAGTTCAGGCCTCGTTCCTCAAAGAAAAGAAAGGTGTACGCTTCAGTGCGCTTTATCTTTGGAAGAAGAGAAATCTTCTTATTTATGGCCATTCTCATCAACAAGATTCATGCTCTTTCCGTGCTTATTCAATCTTCAAGTGGATCGGCGCATATTGGAGTATATTTTTATTCACGTATTCAACCAAAAATTGCAGTTGACAGGCGTATGCAATTTTTGAGGGGGGGAAAGGGTGAATAAACAACATGTTAGTCTTCAAGAACTGTCAAGTGGAGCTACTTACCATTGATGGTATTCATATTCACAAGTTCAATCATCAAAAATTGCAATTGGCAGGCATATGCAATTTTTGAGGGGGGAAAGGGTGAATATTTATCTACATGTTAGTTGATGATTGAGAAATGGTCATACGACTCCTGAATACGTCAGTTCAGGAGTCATGCAAACCATGGTTCTCCAACACTACTTCTTCCTCCGTCTATCAAGGTGTTGAAGAACATGGTCATGGAATGCTAATCGACAAAGTCTCACGGGTTGGTCTAATCAGCAACAATGGGTTTCTAGTTAATGCTTCAAGTACACGTCATCAGGCTACATGTACACATCATGATGATGATTCCGATTAATCGTAACCATCATGGGGGAGAGAAATGTGTATACCAAGGATGCACAGCAGGTTCACGTGATCGGGCTTAATCATTTATTCCGGAATTGATAACCGCATAGATGATCAGTGGTTCAACTTGTTACCTTGGTATTTACGTTTCACTGTTACGTCATGGGCTGATTAATCGTAACCATCAGGGGAGAGAGAATGTGTACATCAAGGACGCACAACAGGTTCACGTGATCAGGGCTTAATATCCAAGGATGGATACATACTATAGATGATCAGTGGTTCAACTTGTTACTTTGGTGTTATACTTAAGACTGAAGAAGGTCGAGTCGTCAGTCTATTCTACATTCTCTGTTGGGAGTTATCATCTCATGTGTATGCTGCGGGCTGATGGGTTACATGTAAGGTTACTGGAAGGCATTTGGTGAGATAAAGATGATTGGTATTCTGTTCCTCCACATTGGGCAATCTTGAAGAAGGTCGAGTCTACAGTCTTCTCCACAGTCAAAACATGTTGAGTTCTTTTCTTACAACTTGATATTTAACTTAATCCCATGACAGTTCTTGTTTGGTGAGTTGTGAAGTTAAGTTAGGTTCAAGTTGTTCCGTAGTTTAAGGTTAGGTCCAACTTGATTTTAACCTAATCTCATAACAGTTCTTGTTTGATGAGTTGTGAGATTAAGCTGAAATCAAGTTGTTACTGGGCTTAAATTTGTGGTTTAGCTTAACCTCATGACAGTTCTTGTTTGATGAGTTGTGGGGTTAAGCTAGATTTCAGTTGAGGCTCAACTTAAACTACCGAAAAGATGCATAAGGTTTTTGACGGCGTCACTCAAGGACGGGAGTGTTAGAAGATTAAAGACGGCATGCATTTGGTTATCAAAAGACTTCTTCATATTATGGGCGTTCATCCAAAGTCTTCTTCCTATTATGGGTGTTCATCAGAAAGGTTGTCAGATTGGGGGAGAGCACTAATTCGGGGAGAGTGAAAAGCCAGAATCAATCCCTGATTAAAAGTGCTCACATTGCTCTTCAGCAAGTCAAGTGATGAATGCGGAGAAGATTCAGAATGCTGAGGAGTAATGATTTCTGGTTCGTATCCTTGTATATATTTTGCTTCTTACATTCTTTTTCATATCTTATACCTTTTTGTAAATAGATATATAGAAATCTTGCTAATTGTAAATAGAGAATCGTAAAATCAGAAAAACCATAAAAAAATTAAAAAATTAGAAAAGACCAAAAATAGTTTCACCTAGGCATGTCTTCTGTTTATCGATAACATTTACGGACTTAGAAATGTCATTCAATAATGGCACGGGTCTTTAAATGAAGCTCGAGCATAAGTTAAAATGGATTGTTAAAACGTGTCTAAATAGCTTGCTATTACTTTAGATAGCAACCCGCGCTTCATATTGGGGAAAGCACGTCGCCAAAAAGACGGTTGTTCCTCCAACTGGGTGATGTTCACCTGGGCATGGATTACTTCATATCCATGTTTCCTGATTTGATGTACGTTTCAGTGCATCATTTCTTGTAAAAGAAGAGAAATCTTCTTAGTATAACAAATAGTTTTCATTCTATGATTCTTCTGAAAATTATTTGTGAGACACTTGGTGAATATGTGTTGTATGAAATTTGTTTATACTTGGATTATGCATAAAAATTTGTCACTCAATCAACGACCACAAATCTTTAACTTGAATATGGGTCATTGATTGAGGGGGAGAGTGAATTCAAATTTTATATCATCAAACGGGTTTCTTGATTAATTCATGACTCTTAGAAAAGGTTTTGCAGTTAATGGGGTATTAGTTGAAGAGGATATTGCTTAAATATATCAAATGACCAAGTGTGTTAGTTGCTAGAAAGTTTAGGACATTATGTGCAATTTGCTTGTAGTATCCTAGCTTCATATAACTAGAAGGTTCATTTGTATCTCTTTGGAATCCTCGTTTAATCCCCTAGATACATTAAAACTCAAAATCTGAAAGAAGTTAGAAAACCCGACGTGTTTGATGTTCTTGAATGCTCCACTGACATTTGTATGAACTAAGTGAATGAGTTTCAAATGTTGTGTGACTCTTGGTAGTCGATTGCTGCTTAATTGTTGTTGAAACTGTGCATATGTTCTCAGGATTCACTTAGGTATATAGCTATCATGATAGAATCATGTTCCTAAGATCCTGAATTGAATATTGAAATCTGTGTGAATTGCCATGTTCATGATTGCTATTTGCTCTTCATGCTAGATTGTGGTTTGACGTATTTCCTAATTGTGGTTTGATTATATGATGAACTTGGTATTATAATGTGGCAAGCTGCTGAAGGGTAGCTATTAAGGAATAGTGTATCTGTATGTATGTATATCTGTGTTGATATTCTTATGCAGATTCCATAGCCAAAATGAATGTGCCAGTTCCCATTCTAACCATTTGATCAGACGTTCAAACTCTATTGATTGGCTCGGAATTCACCACGACAACAACATCGGCAGCAACAACAACAACAACACCTTCACCTCCACCACCATCATTTCAACAAAGAAGTACTTACTCGGATCTCGCCAAGTGGGGATCGACAATACTTGAGAAGTTTTGTTGGTGGATGGATAATCGATGTTGACCACTGACTAACTCAGAAAAGCGGGTGATTACATCATCTGCGCAAAAAGGTCAATATCATTTGTGTCATAATAATCACTTTGTGCATAATAAGCAGTGAATCTCCCTCTTAGATTAAGGGGGAGCAAAGTATGTTTCATCATCAGAACATGTTAAACCTGACCACATTTTCTCCCATGTTTTCTAAATTATTTAAATCAATTGGGATCACAAATCTCAAAAGGTTTGAAATTTTTGATCGGGGGAGAGAATGTGATTTAAATATGAAACCTGATGAAAATGTGATGTTTTGGATTTAAGTGTAAGCTCTCCCATATGTGCTAAACTCTTTTGTATACCAAGGCACATATTGAGGGGGAGCAAAATGTTTTGGACATAAAAGTAAGCTCTCCCATGTGTGCTAAACTACTTTATATATCGATGCACATATTGAGGGGGAGCGAATGGACTAAAAGGATTTAGCATCGCATGAGATCGTGACTCAGACTTAACCAATGAATTGACGAAACTTGAATTGTCATCAATCGAAAGGATACGTCTTGGCCGGGTAATAATTTCAAGCTGGTCTAACCAGTGATGTAAGCGTGTCTCAAAAAAGACGTATCTGAGTAGAGTGTACCATTTCGAGAAACTTTCTGTGGACTTGACCAGGCCGGGTAATAATTTCAAGCTAGTCTAACTAGTGATGTAAGCGTGTCTCGAATCGATCATGTTCACTGAAAGTGGATCAATTCAAAAAGTGCGAGCTCTACCTAACATGTGCAAATTTATAAAACTATCACTCGAGCACATGTTGAGGGGGAGCATTTGAAAAAAATAAAACTCTCAAGTGTTTGCAAAAATGTGTTTCAGAATCATGAACACTTTGAGAGATTTTTCAAAGATTTGGTTTATGGCAATCGTGGAAGTACACCAAAGACCGACCATTTTAATTAATGCATGGAGTTATAAGGATGGTTAGGTTAGGCTCAAGTTCCCATGATCCCGCCAGAGCCGGAGGGATCTACCCAGGGACAATCCACTAGTTAGTGTAGAAGTCCTTAGGTATGATTAAAAAGGAGAAAAGTGTGATTAAGGGAAGAGTGCCAACTGAGATGGAGCTAGTACTGGAACAAACCCAACAAGGTACTAGTAATGAAGTCTCGGTAAGCACTGAAGGGGTTGAAGAATGAAAAAGAATTGTAAAGATAAAGGGTGAAAAGAAATAGCCCTCCTTACAACTTAGGCAGAAACCGGGTCAATTCATATGCTGTCAGAATCACTTAGCTGATTGCTGGCATTGAAGACAAAGTATCATGGACCCAGTGATACGCTGCACAACCCTCCCTAGCCACTCAAGGTCCCTCAAAGGATTCTTGTTTCAATGGTCACGGAGATCAATTCATTTCTATCGTCTCTCTCACTCCAAGTTAGATGATATTGAAAAGGTGGCAGTTCTCTCCAGCCTCCGCTCACTAAATCAAAACGCACTATCGAGTCTAGAGCCACGAGATGCATAATAAGATCTCATAGGAACACGGATTATTTCTACACTGGTTGTTCATCATTAAGGACACCAGTTGTAAACTTATGAGTCCTACGCAGATCTTAGCAATCTGCCAGAACATTCATGAGAGACTTTACAAATGTAATTCTCAATGATTGAATGGAAATTCCTGCCAGGGTCATCATCAAGCAGCCCTGAAAGCAGGTCACTTCGGTAATTCCTCGTGGATTACGCTTAGTGGTCGCGGCGGTTTCAAACGTTCTATAGTCGTGGAGTGATCTCCAGCGACTCACCTAATCGTTGATGTGCTACGGTTCGATCTTAAAAAGCCCTCTGTGGGTTTTCGATTAGGAACGGTCTTGGTAAGGATTAGAGAGAGTTTTCACACTATGCTGTTAACAATCTCAAAGTCCGAACCTGTAAGTACCGGACGTTTTATTGCTAACTGTCGTATGTAGGAACTTCTGGCGGTTGTAGCCATGGAATGCTGTAGCTGGTTGCTGTTGTAGCTGGTTGCAGAAAAGATGTCAATCCTCTACCACATGCTCACACTACACCATCATTGTAATTCAACAAAGTCATGATCAACCAAAATACCTTCAACACGGCTTCTGCTAACTCTGATGCTAAAGATCATGACACCAAATAGTGTGAGCATGTCGGCTCAAAGAATATCACATCACATGGAAACATACTCTTGAAAGATGACATGGATACAAATGTTGGATGATAAAGTCGAAGAATACTCAAAGATCATCCAAGACAATCAATCAGTCATCAAATGATTACTGCTGGATACACAATGCACAAAGATACAAGACTTTGAAGAATCAAAGACTACGAGCTATTAAGACAAGTTCAGAAGAAAGAATGCTAGAATTCAAGTTATTATTTCCGGGGTGACCTCCCTTAGGGGGAGATTGTTAGGAATATAAATATTCATATGAAGGCTCGGTCACCCCGAGTATCTACTTAGCATTTATATAGCTCGTAGGCTTATTTATATTAGCTTAGTAATATTCATGTTAGTATTAATAGTATTAGTCGTAGTTATATTTGTGGAGTGGGTCGGGGCTTTCCCCACTGTCAGCTCACTCCACAGCCCACTAGGGGCATAATATTAGTAAGTATAAATACCCCTTCCCACACTTGGGAAGGGTTGGAACTCTTGTCACAAAAACACACACTAATCTAATAGATCTCAAGTTTTCCCATTTCTCTCTAACTTCTCTCTAAACTCTCACCATGGATCTTCTCTTCCATGAACCAAGACCACCCGAATAGATCCACACAATCAAGATGGTTATTTCCTACAAATTTGTTGTACGAAATTTTTTCGATGTTCTCTGATGAACCTCTTGGGATCCCCTCCTGCTTGGGAAGTGGAGTTAGCATTGAATTGATCTCAGTTGACGAAACCACGATACCATGGAAGTGGAGAGATTAAAGGAACTGATGAAATATGATTTTCTTCACCCTAGTGTTTATCCTGGGATTTTCCTGTTGGCTCATGAAGAAGGAAGAGAGAAGTATGCCGCGGCGTATCGACTATCGTAAATTTAACCGTATCATTACCCGTAATCATTATCCATTTCCGCGTATCAATGTTTGATTTGGCCTACCTTTGAAAACTCCGTATCAGACAGCCTCATTTAAGTTTGAAGGACTGAAGAAGCAACCACAAGAACTTCCAAGAAGGGAGATGACTAACTGAGAGTAACCTCAGTGAAGCATTTCAGTTTATTCGTGAAGAGGAAGATAGGTGATGTGAAGTAGATATGAAGTTTCCCTGAGACGATTCATGAAGCTGCTTTCGTACTCGTTGTGATCATTATGAGTTTTAAATGATGCCAATTGTATTGGCTAATAGAATCATGTTTTTTGCGAGTAGTTGGACAATTGTCATAGTATGACAGTGTGTTTGTGCTCAGAGACGAACGAGGAACACGTAGATCATCTTTGTATTGAGTAGAATGACCCCTGTGTTCTGGAAAAATAGGTTTGATTGGCGTTCAGAGATTGTAGCAGACCACACTACCAGGTATCCTGTGATGACAGCAGTTTGAGTTGGCGAATTTCGAACTGTGCTAGAAGACCTGTCAAAGACACGCAGTCTTGCTTCTTTATTCATTTTAGTTGTACTAAGATGAATTGAGAGCAGAAGCAGACTCGCGAATGGAAGAATGCACAGTGATCGTGTCAGAGATTCGCGATACCACACCACAGTGTCCAGAAGAGGTGCCGAAGGCTTGAGGGACCAAACTCAAGTTTATAATTCCTTTCCACCCTATGATCATATGGACAGACGTAGACAGACTACTTGGAATTGGAAGAGGTTTGAAATCATGTATTTGAATAGATGAATTTTGAAGCAAACGTTGTGTTTGGAGGAGTTGATTCTGTGAAGGATGAAGCTATGGATGACGTAATTCACTTCCTCTCAACCTACCTAAGTTTCCGTTACCTGATGATAAGATCCTCTAAATGATTTAGGTTCTCTATTAATAATTCCGTTCTATGTTCATTCTGCATATGTTGGATGATGGTTTGTTATGCGAAATTTGACGAATTGTGGATGGAACCTTGAGATTTATGTCCAGGAATGGGCGAATGTTGAAGCAACCACTTATATTGGCTAAGTTGATTTCGGTGAGTGATGAAGGATTGACGCTATTAACGACGTACCTAAATTCTGATAGACATCCTAGATATTCCGTTACTCTATCGAGTAGTTTTGATCTCCTCTTAGTTATGGTGTTTGATTTTGATGACCTCTGAGACTGTAGAAGGACTAGGTGGATTAAGATAGGTTGTTTGTTCGCGACTTGAGATAAAGTATGACCATCATGAGGGCATATTTATATGATGCTAGTATTATGACGCCTGATCAACGTGATAATACTTACATCATATAACGTGCACTTATTGTGATCATAGGATATTTCGAGAAGTGCCTTAGAGCCTTAGAATTACTGATAACTGTTTGAGATTATTTGCGTTATTGAGACTTTAGGTTCATTCTACCTATACGCGTAATCTGCCTTCACCGTTATACGATTTGATACGTTTGGATTCTCAACACGCGTTTTGCTGACCTCTGCACTTCCAATAAGAATCCTAGGTTATGTTGTAGAACCTTCTACCGTTGATGATATCAAACAATCTGTTTTCTGTACGTTCTCATCTGATTTGTCTAATAAAATTCCACGGACGATATATCCGGCAAATCCTACGTTTTCCTAGTATCTCTTCTGAGGGGATACAATTATCATCCGTTACGTTTGGCATATTATTCGTTTATTTGGAATTCTGTATGGTACGTCCTTCCTGAGTAAGCCGAAACTGCTTTGATCAACAAGATAGAGTCATGAGAAACAAGTCATTCACATTTCCGTTCACGGTCCTTTGTGTTTCCGTTTCGTTTCACTTCAATTTTCGAGGACGAATTTTTTTTTCTAGAGGGGAAGATTTGTAAAACCCAGAAATTTTGAGCACGTAAAATACCCAGAATACCCTTTAATCTCAAATTCATAAATGACGTTTAAAACTTTAAGACAATTAAATCCCGAGTATACCCTAAATATTTAATGTTAATAATTGAACGAATAAAACAATTACACACATTTAACTAATATAAATCACACGCCTAAAATATAATGTTATAACCGAATTTCATGTATCATTCAAGTAAATATTCTGTCACTTAAATGGCCCCAAATCAAGCCCACTAAAAGTTGCAAGTTATCTAAATTGAGGACCTCATTCACACGGTTTGTTTAAACCGTATATCATGTGCATCTTTTCCTCATTATCACAACACCTTCTAAACACAAAACCCTAAGAACACACCTATACAAAACTCGGCTGCTACCTCTCTTTTTCTTCCTTATTGTTCGGATCAAAAACAAAACAAAGGGACTATTGGTGGCTGCTATTTTTTTCTTCTTCTTCCTATACGATTCAAAAGGCAAGCAGTAGCCTTTTTGTGGTTTCTACTAAGTGGTCTAGGCGAGGTTTGTAGCAGATTCAAGTGTTGCTCGTGGGTTCCTTTGGTGCTTTTGTTCTTTCCGTGGTCACGCTTCGAGGGTATCGTATCGACCTTACTCCATTTTTTTTTTATTTTTCGTTAATCTCATTATATATGTGCCGATAGTCGCATGAAAATATTCACATAAAATAACAACCTAAAGGCCTAATATGTGAACCATTTGTGTCTTGTTTATAGACCATATTTTACGCATGAATATGTTCTCTTTATCTCGACTTAAAAGTTGTTGAAACTAATCCTATTCGAACTAAAAATAAAGAGTAACACATGCTTGTTTTGTTAATTTTTTTTTGAAAACCCATACAGTAGCTAAGAGGGTGTCGAGTAGATGTAAGTGCATGATTTTATGTGACCGTTAAAAGTGTCGTGTGGCTGTGTGAATGGGTCACCATGTGGGCTGTTGTAGGTCGATTTAGGCAGTAAACATGGGTGAGTTTAAGTGTGTTTTGGGCGTGTAAAAAGGGCTGTAATATGAGTCGAGTTTCATGCGAAAGAAATGGGTCTTGTGTGTGTCGTGTGGTGCTAAGTGTGGGTCGATAGGGCTGTGACTCGCGCGTGTTTTTGCTGTGTCGATGGGGACTGGAAAAGGGTAAAACGTGCTTGTGTATTTCTGTCTCATGTCGCATCATATAAAAAAATAAATAAAGAGGGTGTCGCAAGTTTAGTTGTGTCGTGAAATTTATATTGTGGGTGCGTCGTATGTTTTACAAGTTGGGCATGGTTTGAAAACACTCATAATCACTGTGGTCGTGTGAGTAAAAATGATCGTGTAGGACTGTCTGGTGTGAAGTTTCGTTTTCAGTATATGTCATATAAGTGGCAGCCAGACTCGTTATTATCAGAACCAATTCAAACAAATAAGCAACACATCCGACAGTAATAAAGTAAGCACATTTAACCCAACAATGTCTTCTTTCATGCAAAATTAATCAGTAGTGCAGTAAGAGAACTAACATAAAGTTGGTTGAATCATTTTTTCCAAAAAATCTACTTGTTAAGGAATAGGAAGTGCATGCATGGTCATGTCCTCTTGCTGTCTTTGAATCTAAATAAAATAAGGAATAAATTGAATTGCTTTTGTACTGTGAGCATGGTTAGTAAAATAAAGAAAACTTATTATGTAATTGATAATGTACATTTGGACCTTGAGCTTTGTAACATTGACACATTAAACCCTAAAATTACTAAAGGTGTCATATTAACCCTAAGCGAAAATCTTTATCATATTAAGGCTAAAATTATCAAAATGGCATTTTTAACCCTAAACGTTATTAAATCAGAAAACGTGATAAAAATAGAAAGTTACTAAAAAAATGGAAAGCCGACTAAGATGAGTAATCCGATTTAAAATAAATTATTAATAAGACGATCATGAATTCGTGTAGATTCGCTGATGCTGGAGTTTGCTTCCGATATTTACGTTTCTAGTTGTGTTTTCACTTGCTTCCGATCATGAATTCGTGTAGATTCGCTGAAGCTGGAGTTTGCTTCCGGTCTTTATGTTTCTAGTTGTGTTTTCACTTGCGGTCTAAGGTACAGATATTCTACCCTTTTTCAGTAAGGGTGCTTTCGTTCTCATGACTTTCTTGATCTTGATTCATTAGGATTCCCTAAGCCATTGCTATGTTCCCTTATACTTTGATTCGTTCTTCATGATCCATTTGACGTTCGTTCATTATGATCCTTGGGATATAATACTTGCTAGAATTCGTTCGTTACCCTATGATATTAGTATTCGAATCACTTTACACCTAGAAGGTTCATTTGATTTTGGTAACTAAATGTGAAAACCTTTCTTAATTATATTATGGAAATGTTTTGAGAAAAACTATTTTAAAATGATGTTTACGAACGATGCGATACCACTTTTATATGGAATTTTGCTATCTTTTATGAAAACTAATTTTAAAGACTACTTTTATGAAAACCGTTATTAAAGATCATTTTTATGAAAATCATTTGATTAAGATTTCTTTAAATAAACCATTTGATTATGAACCTTCGATTATGAACCTTTGGCGATGAACCTTTGATACTTTGATGACTTGACATTTGACCCTGATATGATTCCTTATTTGACTCATGACTTTCATTGTATGATTGTCATTCTATTTCATTCTGACATTTATTTAAATGTCTCTGCTATGTTATGATTATGCTTTGCCATGCTTATTAGAGTTACTATCTCGTTTCTCTTGCCATGCTAGATTATGATTTGTTGTATGATATGATAGATCCGTTCCTGAGCTTACCTAGTTCTGGAGGTACCAGGACCATGTCTTTGATGGCACCCTAGACATGACACTCCCGTAGAGGTGTGATAGATCTACGGCGTTCCCCCTTATGATATGATATGATTTTGTGTATACTATTGGCCAACTTTATATATGCGTGACCAGTCCAGTACTGGCATTCATATTTTGTTAGGGAGCGTATGGATGCATCCTAGGTTTTATGTATATGTGATTATGGTGACCAGGTGGTGTGTGCCTTACACTCCTTCTCACACTATTATTACTTACTTAGAGGTCTCCCCTCTTCGTATACTTATTATGATTTAGTATGATTTGACGGATTATGTATGGAGTTCTTATGGTACATCCTTATATGAACTTTTCCCTTATTTCATTATTCTCTTGATTCATTTTCTATTCAGTTCTCATGCATTCTTGATTTTAGTTCTCCTTTAACTTCGTATGACTTTCATGATTATGCTTTCGTTTGTATTCTTATCCATTCGTTGCTTATGCTTATTTACCATTATGTTATGTTATATATATCTGTTCACTGGGCTTTTTAAGCTCAGCCGCATTTCTTTTCCTGCGGCAGGTTTTTAGTTGGAAGCTGGGTTATGAGTGGAGAGTACTTTGGACTTAGAAGACCTTACTAGCTATTCTGGATTAGAGATGACTAGAAGTGGCTATATTTCTAGACTTAGTATTTATTGAAATTCTCATTTGTAACCTTGTAGTTTCAAATTTTCTCTTTGTAACCTTTGAAGTTCATTTGTATTAATTAAGTCTTATGCTTGTGTTTGTTTTGATATGTCACCATAACGTAATACTTCTACCCTTATCGGGTTGGGGTGTTACAGTTATTATGTATATAATTTGATTCCGTGATACGAGTGTGAGCTCGTTCCGTTATTTGGTAAATCACGTGATAATGTGTTCGTGTTAAAATAATATAATAAAGAAAAATTTAAATTTTCCCGTAAAAATGGTAATCAGAAACAGTAATAGAAGTTAATATTGATTAACGGTTACGATTACAGTGTAATTTTACAGTGTGCTACAGTACCCACTTGTCATTCTGAATTCCGTCCCGGAATTCAAGTCTAAGATAGTTGTGAGGGGTGTCTATGGAAATAGATGTGGATATTTGTCACGAATTTGATCATCGCGTTCCCATGTGTACTCTGGTCCTCGCTTGGAGTTCCATCGAACTTTGACAATGGGAATACTGTTCTGCTTAAGTTGTTTCACTTCTCTATCCATTATTTCTACAGGTTCTTCCGTAACACAAGTTTGTCATCGAGTCTGATTTCTTTCAGTGGGATGACGAGAGTTTCATCCGACAAACATTTCTTGAGTTGTGACACGTGAAATGTAGGGTGTACCCTACTGAGTTCTTCGGGGAGTTCTAACTTATAAGCAACTGGACCAATCCTTTCGAGGATTTTGAAGGGTCCAATGTACCTCGGATTTAACTTTCCACGCTTTCTGAAGCATATCATTCCCTTCCATGGGGAAACTTTCAACATAACTCTGTCGCCAATTTGAAATTCCATGGGTTTTCTTCTTATATCAGCGTAACTCTTTTGTCTGTCACGAGCAGCTTGCAGTCGTTGCCTGATCTTGAATATCTTTTCTGTCGTGTCGTGTATTAGTTCTGGTTCGGTGAGTTGCATGTCACCAACTTCTGTCCAACAAACAGGCGACCTGCACTTTCGTCCATAAAGTGCTTCAAAGGGTGTTGCCTTTATGCTGGCGTGGTAACTGTTATTGTAAAACCCGAAAATCTAAAACATATTAAAGACCAAAATACCCTCGTAACTTTGAAACTTAATTAAAATTTTATATAACTCACGAATTAATCACAAAACTTATGAAAACGAAACAAACATGGCATGAAATAATTTTGAGTCATCACCAGATAATTTTCAAGCTACCAATAATGTTTAAAACACATTACGAGTCCAAATAAACCGAAAATCTCATGTTATATATGTTACGTAAATTGTAAAATTAATAAAGAATATATACTACACAATAAGAAGGAAAAACGTCAAGTTAAGTTGTGTTTAGTTTGGGTCTTAAGTTGGGCCGATCCACCCTCCTTTTTCACTCCTAAATGTCGACCAAAAGCCAACCCAAAACAGCCCATGTATTGTTTTATTCCCTCACATAAAATACCGACCTTCATAGCTCCCAAAATAACCCTAGAAGCTGTCAATTCTGCCGCCATTTACTGCTGGAAATCGACCCCAAGAAAACCTCACAAACCCTCCATCTTGATCCCATTCTAAGGTAATTAATTAATCTTACATCAATACATAGTCGTACGAATCAAAAACTAACAAAAAGGGTGCGTTTTTGTTTCTTGTTTGGGGCTGTCGATCGCACAAAAGGAAGGGAGGAAGGAAGAAGATTTTTTTCTCGTGTGGTGTTTTGATTCCGTGTGGTTGTATTCTTCATCTTGTCATCAAGGGTATTGTATCACTCGAATCCTTGTTCAATAATTATGGCTATACATAAATCATGAATGAAAAACAAGTGTCACATAAAATAACAAAAGAGAAAACCCTAACATATGCTACTTATGGATCGATTGGTATAAATATGGTGTATGATTCGATTTGATTATGTTATAAGCAATTATAATCAGACCTAAATGTGTTTTAAACTCACCAATATTGTTTAGTATCAAGAATAAATGAATGGGATCATAAAACTCTAAGTAATCACATGTGATGATGAAAACAGATTCTGAGGTGAAACTTTAACCAACTTTAACCGACCATAAATTAATCATACGAACGTGTATTTTCATGTTTCTGGAGTTTAAAACTAAGTTCATTGAATTGGCTACCTGGGAAAATTTAGTTTGTAATTTTTGGAGGCCTGGAAGATTACTTTTTGATTTTTAGAAAATTATGTGTCTGATCGGATTTAAAAGTCTGGAAAATCAGTCCGGGTTTTTGATTTTTAATTTCCAAACCGTATTGAATTGGAAGGAGCCCTTTGAACTGGAAAATATTTGGGATGTATTCTAGTAACTGTAATTTTTCTAGATTTTTATGAATTTTTCTAAAGGGGTAACCAAGTGATAACTTTTCGGGTGTTCCATCAGATACGATTCTGGAACAGTTTGTAAAAGTGAATTTTTCTTTCATACTTAAACTAATCAATAAAATCTGGAAAAATTAGCTAAAATACTAGAGACATTGGGGAAGCTCTGTGAATTTTTGTGGATTTTATTACTGAGTCCTACTATGATTTTTAAATTAAATGAAACGGGTCCAGAAGTACCTTAAAAGCTGAGAAAAGTGTATTATGATATTTAAAAGGGTTAAGTGATTATTTCCAAACATTAAAGGGTCTATATTGATATTTTGGTAATACTAAAGGACTAAACTTGTAAGAACCTGTAACTTCATAGTAAATACATTTTACACCCTAATATTATGAGAATTTCATATTCGTCCCTAAACTTATGATAATTACCTAATGAACCCTAAAGTATGAAAACTACTATATGAACACTAAAACTTTGTAAAAGACATTATGAATCCTAAACTATGAATACGATCATCTGTAATACTTAAAATGGAAAGGTTTGTAATTCTTTTCTACCCCTCTAGGTGTGAAGAAGGAGAGGACATGATCCTTTGCATCTAATTCTTTTGGTTTGTGCTTTGCTTTGGAATAAGGTACGGATACTCTGCCCTTGTTTCTGTAAGGGTTCCTATACACTATACAGTGATGTTGACTTATGATTCTGTTGAGGTTTCCCCAAGCCATTGCTATGATCCCCATTTGGTTATGATCCTTTGCTTTGTGAACCTTGATCTGATGAACCTTTGATACTAGTTCTGAACCTTTGATATGAACCCTCTGTTATGAACCTATTATGATGAACCTTATGATATGACACATCTGATATGATATGACTCTTAGTTTGATACCCGAGCCACCTTTCTGTTACCTAGCCAGGAAGGTAACCTGGCCGTGTCTGTGATGCACCACTGGCATGACTCATGTGTGGGTGAGTGATTCCTCACACCGTCCCCATTCTGATTATGATATGCGCATTACTATGATTATGGATTATATATGTTTCTGGGGGGCGTATGGATTGCAATCCTAGATCTGATCTGTTTAGTGGATTTAACTGTATATGCTATGATATGATTTGTCTGGTGACTGGTGTTGTGTGCAATACACGCCTTTCACAATTATCTGGGAGCTGATCACTCCATTTGATACATGAGGTCACCCCTCATATTATCTGGTTGCCTAAGAGGTATCCCCTCTGTACGTGTATGATTATGAAGATTTATGGTTACACTGTTATGATATGATATGATCTGGTTCTGGGCTCGTGGTGGATGACTATCCTAAACCTTTACTCTTGTACCTTATTTATATCTCATTCATTATGATATGCCTGTTCATTTCCGTTGCTTTTGTTTCCGTTTATTATATATCTGTTCACTGGGCTTTTTAAGCTCAGCCGCACGTTTTCTTTCCGTGTGCGGCAGGTTTTAGTTTGGAAGCTGGGTATGAGTGAAGAGACCTTTGGACTTAGAAGACTTTGATAGTTTTCGGAAGTAGAAGAGTTTAGAAGGATTCGCATTGTCAGACATAGTATTTAGTTTTGTTTCTCATTTGTAACCTTGTAGTTGCAGTATATCAATTGTAACCTTTGAGATTCTATTGTATTATTTAAGTCGTATGTTATGCTTGCCTTTGATATGTCACCATTTGCGTGACACTTCTACCCTTGCCGGGTTGGGGTGTTACAGTTATTGTAAGAAAACTCAGCCAATGGCAAGTGTTTATTCCAACCTTTTCCGAAGTCTATAACACATGCTCGAAGCATATCTTCCAAGGTTTGGATCGTTCTTTCACTTTGTCCATCGGTCTGTGGGTGATAAGCGGTGCTCATGTCTAAACGAGTACCGAGAGCTTTTTGTAGAGTTTGCCAAAATATTGAGGTAAATCGGCTGTCTCTATCTGAGATGATGGAGATTGGAACTCCATGTCAAATCACAATTTCCTTGAGATATAACTGAGCGAGTGTGTCCATCTCGTCAGTTTCCTTGATGGGTAGGAAATGTGCGGATTTGGTTAGACGATCGATGATGACCCAGATGTGTCTAATCCAGTCGACGTCCTTGGTAGTTTGGTAATGAAATCCATGGTGATTCTTTCCCATTTCCAGACTGGTAATTCTGGTTGTACGAGTAGTCCTGACGGTTTCTGACTTTCCGCCTTGACCCTTGAACAAGTTAAACATTTTCCAACATACTCAGCGATGTCGGCTTTCATGTTCGGCCACCAGTAGATCTTTTTGAGGTCTTGGTACATTATATCGGAACATGGGTGGATGGAATATTTGGATTTGTGGGATTCATGCATGATGAGATCTCGAATACCTCTGTAGAGAGGGACCCAATATCTTTCTTTGAAACACAGCATTCCGTCAGATCTTTTTACGAAACCGTTTTCACTTTCTGGCATGCCATAAATCTTTTCATGAGGTCGGTTTTCTTCTTGGAGAGCTTCTGACTGAGCTATTAGGATTTGGGATGGGAGTGGTGAACAAATTGTCATTCCTAGAGATCGAACTCTAAGGGGTTTGATTCTTTCTTTTCTGCTCAATGCATCAGCCACGACATTCGCTTTACCGGGGTGATAGCGAATTTCACAGTCGTAGTCGTTGAGCAACTCTAATCATCGGCGTTGTCTCATGTTCAGCTCCTTTTGATCCAATATGTGCTGAAGACTTTTGTGATCGGTGAAAACCGTGCACTTTGTACCATACAGGTAATGTCTCCACATCTTAAGAGCAAAGACCACTGCTCCTAATTCTAGATCATGAGTGGTATAGTTTTCTTCGTTCTTTTTGAGCAGTCGTGAGGCATAGGCTATAACTTTGTTTCTTTGCATTAGTACCGCACCTAAACCATGATGAGATGCGTCACAATACACTACAAAGTCGTCACTTCCTTCCGGTAGTGCCAAGATTGGTGCCTCACAGAGTTTTTGTTTTAGGAGTTGGAACGCTGATTCTTGTTTCTCTTCCCAGATATACTTCTTGTTTTTCTGAGTGAGTTCTGTCAAGGGTTTTGCGATATTGGAAAAGTTTTCTATAAACCTTCGGTAGTAACCAGCGAGACCTAGAAATTGACGAATTTCGGTTGGAGTGGTGGGTGATGCCCAACCTTTAACCGCTTCGATCTTGGCAGGGTCTACGTGGATACCTTGGCTATTGATGATGTGGCCTAGAAATTGTACAGTGGGAATCCAAAAGTCACATTTGGAGAATTTTGCGTATAACTTTTCCTTCTTGAGCAACTCCAAAATGGTTCTCAAGTGTTCAGCATGTTCTTCCTTGATGCGTGAGTAGATTAAGATGTCATCGATGAACACGATCACGAATTTATCCAAGTACGGTTTGCATACTCGGTTCATCAAATCCATGAACACTACGGGTGCATTGGTAAGACCAAATGGCATTACTTGAAATTCATAATGCCCGTATCGTGTTCGGAAGGCTGTTTTGGGAATGTCTTCTTCCCTGACCCTTAACTGATGATATCCCGATCTCAGATCGATTTTTGAGTAAACACTCGATCCTTGCAATTGGTCAAATAGATCATCAATCCTGGGTAATGGGTATCGATTTTTCACCGTGAGCTTGTTCAACTCTCTATAATCAATACACATTCGGAACGTTCCGTCTTTCTTTTTGACAAATAAGACTGGTGCTCCCCAAGGTGATGAACTTGGTTGAATGAATCCTTTATCTGACAGTTCTTTCAACTGCTCAGATAATTCTTTCATTTCGGAGGGTGCTAATCGATAAGGTGCTTTTGCAACAGGTGCTGCTCCAGGCACTAAATCGATTCGAAATTCTACTTGCCGAATTGGTGGAATACCTAGCAAGTCTTCAGGAAATTCTTTGACAACTGATACTTCTTCGAGTTGTTTCTCCTTCTTATTTGATTCACTTTCCGTCACTTGAATCAAAAATACGTGACATCCTTTGTTTATGTACTTCACCGTCTTGATGTACGAGATGATATTGAGTTGGGTTCTATGGTGATCGCAACGAACGATAAGAGTTTCACCGTTGAGAGGAATTTGGACGACCTTCTCGTCACAGATGATTCTGGCATGGTGCTTGGATAACCAATCCATGCCAATGATGACGTCAAAGCTACCGAGTTGGATGGGCATGAGATCAATGGGGAAAGGTTTGTTTTGAAAAGTTAAGGTGCAATCTTTGATTACGGTGTTGGTGCCTAGGAGGTTTCCATTAGCTATTTCGATTTCATAGGTGGTGTCTAATTCTATGGGGGCAATATTAAGCAGTAAAGCAAACGAAGTAGACACAAAGCTCTTATCAGCTCCAGAATCAAATAATATCTTAGCATTGCGTTGATTTAATAAGAATGTACCCGTAACGACGCCGGGATCCTGAGGTACGTTTCCATCACCGAGCACGTATGCTCTCCCACGGGCAACGTTGTTGGGGTTCTTTGGGCAGTGGCTCTTGTAATGCCCCTTTTCGCCACAACCATGGCACACTACTGCTATCGGTTGTGTGTTTGCCCCTGTGGCTCTGCAGTCCCGGGTTTTATGTCCCACTTTTCGGCAGTTGCCGCAGATTGCTGTACAAGGCCCGGTGTGATGCATCCTGCATCGGTTACACTGGGGTAATGTCCCGGCATAGCCCTTTCCTTCGGTGGGCACAGCCACATAAGCCCTGGCGGCGATTCTGTTGGTGGTGGTCGTTGCGGTTTTGCTGGTAGTTTCGGTTGCGATTGTTGTTTTGGTTGTTGTTGTTGCTGCTGTAGCTCCTGTTGTTTTTGTAGTTGTTGTTGTTCCTGTTGTTGTTGTTGTTGTTGTTGTTGTTGTTGCTCCTACGGTTATCCAGACTCCTCTTGTGCTCGTTGTTTGCGGAGGTAGAACTCCGTTTGATCACTCGATCCAATAATCGCTGTGCAAGCGCAATTGCGTCCTCAAGAGTTTTTGGGTTTGATGAGGTGACGTCCCCCTCGATGCTCTGGGGTAGTCCCTCAACATATCACTCCAATGTTTTTTCCATATCCGGCACCATAGCTAGACATAACACTGACAAATCCTGGAACTTTCGGTTGTAGGTTTTCAGATCATTGCCTTTCACTACTAGTTGATGAAATTCATCCTCTAGTTTCCTAATCTTCGTTCGGGGACAGTATTTCTTCAACATCTTCTTTTTCAACTCAGTCCAGGAGATTTGGAATGCTACATCAGTACCCATGGTCTGGGCGGTAGCATTCCACCAAGATAATGCATCTCCTCGTAAGGTTCCAGTAGCAAAAGTGACTTTGTTGTTCTCTGCGCAGTTGCTTCTCATAAATACCGTTTCGGTACATTCGAACCACTGAGCTAACTCTGTCACCCCTTCTGTACCTTTGAAGGTGGTTGGCTGGCAACTTATGAAGTCCTTATAAGTACATTTACGAGGTATAGATGCCTCGCCTTCAGTCGTTGCCCCTATGTTGTTACTTGAGCGGTTTGGAGTATCAGCTTCACGAGCCGAAGCAATGCCATCGGCAATCATTTTCTGCACAGCTGCAGGAGTCATTGCCTGTGGGGGAGTGGTGGTTCCCTTTCTCGTGCGAGCCATAGTTCTATTAATGCCACAAAAAACATATAGATTTAGAATCTACATAATGACCCTGTTTTGTTAGGATAATTCAAATAACAAGGTAATTGCGTAGATATCATAACAGTATTTCCTCATTATAGGATTACAACAATCCGAGTCTATGAGGATTATAAAATCACAACATATTCAAATACATGTATGCAAAATGATCAATACTGGCCCACATCAATTAATATCGTAACACAGCGAAATACAACAAAATCACAACCACATATAGCCATAAATAACTTGCTAATTTGTTACATATATAACAAAATAGATACAATCGTCATATTTATGCCACACACCCCGTGGCTAGGATAAAGTACAAAAGCTGGTAGATATTAACTAAATACTAGCGTCATATCTATACTATACATCCCATGGCTGGGACATAGGACAAAAGCTAATAGATAAGGATCTAATCTAGTGGCTACCAGATGCTCCTCCGAGTCGACTCTCGAGCTCAATGATCATGCTGATGAGGATCTGTATATACTCCTGGTATCGAACTTGCATATCTCCCACTATTGTTTCTAGAGTGGTGATCCTAGTCTGAGCTGTCATCAGATCTTCATTCTTCTTCATCATCTCATGTATCAATTTTATTTCGTTATCGTAAATCAAAGGTATCTCCTGTCTAAGCTGCTCATGACGTTTCTCTAGATCATTTGCCTTTTCACGAGTCTCGTCCAGAGTGTCCAACTTCTGCTGCATGGTCTCTTGGCTAGTAACTAGGTCCTCAGCTCTATACTCAATACACTCGATGCGCTCTAGAGGTAACTCATCTAGGTGACCTAAGGCAGTCTCGATCTGTTCCTCCTGACGCTCTAATCGTGTCAAAAGGGTGGAAACGGTAGGCTGTCGATCCATCACTGCCTGTGAGCTTTCACCTACTTCAAAGACTCGTGGTGGAGTAGGGAAGTCAGGAGTGGGTGATCGTGGTAAAGCGTGATATCGGGCAATAATGGCCCTAGCTTCCTCACTGAGCTCACATAGTATAGATGAGGGAATGAAATCTGTAGATGATGGTGGAGGTGGTGGTGAAGGTGTTGGGACTGATGGTGGTTCATAAGTAGGTAACATGTACGGATGTGGACATGGTGGTGGTGATGGAAGCACTGGAAGTGTCATTATCCGTGCTGTCCTACGGATTCTCCTAGGAGGAACTGGTGGAATCTCTGGTGATGATAAGGGTGGTAGTGACTTCGTAGATGAAGGAGAGTCTGGCTCAGACGGCTCTGCATTTGCAAAAGTGCGAGACCTCTTTCTGGCTAGCATATACGGATCATCGGGAAATGGAACGATATCAGGCATCGGAGTGTCCTCAGATGGCTCCTCTGAAGGATCTGACTCTGTATCGTGCCCAAATGCTGGTGAGACATCTCTAGGTACCATGGAAATGTCTTCCGATGGGTCTGACTCCGTAGCGTGTCTAGGTGCTGGAGTGATGTTAGGTACTGTCGCGATATCCTCGATATCCGAATCCGAATAGAGGGTGATAGAGTGGGTAGGGGAAGTCATGACTCTGTAACAACCCGGTAATTATAAATATTTCACCATGTAACTAAATAATCAGCATAAACATGCATAATTAACGTTTTAGTGGCGTAGTGGCTATGGTGTTAAGAACTAAAGGTGAGGTAACTGATGATAGGGTGTCCTCGGATCCCGTGTCCGATGAGATACTAATGTGGGAGACTGTGGTCATGGTACTGTAATAACCCGTAAATTGTAATTGTAAGTAATCATTAACATCAAGGGAGTAAAAACCTATTGTGCGGAGATTAGGGTAAAATAATCTTAATAAGTAATGTACTGAACGCGGTAGCAAGCAGGCACGGAGGGCGTAAGGTAGTATGGTGTAAAAATTATTCATTTTGAAAGTGTAGTTATAGTCCAATGTTTGAAAATATTTGGTTCTCTATAACTGAAGCTCTGATACCAATCTGTAACCCCCCTAAATTATGAGATAACAGCGAAAGACTAATCGGGGTATTACGGTGAGGATCGAAGTCATAATTATAGAAAACGGCTCAAAATGAGACGCTTTGAAAATATAGGTCCTTCATATAATTTCAGTTACAAAAGTTTAATATCAGAGTTGGGAAATCCTTAAAGGAAATAGTAATTTGAACTGAATTACATGTTTTATTTTACACCATATAATATAAGATAAGTTATTGCCCACTCCATACCCTTGCTGCTCCGCTAATTACCTGAGATAAACATGCTTAAAAGTCAACAAAAATGTTGAGTGAAATCATAGAGTTTGTAATTTGTAATCAGTTGAAACACAAGTAAGATTGTATTGGAAATACAATCAGTTGAAAAAGTGATATCGCAGTCATATATATTGCCCTAAGTCTCATGACACGCAAAACGTTAACAAAGTACCGTAAAACGGAGGTGTTCACATCAATTAATGATGGAATAATGGCCCTCGTGTAATAGGTGATTTTCCAATTCCTATTTTTCTCAAACATAGTGCATCGCGACTAATACGACTAGCAACAAGGCATTCCGTCCAGTATTAGTGGGATAGGCTGTCAACCTCTAATAGATCTATTCACTATATTCGCGTTCACTCGCAAGTGATTAATGGCTCATGATAAAGGGGCTTGTGGCAATAAGGTAACTTAGGCAATATCAAGTCAGGTGAAGCATACATAAAAATACTTGTGATCAGTTTATAGCATGTATCTCCCTCACGGAGTGTAAAGTTGTTAAATAAGTAAAAGTGAGGCTATGACTCACCTTATGTGATACTGGTGATGGTGAAAAGTAAGTTCAGGTGAGATTATGGTAACGGCTTCAACAAAAAACCTGATAAATAGGGAAGTCTGAGAATCTGACTAAATACGAATGGTGGATGTGAAATGAGTAACGAATAACAATTCGATCGCTGAAGTGAAAGTGTGATATGCTTAAAATGCTTAAAGTTCAAAAATAATATTACATAAAATATTATCTTGTTTTTATGCCATTTATCCAAAAATATCGTTTCCTCGAAAGTGGTGAAACAAAACGTGAAGTTAAATCGTTTAAATTTCGTTATATAAAAATAACGTAACATTAAATAATAAGTAAATGAAATATACAAAAATGCACGTGACGTGATGGGGAAATCGTAAAATGGAAAATAGAAATAAGAATGTCAAATATATTTTGTTGGTCCTTGTCCTTTTCCTGTTTTTACACTTTATACCCTAACGGCGTTAGCGTTGCACCGTTAGTCCTTAGTTAAATATAAATTGCATTTATAGTCCACTACTTGTCCAAAATTACATTCTGAGCTTGGAATTCAATATAATATCAGTTTCTACCTTAAATTTTCTATTTTGGCAGTTTTAGTCCCTGTTTTTACTAGTTGACATTTTTAGTCCTCGAAGGTGAAACTAGTTTGCAATTTTAGTCCAAAAATACAAAAAATGTGGGGAAAAATTATACGAATTTTTCTGTAACTTATTAAAGCTTATTTCAACTGCTTATATGTCAAAATAGCTTATTTTTCTCTTATTGGGCTTTTAACGAGCTAAACTAAGGCCCGTTAACGTTTTAAAAACCGTGGGCTTTGAGACAAGTTGGGCTTATCCCTAGGCTCATTTTTAATGTCCTAATTTCATATCAAAAGGCCTTATTGAGCTAGCTTATCTGATTTGCTTAAAAATAGCTTAATGGGCTTAATAGTCCAATTTGGTTTTATTAACTGTTTTACAAACTGAGTTTTGCGATTCACTTTGGCCAAATTAGAAGGACTAGATGAGCTTATATTTATGAACTATAAATACAAAACTTTTAGCTTGTAGCATGGTCTATTAGGTCGTGTAAAAATATGAGGTGGTTGTTAAGTCAAATTCTATTTTACGTGGTCATCTTTGGGGTCGAATGGAACATGTTTCTGAGTAAAAGACTTAGTAATTTTTCTAAGTGTTTATGTTTTAGACGTGTGATGCATGGTTCAAAATAGGTTTGAATGATGCATGAAAACTATAAATACATGTGAGGTGAGTGTGTATCATGATCCCTAGGCCTTCCACAAGGGAGGCTAATCACGTTTCGTGTTCTATATGTAAACGTCGTATGTAAATAAAGAGTAAAAATAGGTACGTTCGAAATAAATGAATATATGTTGCATGGTACTATAAAAACGTATGAAGTGAATTGAAAAGGGAGTGTGATGACTTACTACACCTCTAGGGTGGTAAAGGGACACGTGAGAAAGACTAGAACACAAGGAAATGCTTCCGTAGCTCGCTAGAAATATAAACCGAGTTTCCAAACGTTTTGAATATGGCTCGAACGGAAAAAGAAAATTGTTTCTGGTCTTTGTGGTTTTTCTACTGATTGAAAGGACTTAGAAAAATAGTAAAAGTGTTGAGAGGGAAAGGTGGTAAGCTAGAAAATAAGATACATGTATATATAAATGTATATATAGACACGTATATGAATTTTTATCCAAGCAACTTGAGTGAACTATTCAATGTCAGGAATATTAGGAATTTTAGAAGAATTTTCTGACAAGTTTGGACTCTAAGAATGTATGTGAGTGAGGGGAAAAGGTGGAACTTGTTTTGTGAGTTTAATATGTCGACTAGTATTTTAATATGTGTACCAAATTGTTCTAAAGTGTGATATGAAGTTCTTGGGTTATAAAACTTACTCAATAACATGTATTTAGGCTAAGAAAAATATTAGAAGTGATTAGGAACAATTTTGGGTTAAAACGGATAAGTTGTGAATTTTTATGTGTCGAATGGGTGTGTCCCATGGCCATTCACTTTGGTCTTATAAAACGTAGCAAACATTGATCTTAGAAACTGAAACTCATCACCCTAATTCCTTGGTGGGAGAGGAATGAGGTGGTGTAAAAATATATACATGTCGTGCTTCAAATTTGGGAGAAAACGAGGCGTTTTGGAGGGGGTTTGGTCGAATAGAAAGTGAATTAATAAAAGTAAAATTGGGCTTGGTGGGCTTGCTGTGAACAGTGAACGTGAATGGGGTATTGGGCTGAATGAATATGGCCCGTTTAGTGTTATTATGCATATAATTTGATTCCGTGATACGCGTGTGAGCTCGTTCCGTTATTTGGTAAATCACGTGATAATGTGTACGTGTTAAAATAATATAATAAAGAAAATTTTAAATTTTCCCGTAAAAATGGTAATCAGAAACAGTAATAGAAGTTAATATTGATTAACGGTTACGATTACAGTGTAATTTTACAGTGTGCTACAAAAAGTTTAAAACGGTAAAAACTATTCAACCCTTCTAGTTTTCCACAGAAAAGATCGGGTAGATCGTGGTAGATTGGTGCTAGCTAAGATTAGCACTCGACATTTAGCTTAGTGTCGAAAAATAGGATAAGCGACGTTGTACGGTTTTCTCCACCTGAAGGGAGGTTTGTTGACATAGTGCTTGAAACTCTCGAGTGTGGTACTCGGGGAGTGGAGTAGGGCGAAGAAGAGCTTCGTGATCAAACCACTATAAATCTCTTTCTCCCGGTTTGATCTTTCCATCTCTTTCCTTTACATTTACTGTTTATATTACATAGTATAGTGTAGTGTTCATATTGGTGTTGATTGATTACACATAAGATTCGAATCAAGGTTTTTCAATAGTAAAGTTTTGAAACAATCTAAAAACCGGTAAAACTATTCAACCCCCCCTCTAGTTTTCCACAATAAAGATTATGGGTTTTGGTTGGTCATGGTTTTAGTTGGTTAGGTTGTTATAAAACCGAATCTATATCTCGGTTGTGGTTATTGTTAGTTTAGGTTTTTGTTAACCTCTATAAAAACGTAGGGTTTTGTTAAACACAACCCTATAGGTTGTTTATAAGCCTTTTATAAATATAAAATTAACATTTAATGAACACTTAATGAACTCTAAACATTCCATAATTACCATCACTTACCTCTTTTATAATGATTTAAAATATAAAATTATGGAATATATGAGTTCATTAATTGTCATTTTCATAAATTTGGAATGCTTACACACAACCCTATGGGTTGTGTTTAACAAAACCCAAAAAGGTAAGGCCATTTATTGTAAAAACTTAATCTAGGACCACGGGAATAAACATATGGGTGCTAGGAAACATATTTAACGAAGGCATGAGATAATGGGAAAGCTAAAAAATATGACCCTCCTTATAAATCCATATTTTACACACATAACTAATTGATTCTCCATAAAAATAAAGCGAAGAAACACAAAACAATTGCAACACACACGCTCATAAAGACGTAAAAAAACACACAGATTAATACAATAAATATTGTAGAAAACTCTACAACAACGCCGTCATGGCACGTATTGTGCTATATAGAAAAACACACAAAATAACAACAATGAAATTAAGTGAAGGCTATAAAGTATAAACCACCACAATGGTTTATCTTGAGAGCAAAAGCACACACGCATAAATATTGTTACAACAAGAATTTGACGCAAACTACACACCGCTGCCACTAGGCGAGTACCCATGCATAGCAATGAAAATTCCTGCGGCATTTTATAAAACATTGTATCGATTTATTATTTAGTCAGGGGTTCATTTTTTTTGTTCTTGTTCTTGCGCATTAAACACATTAAATACAAATCTGTTTCCGAATATTGCTATAATGATGATTGATTGATTTATGCTTTAATGGTTGATTGTTCCGGCGCATTGATTTCAAAGATATTATACAAAGTTTCCAGAAATAATTTGGTCAAAAGTCATTATACAAATGTGCATATATTTTTGTTAAGTTTCGTAGGTTTGATTAATATTATTATTTTTTTAATTTTTTATTTAATTGGTCAAATCCCATGCCTTAATAGATAATAACTACAAAGTGAAACTAATCAAAGAGTTCGATCAAAAAGGATTCAACACCTAAAATATCGTGTATCAAGAAGTTTTACACGATGAGTAACGTGCATTGTTAATTATCTCATAATTGATGTAATATTTTATTTTCAGTTTCACTAAATATTTTTATATGTTCTTTGATACATGTTAATAATTTTTGATTCAGTTGAATTATCGTATGTTACAACCGTTTGCAATTATATTTTGATTTTTTCACGTTCTATTCTGAACGTTATATGAAACACTTACCAAAATATCGTATATCGTTAATTATCTTACCTTAAAAACCGCTGCCGGTAAGCGCGGGTACTCGCATACTATAGTGAATTACCTGTTCATTTTTTTAAAAAACAACAATGAAAATGCAATTGATACAAGTGGGTCCCAACATCAAGAATAGCAATACTCACCAATCTCAAACCCAAACACAAACACAAAAACAAAAACAAAAACAAACCACCATCTAAACAGTTGAAACTCCGATCCACTGAGTCAAAACCGAGTTAGAAAATGGAAGGAGTGGGTGGACGACTGGGTCGATCGTCAACTCGGTACGGACCAACGATAGTCTTCACAGGTCCAGTTAGAAAATGGAAAAAGAAGTGGATCCACGTGGCACCACCAACCACTAATAACAGTAGCAAATCTAACGCTGATTCGTTATCTAACGATACTGCTCATTTGAAGCTCTATAAGTGGACTCCTATTAGTCAAACTCAAACCCCAAGTCAAAGTCAAAATGATGACAATGGTGACGGTGTTGACGGAGAGGATGATGAGCAGCCTCCTCGCCGCAAGATTAAGTATATTCCGGTATTTATCTCCAACTTTTTATTAATTTATTTATTTTATGATTGATTGTTGTGGTTTTATATCATGATTAATTTTATTAGGTTAAATTGAAGAATGTGTGTATGGATTTGGAAGAGGGGGGGGGGGGGGGGGGGGGGGGTAGGCTGTTTATGTATAGCCCATATGTTTCAAAATAAGTCGGAAAATTTGAGGTTATGAAAAATAAGCCGAAATCATATAAGTTCATAAGCACACAAATAAGCTTAAACAAAAACCCCCTTAAGTGATTAGTTGTAAATGTAGAGTTGCGTTTAGTTAGAGGAAAACATCTATGTTTTCCCCAAAATGGTTTTTAGAAAACAAAGAAAATAGAGATCGCATTCAAATCCCTTTATTTCCAAAAATATTCTCTACAAACACAAATCCCCTATTTCCTAACTTAACAAGGAAAATTACAAAACAATTTTTTGTTGTTTTCATGTTTTACTTTATAATGCAAGACCCTCCCTTCCCTTCTTCAAAATAGAAAATGCAAACATCAACTACACGCGTTTTCTATATTTTCAATTGCTTTTTGGAGATAAATATCCCTTCCAAATTTCTACAAAATTAGAGATAGAAAACAAAAGAATTTTTTCTAAAACTAAACTCACCCTAGGTGTTTTTGAAGACAAGTGTGTACGTGTGGATCAAGATAATTGATATGGAAATAAACTATTAGGGTGCGTTTAATTAGAGAAAATTTTTCTTGATTTTCTATTATTATATTTGTAAAAAAACAGGAGGGGATTTAATTTTTCACAAAACATGCAAAACGCGTTCATATGACACTGTTTTTTATTCTCAAGAAAACGAGGGGGGTTACAAGGGAAACGAGGAAAACAGAAAAAATGTAGTTTCCCTTGTTGAAGTAGGAAATGCAAATTTTCTGTTTTGTAGAGAATTTGATGGGAAAGATTGATTTGAATGCAATCTCTATTTTTCTTGTTTTGTACAAAACATTTTGTAGAAAACAAGGGTGTTTCCTTTCAACTAAACGCGCCCTTAGCTTTTGTTTGTTTTTCTAAAAGGTACTTTTTTCCTCTTATATAGCTCAAACATTTCTAAAAAGTATGTTTGTTTTTTCCTCTTATGACTGCAGGGCGCGCGCATATGTTAGAATTTGTTTAGTTTTAGACATAAGAAGAAAAAATGACTTTGTACCACTTCAATTTTGCAGATTTTTAAAGTCAAATTATCACTTCTTGTTTCTAAAAGATTTGATATCCACCTCTTCTCTCACATATATGATTTTGCAAATTAGACGTAAAACATTTGAAAAAACAAACGCAACCTTAGATTATGGTTTAGGGAGTTTTATTCGAAATAATGTTAGTGTTTCTGTGTTCTGTTTTGTGTTGATAAAAGATCAAATAGGTAAAGAATATAACTGGATACAACTAGCAATGAAAAGTTAAATGCCTGGTAGTATGCAGACATGATGAACCTGTATGTAATTTGGTCTGTTTTTGGTTCACGAGATGATTAAGGTGTATTACTAGGAGAAGGACTGTGTTGTTATACTCACTTGAATTGAACAGATTTGCAAAGATGGCAGACAGAAACTAACCGGAGACATGTTATTAATCTTGAGACTATGTTAGTGGTTCTGTTTTATTTTGTTTGATAGAAAAGCATATGCACCGTTAAATCGAATAAATTTGCAATTAATTCATAAAGAGAAACTGCACTATAAACACCATACAAATTTTGCTGATTACTAACACTCCTGTGAAATGAGGTAAATGATACCTCACACAAAGGAGGGTACGTTTGTAACGATTCCCACAAGATTACAAACATAGAAATTAACATAAACGTGAAAAATGCAAACAAATAGGGCAGGACCTAGTTAATGAGATAAATCGTTCACCTAAGCTTGAATGTGTGTGTTTTAACTGCGGAAGCAAAATTCTTGGATTAAATACTGATTAGCATCATAAGGTATATCATATTAGCTAAATGTTGTACACAACTAAAAGAAGTACTAGTATTCGGTTTGGGCTATATGATGAAGCATAGTCGCTATATGGCTTTTATGTTTGCTTTATTTTTACACTTGTATGCTATTGTGCTTTTAATACTTATATTTGATTGTATTGCTTTATCTTCTTATATGTTGTCTTTTTGAAATATGATCTTTATGTGCCCTTAGTACCATATTTTCCATATATATGCTTGCATGTTCTCATGTTTCTGTGTCGGTATGCGTTTATGTCTTTGCACACTTGTATGTTTTTGCTTTATATGCTTTCTTTTATGTCATTGTCTTTTCCATCCTCACATGCATGACGCACCACACATAAAGTCTATTTGCTTGCTCACACACATGAGCCGGAGGTCTTTATGGAAGCAGTCCCTTTACCCTCGGGTATGTGTGTGACTGTCTACATCTCACCTCCCCCATAGCTCGCTTCGGAGGGATTGGGTATTGTTTGTTATTGTTGTTGATGAAGCATAGTCGCTATTAATAATTTTTTAACTTAGGTTTGCCACTAATGAAATCTCTTTCATGCTGAGCCAATGAAAGGAATTCCAACTTTTCTTCTAAAACTTTGGATATGGTCTAAGATTATTTTGGTATTCATGGCTGCGTACATTTGTGTATTGGATTAGATATATCGCATGGAAGGAGACTATGCATTAGATGTTTAGAAAACAGTTGTGCATATTTCAAACCAGTAGCATGATCAGGCTCTTCATAAATCTTTCTTGTTAATAGCATAATCTATATGCAAATATGGTGTGGAAGTTTGCCACTAATCAATACTTTATCAGATAGTCTCCTTCTAAATTAATTACAGGCTATAGGGATCTGTACTGATAGAAAGTGCTTCTGCTAATATGTGCTGTAAGAAAGAGCTTTATTGCATATTGATCTGGGTAAAAATAATGGCATTGGAATCTAAACCCTATGATCGACTAGTGCACATGAAAGAGCATAACATCCTAAACTGTTAAATCAGTCTGCAAACCATTTCCTATACTAAATCTAATAAGATCATAAGGTAGAACTATGTTTAGCACAGACGATGATCCTTTTGCATTAGTGTGTCTCTTTTTCTTTCTTCCTGCTAATTAAAAAAAGTGTGGCATACAATGCAATAGAGAACTTTAGAGTAATTACTAACGCTCATGAGAAATGGGCGCAACAATGCCTCTTATAAGGAAGTATTAAATTTATAAATGCTCCCCTAAGATATGGCTAACAACAATGCGAACCTAAAAGTAGTTGTGAATGTGAGTAGCGGAACACAAATAGGGGATTGCCTAGCTGATGGAGATTAGTCCTTCGCCAAAGGTTGAATGTGAGTTATTGAGTTGTGGAAAAGCAAGATTGTTGTATTAAATATTGATTAGCATCATATGGTAAAACTAATTTCAACATAAAAGTTGTGTCTTTTGTGTTGGTATTTTTTCCCTCCATTTTATCAAAAAAACCCGTGGCATACAGATCTATCATTTTTCTTCCACGGATGCAGTGCGCTGGAAAACTCATATCTAAGGTGGAGTATGATATTGTAGGAGAGTATGGTTTCTGTGTACCTTATCATATCATTATAATAACCAAATATGGTACACAACTAAAAGTAGTCGTCGTTGATTTTTTAACTAAGGTCTGGCACTTTTGAACTCTGGGTCAAAGCTTTCAATTGAGGGTATAAGAAGAATTCCACGCTGTCTTCCAAAACTTAGGTGTAATGTTGGCCTAAGATTATTTTGGTTTAATCTATTTATGGCTACTTACATGTGTGTATTAAATTGAATATATACGTCATGGAAGGAGATGGCAATTCCAAGTTTAGAAGACAGTTGTAAACATTCAAACTGGTAGCATGATTAGGCAATAATAAATTTTTCTTGTTAATAGCATAAATATATATGCAAATCTGGTATCAAAGTTTGTCATTAATCAAGGTTTTCTCAAAGAATCTATTTCTTTACATGCAAGAGGAACATGTGCTGATATAAAGTGCTTCAGCTAATATATGTTGTAAGAAAGATCTTTAGTGCATCTTGATCTGGGTAAAACAGGGAATGGGAATCTAACTGTAGCCTGTAGGATCGACTCGTTCACATGAGAGGACTTAAGCTTCTGAAATTGTCAAACCATTTCTCCATGCTGTATAGGTGTTTGATTACTCTATTTTGTTTGATTCAGATTTCTTAGTTGCCACGAGATGACTGAACTTTGAACTTAGTTGTACTAGATATACTTTAGTGGAATACCAGAAAAAAATATTATATCTACCTTACAGGACTTTTTAGCCCAATGACAAATGCATGCATTTTATGGGTCCCTCCGTCCTGAAAACTAGAGAACTATTTGGGCTGTCCCAACAAAATACAGCTTTTTCTTTTCATTAGTTTGAGTCCAAATCTGTATCACTAAGTAGGATAATTGGTTCACACGTTACGTTTTATAACTATCTCTAAATATAACGAATTAATTCCTGTTATAGGCATACAATAGCCTTGAAGGTTTTTAGCTGGCTGGGTTCAACTGGTTTCCTACATTTTCTTTTCTTTGCAAATAAAGGGCAATACCGAAACCTGAGTTAACAACTGTCTGAAAACAAGTGTCGAGTCAGGTTAACATTATTAGCATGATTGATCCTCATTGACTTAATTGCGCATATCGTTACGAAGTACTTGTAGCATTGAGTATTGACTCCGATGTACGATGCTAATTTTCTTTGTAAATGGTGTTTTAACGGTTGACTAATTATCTAATAATTTGTTGAATTAGATGTATTGAAGTATTGTATTTTGAGACAAATGGATTATTAGCAAGGTCTTTTTTATTTATATATGTTGCATGATCGTTTCCTGTAATCGTGTTTATCAGATAGCCTTACTTGAAGAACAAAACAAAGACTCACCAGAGGAGAATGCTGATGAATCTGTTGCGACTGACTCGAATTCTAAGGTTAACCATGTAAATGGAAAACCAGACATTAATGATGTACCAATGGAAGATAACCAGGTAACTGGTTTTGCTGGTTTTTTGCTTTTAATGACCCAAACAAAACCCAACTTTCTGAAGGATGAATTTTTTATGCTCGCCTCCAACATAATTTTGTTTATTTTTCTTTTTGTTAAAACTTAGATATATTTTAGGGATTTGCTAATAACCTATGGGTTTTGTTTTAGCATTCCTTACAATGGATTCAAACTAAAACTCATCATTTCCATGAATACATGATTGTTGGAGTTTGACAGTTTAATCAGATGAAATTGCTACATCTGCACTTTTATCAAACGGAGTTTGACAGTTTCTCGTATATTCACAGTTGATTGATTTGTTATGAACCGATCACCTTTTTAAACCACCTTTTTTTGTTCAGGCTTCTGAAGAGACAAATGTTGAAAGGCAAGATCTTAATGAAAGCACATTGGATTTAAATGCGCGTGATGGAGATGAAGATTCAGAAGCACGATAGTTTGTGTTATTTTCTTTATCAAATTTTGTTTTAAGTTTGGGATGAGGATGAAAAAAAATGCTGGCATAGAGAATTAGAGATCTGCAGAAAAAAAAGGGGGTGGGGGTTCAGGAACAAAGTTCAAGCATAGGCATGGCATTTGAAAAAGTTTTTACTAATTCAATTGTATTGGACCAAATTTAAGATTCAGACATATGATTTTATGTAACAGGTTAAACATGTACTTTCAAGTAATTGATTCGGAAACATTGATTCGATTTGTAAGGATAATGTAAAATGAGACATATTTTGACTTTCGAGGTTAAAGAGTTCCTGAGGGCTTGATCTGGGTGGGATATAAGTTATAGTTGTTTTTTTTTTTTTTTTGGGGGTAAAAAAGGCCCTGTTTTTCTGTCAAGGTTCTTTTTTTTTTCTTTTCTTTTTTATATTGCATATAACCAAAAATTTTGGTTGAGTTATACATGTAGCAAGTAGCAACGGTCTCTTCATCAAGCTTGTACCTATATTTATTTGTTCAGGATGATTTGTGTTTGTGGTCAAATAGTAATATCTTAATAGTGTATATATATTTTTTTTATCTTATATTTGATTTTACAGTTGATGTTTCAGGCGAAAAAAGAAGACTTGCATCTGATTGTGCAAAGTTCAAAGCTAAACTTTTAAATACACCGTCAGATTTTGTATCATTGCACATCCCCGGTTTAGATACACCGTCAGATTTTGTATCATTGCACTTCTAAATGTTTTGGTTTGAATTTTAATATTATAAACTGGCATTGTTTCATAAAAACGCAACATTTGCTACATTCATCAGTATACATATTTTTCCTTTGGGCGACCAATTCTACAGTTGTGCAAAACTTGGGTTAGTGGCTAACCGTCGAAATGAAATAAACTTAACAGATGTCAGGCCATGTACAGTTTGCCTGGGAATGAACTGTTGCAGACCAAAACTAACACGCCAGATTGGTATGACACGATCAAGTTGGTCCTACCATTCTTTTAACATTCGATTTCAGCACATTCCAGTTTAGATACACCGTCAGATTTTGTATCATTGCACATCCCCTATTTGATTTGCTGATAAATGTCAATCTTTCCATGTTTCTTTTTGGTGGGAGTACTTGTATTTTCAATTTGTAATATCACTCTAGTTAATTGCAGAAAACTGAATATTAATTATTATTATTTTCATTTTTTGTTGCATGTAGTTTAAATAGAAGCTTTATGAAATAAAAATGTTAAACGCGCAAACAAATAAGACACAATTATTATAAAAAACATCAAACTCCGATTCAACTGTAACGAATCGGAAATTCTCCAGGAAACAAACTTAAAACAATGGCATAAAACCCTATCAGGGCAAATCAATTTCATAACAGAAACTTAGTTTAGTTGCATATGTTTTCGCCATCATTCCTTTATAGCAGCTGCAGTCTCCTCTTCGTTAAAATAATCATGCCTATTACATGAGCCAAAACAAACACAGTGATCAGTCATATAATCGATTGCAGTTCTATACACGACATATACATTTCAAATTTTGACATTGTATGAGCTGCTAGACAATACATAATTCATCATATGAGCTAAATTTTTGTTAAACCAGTTCATTTTTCACACATAAAAGATCTAGAAACAGAAACAAAACAAGTGATGTCCAAAAATGAAAACAAAGTCGGTCAGCAGTAATCCCAGGGTCTGACTTACCGGATTTTTCGGGAGAGTTGATACAATCCTGTTCCAGCCATTGCAACATTTACACTAAAAAGGTTCCAGTTTTTCTGTAATCAAGCATTAAAAATAATCAGGAAGCCAAAATCAAGGAAATAACAAAATTCATGCAAGATACACATGACTTACCACAAAAGGAGAACAATAAAAACGGTCTAAGCAAATACAACCAGTGCCCGCAATAAAATGAAACATTTATTGCAACATTGTATTAAATTTAAATTGTTTGCGGAACAATTAAATCAACAATTTTAACAAGTTGTAAATAGCAAGAACTCTAAAGCCAAGCTGATAGAAGGTTCAGGCAACCTCTTGACACTACTAAATATTTAAATCACAAAATCTATCATCTTTCTACTATACATGAATTATACAAAGTACTCCCTCCCATCTGATGAAAATTGAAACAACTACTATTTTAGAATCGTCCCATAAGGAATTACAACAGTTACTTTTTTCAAAAACAAATCATGTTATTATTACCCTATTTGCCCACTATAATCATCACAAATAAATTGATGCTACTAATTGTGTTCACAAGATTTCTTTATCTTGTGTTTTCTGTCCAATTTTTAATAGGTGACAGATGGTCAAACTTTTTTCTCTAACTGTGTTTCCCGTCAAAATTTACAAGTTTTATGACAAAGGGAATAGATATACTAGTAGTATACATAACCATATTGTCCCTATTTCAAGTGAAAATAATAATTTCAATTCACTTTTTTCCTATAAAAATTGTAATGATTATCATAAGATTTCAAGCTCGGCTAGTTTACCCTTTTCTTGTGGTGCTAAATTGATGAAGTAGCGGCATTATAAATAAGGCCGGATTGAATATCCAAAGACTAGTTTACCCTTTTCTTCCTCTTAATTTCCAAAACTACCCATCAATATGCGAGTCACTTGTAGCATACAAACTTAAAGGTGGAGCTCAAGCATGTTAAAATAGTTCGTAAATCATGCGGGGACAACACAAAAAGCTTCAAATTACTATCTGGAGACGAATGAAGCGTGAGTTGCATCAACGGTTCCTTCCACATAATCATGATCAGATTCTATTTAAGATTCTCCAAACTAGTGCTCAAAGAGATCGAACCGTGGAGGTTTATTTATAATACCGTGTTCCATCGGTTGTCATCCTGACATGACTTGTCAAACACAAAGTGCAAAAAATTGACACAGTACATCAATGGACAGTGACCAGAAATCCAATTAAAAATATCTAATCCTTGTTAACACATTAAATGACACCAACAACTTAGCGATTTGGGAGATGTAGCTGGAGTTTACTTCCCTTTAACCAAAGGGTGTTACCTGAGCAACAACCACCCGACAGTAGCCAACACACCATGAAACCATGAACTAACACAGCCAAACATCAGCCGATAAGTCTACCAATTCGTATGTACGCCCTATATCCAGTAAGTGGTTCAAATGTGGAGTGGAAGGACAACAATCAAGTGATTTTGTTGGCTATTGGAGGGGAATTAATTTGATAACGAAAGATGATGAAACTAACAATACCAAAGAAGTACTGAGGAGACATTTACACAGAAGATGGGGATGATGTGAGGGATGTCCAACCCAATCATGTTGTCATTAGACCTATCATGATGGCTCCTAAACTAACAGAGCATCAATTAGCAACATCAAGATAATCGTAATACGTGACAAGATGAAATTATAGAGGTGGCTGGATGGATAAAATCAAATCAAGGTGTCAGGATGGCATGGTTTTGAAAACCAGACATGAAAGTTCAACCACTTCGTACATCTCAATTTGGTTGGTCAAAGCAGGGATAGATCAAGGCAAATAAGAGCAAACTGCTTGCCAATGCTTTACAAAGGCTAATAAAGACAAACTGCTTGCCAATGCTTTACAGATGCCCTCTTCTTCCTTGGCAAATTTTCTTGCATGAGCCCGCCAAAAAAATATATATGTGTGAACATTAATGCTTAATCACATGAATTTATTGGTAAAGAAATATATATATGTGTGAGTTAGAACACCAACAATGCATTATGTCATGAGTTATAAAATCAATAATTGTGTTTATTTGTTTTTGTGTTTATTTGAGAAGATGTAGATTTTCTAAGTTATAAAATCAATAATTGTGTTTATTTGTTTTTCAAAACAATTATAATCGCATCCGCTTTTTGAGACCAGTTAAACCACTTCAAAGTCCAGGCCGGTTTTCAAAACATTGTTGGATAGGGCAAGGTTTGTCAAACTATAAGCAAGTACAAAAATGAGGTCATGTTCGATATAATCGGCATACATGCTCAGCATAATATCTTAAAAGTCCATGAGCATATATTTTCTTAAACCCCACTATGGGTGACGAAAACATGTATACTTTCTAGCATGGTGGTGTTCAAATAGTTTTTGTGCCCTTGGCGCACAATCCCAAAGTTACAAGCTCAACAAGGAGTTGGGGAATACTCCCACAAGGATAAAAGGTGCTAGCTAACGTGATAAAAAGATGAAGTTATTAAATGTCAAGTATCCCAAAGGAAATATTTAAGTTTGGAGACAATTTTTCCTCAAGAAGAGAATGTTGAAAAGATTACCTGATTAAAAGAAACCCTCTGTTGGGAATATCACTGGTAAAATAGCAAGTCTACCCTCAGGTAGGGGTGTACATCATACCTCCCCCATACCCCGCTTCAGCGGGATTGGGTATGTTGTTGTTGAGAATAGCAAGTCTACCATTTTTGAAAGTCATATTACTATTTCAACTTATCTCATTAACTTTATTGTGTTGGTATTAGAATTTTCATCAAAATCTCTTAGAATTTACTGTATTACTTAGGAATCATCTTCATTGGCTAAGTTTCATATTATGTAAATACTATCGCGTAGTTAGATGCATATCAATAGTCGTGGCATAGTAGTTTTACTCTTATTCTACTACACATAGAGAAGTGTCTAGGTTCTTCTATTATGTTTTTCTAATCGACTATATTTATAGTAGAATTAGAGTAATACTACAATGATATGTATTCTAATAGTATATCAATCAAACTAGAAGATAGTTTCCACATTAAGAAAACTAATCTAATGAAGTCCTAATGACAAATCCAATCCTAAGAGATAGCTAATAAAAATTCTAATGCATATCTAATAAAACTAGTCAGGTTAGTACTATAGTAACAACTAATTGCCTAACAAATACAAGACTTCCTAATCCACTAAGGATACCCGATTGGGGATTCCTTTAATTCAGGCCACCACTTTATGGTTAACTTCAGTTTGCTTTATAAGACTCCAAGCTCAAAGACTAGTTTAACCTTGTCATGTAATACCAAATGCAATGGGTTTGAATTTAAGGTAAAGTTCAAAATGGAAAATATACTCCAAGCACATTTACAATTAGTATATTTCAATTGAACTAAAAAGATTAGTTTGCCACTTTGCCTTGTCTGACTTCCATAGCAACAACTACATACCCAGTTAAGTCATATAAACTGCAATTAAGCATACAAATATAAGAAACCATGCACCCAACACACTGTCACTATGATCTAGACATCGAGATGTTGCTGAATTTTCAACTTTTTTTTTGCACCTTGAAATGGCGTAGCTTTTTAGCAAGTGATCAAGTAGTGGTTCATAGAGAACCCCTCAGTTCATAGTTCCTGCCATTATGCCATACTAACAAGGATCAAACCTACTTTGCCATTATGCCTTGCTAACAAGGATCAAACCTACTTGGTGTCGTATTACTCTTTGTAGTTTGCCATGCATGGGTACATGACTCCCTCCATTTCAAACAATCACTCTAGCTAAAAATCGCAAGGGTTCCTAAACCCGAGGTACAAGGAGAAGCACACGCATCAGGTGCATAGCTTTCACAATGTGCTTTCAAATAACTTATACATCACTTATAATACAAACAAAAGTGACAAATTTGATAAATGACTTTATAATACAGTCGAGACTCGAGAGTATCATCAAAACTCAAAAGTATAACTGCAGTAATATGCCTATGTTATGTACTTATGTACCTAAGTAAGAATTCACAAAAGTCGATTTACAAACATACACAGCATAAAACTCTTGAAACTTAGGGACTTTTAGTTCCTGAACCTAAATATAAAACTTTGGACTGGTAATAGATCATAGAGAGAGGATCAAATAAAAAGTACCCATTTCATAAAAAAAATCCATTTCGAAAAACTTCTTCGGAATTTCTAAAAAAATTGAAAATACAGGGAGGTTAGGGAATGAAAATCGCAGAAAAACATTTAAAAACAAATAAATAACGCTACTTTTTATGAACAATAAAACTGATGAACATAGGAAAATGTGAACACAGAAAAAGTAGTGAAAGAAATACTCATTTTTTTCATAATTTTTTCAACGATGCTTAATGATTTTCTCTCCTCTTTGTTGTGAGAATTTCAGACTTTTTGAACAACTAATTTTTTCGGTTTATTCATCGAAGACATGTGACGCCTCCTCCTTCCCTTTTAGACTTTTTAGGAATTGGATTCTTTTATAAGATCCTAACCCATATGTCATATGTTACAATGATTTAATATTTACCTTAAATGTTATTCATCCATTATGTGACGAACACTTTATTTTTGTTCGTACATCTCAAACTAGTAAAGCATGTAAGCTAAGTTGCCTAGATAATGCATCATCTAAACTGATAACGATGAATATACATGTTCTTAGAACTTAGAGCGGCAAAAAACATAGATATTTCAATATTAAACTAAACCCTTTGTTCATTATCATCATCATCACAGATAAGTTCAAGAATTAATTACGTCTAAAAGTTCATTTTATGGTGTTTACTAAAGAGCAATGTAAACATTTGATAGATAGCCAAACAAGTATTTAAACCCCGTGACAAATCAAATGATGAAATTTTGATGGTACAAACAGACGGATAGTGTATAAGGAATTTGACTTACGGGTGTGATCACCATGCTGTAGCGAGACCAGATTATCCCGGTGGCTGTGACAGCTGCAAATAAATATAAGAGGTTAAAAATCAAGCCAGCTGCAATATAGGATTCCTCCTTTATTTTATATAATTTTAATCCTAATACTTTCCAAAATCCAACAAATCACCAAACATTTTTTTTTTTTGCTCCAAAATATTTTTGTCCTGATGTCTTATATAATTAATTGCAGTAATCAATTCTTATAGCCATGACATACAGCTTTTTTGGGTAAGGAGCATGAGAAAAGAGAGAGCAGTCTAACAAATGTAAGGAATTAAAAAAATATTTGCAGCGAAAAAAATTACCAAATTGCTGCGGGTATGAAAGTTTCTCTGGTGGCTTGGCAAAGTCTGCAATATTAGCGATGCTAATGCCCCACTTAAAAGTTGGAGCCCAGAAATGAACTGCAACAATTAAAATAAATAAGAAAAAGGTATAGAAATTGTCAGTAATTTACAAATATCATTTACAATTATATAAGAAGTTTAAATTATGACTTCTCTTTCCAAGACCAATTTAAAGTTTCAGCTGAAAATAAAGTAACCAAAAGTATGATAGCCCTCAGTTTGAATCTCAAAAGGTCAAGCAGAGATCATAACAGAACCTACTTATGCACAGTATTTTAGGGTTTCGGCTATAACATATTAAAACAACATATCTTCATGAGTTCATGTAGCACATTGACTTCAAAAATCCTAAATATTAGGTATGTTTTAGACTTTTAATATAAATAATAGATCCAATATCGTTCTTCGCATTAGCTCACTTATATATCCTTACGGGATATCAATGACTGGATAAAGGAATAGATTACGTGACAGTCATTCAAAGCATATGCATTCTATGGCTTCTCACTATATGTTGGGTATGGAATCTGATTTAATCTGTTAACGTGTATTTTACTACAAATCCTATGTAAGGGAATAGTTATAAAAGTTCTGACCACCAAGACAGTTAAGAAATCAATGACAAGCCTTGAATGTAATCACCAAAAACGTATAGCATTTATATATCCTAACTCAATAACAAGGCATATTAACAAATAATATTCCCCTTGACCTCTATCGAACTTGAACATTTGTTTAGATGTTTTGCATTATATTCCTAACATAATGTCCTTGAAGAATCAGCTAATATAGACCCTCTTAAGAGCATACTCTCTTAGGTCTCCCTTAGTCATCCTTTCACTCAGTATTTGCCAAATTTATAATCTTTATCTATTCCTTATGATTCTAAAACATAACTTCTTCTTCGTTTACATGTCACAAACTTTATAATTCATTATAGGCTTCTTCTCGGAAAAAAAAAAAAAAAAAAAAAAAAAAAAAAAAAAAAAAAAAAAAACTCTGTTCATCACTTCACATTAATATCTAAACTAGAACTAACTGAGGTATACCAAATAAAGTATAAAAGAAACACCCTTTGAAGTTTACTTTCATTTCTGACAATCAAACATGTTAATTTTCAACTCCGAAATTCTCATGGATACTAAATGCCTCCACACAAAAACTAAAACACCCAACAAAGCTTACTAATATAACCGCACAACTAAACATTTCTCTAGCAAAGAGGTACCACAACCAATAAATGGCCTCTCCCTATAAGTTGGGTATGAAATCTGGTTTGATCTCTAAAGAGACTTCTTAGTTCATAAGTCCTTTGTAAGGACACAGTTACAACAGTTCTGACCACCAAAACAGCATAAAGAATAATGAAAAACCTGAAATGTATAGCCTGTAAAAGATCCTATTTTGATTTTAAGGCACATTAACAAATAACATTCTCCTTCTCCTCTAACAAATTGTACTATTAAACATGAAATCACACATATGACAAGCTAATTATATTCCTTATAACTTATGTCCTCAAATAATCAGTCTTCTTTATCACCAAATATAAAACGAATAGTTGTTATCTTTTGGTTTTGTAGCTGCCAAATCTGTAAGCTGTATCTATTTCATAAATTATTTTCATACATCATAAACTTTTAAATGCATTTATCAGCTTCTTCTCTAGATAACTATGAACTCGAACTAATAAAATACGCCATATAGAGTACCAAAACAACCCTCTCAAGTTCATTTCCATTTCTTAAAACTCTTCGCAAAAGGAGCTACAACTTTACAATCAAACATGTTAATTTTCAGCTCCGAAATTAACTAACATAACCAATATCCATTTCGCATAAACTCAATATACCAACTTTGACTTGAAAAAGTCAAACTTGCACCATATAACCAAAAACCCAATTCACAATCACAATAATTCACCTAAAAATCCAATCTTTTACACAACCCAACAATCCAAAAACCAAATCATCAATCTTAGCGAATACCCACAAATATTCCATAAAGAACAAACCCTAAAGTTACATAATAACTAAAAAAATTTAAGCTTTTAAAGGGTATAAAAACTAACTGGTTTTGGGTCCAGCAGGGTGATTCCAAAGAGCTTGTAGCTTTGATGTCGCCATCTATACTTTCTCTCTCTAAAACTTATTCACTTTTCTCTCTCTAGAATATGACACAACACAAGACCGAAATATGTTTTTTTTTTAGGAACAGGATACTATGGTAGGTTTATGAGGTTTGTTATCGTACATGCGTTACCATTTAAGCAACTATGTTCCTCGTTGAGATTCTTATCTTACAGATCCACGTCAGCGTAGACTATGGCTTTTGACTTTACACAACATTTCAGTATTGACCTTGGCATATGGTTTTTAACTTTTTGATTAGGGATATTCATTTCTACCCCCTTTTGTTTTTTCTTTTCTTTTTTTTTTTTTCATTTTTTTTTATAATTTTGTTTTTATTATAAAACTGCAAAACTGAAAGTACTAAACAAAAAATATAAAATTTAACACGTCAAACAAATTTTTTTTTTGAAAGGAGAACTTCATTCAAAAAGCACCAACGGTCCTCAAAGAAAGGACCCCCGGGCAAAAAACACACGACATTACATCAAGTCCAAAGGATAATTACACCAATCCTGCCACACTATATATTTCCATCTAGATCTATTACGACACCAAAAAAACGACGTAGACTTGACTATCTCAACTATCTCAAGAGGCCTGCGCTTCTTGCTTGTGAAAATCCGAGCATTACGCTCATTCCAAATGACCCACAAAGTGGTATAAACTATACCCCTTAATATGTGACGCTTATCCTTCGAGAAGGAAGAGTTTTCTGCCAAGAGAATCAAATCCTGCATGTCAAAAAAGTATGAGGGAGAGAGCCGGCACCAATTTTCCACCCTATTCCACACCTCAGAGGCGAACAAACAGCCTGAAAAAAGATGAGTGGTCGATTCTGTAGTAGAGAGACAAAACACACAATCAGATTGTTGCAGAACGACTCCTCTTTTATTGAGTTCCGCCATAGTCGGTAACCGGTTTCTAGCAGCCCTCCACACCATTATCTTACATTTAAGCGGCACCCAGCACTTCCATTTGATCTTCACGCTGCTGTCTACTGGAACATGCTCAGACAACAGATTTCTAGCCGAGGACACCGAGAAAAAACCATCCGAACTAGCTTTCCACTTCCACATATCATTATCCCCTTGTCTAGTAACATCATAAATCTCACCAAGAAGATTAAAAAGTTCGTTTAACTCCTGATAAGAAGACGGCTCTCTTTTCCAATTCCATCTCATAGTTTTAACGTTGCCATCGAATTGAACTCTTCCAGAAACTTTGACCCATTTATCTCGATCTAACTTAAAAAGGTTTGGATAACGAACCCGAAGCGGAGAATCTCCAAGCCATAAATCTCCCCAAAAATTCAAGGAGGAACCGTCGCCAAGAGAAGCAACAAAATACGAGTTCAAAAGATCACCGTTGGGGAGAGTTTGTTCTCCAACTTTGACAATTTGTTTCCAACAACCACTCGCCGAGGCGCTACAAGGAAGCATCGCCCAAGGTCTACACGAGCCATGACAACTCACAATAATGTTTTTCCACAGGCTGTTACCTTCTTTTTTGAATCTCCACGACCACTTTAAAAGAAGCGCATCATTCATATCCTTTAAACTTGTCAAACCCAAGCCGCCTTTCTTCTTTGGTTTAGAAATTATATCCCAAGCCACCCAAGGGATTTTTTTCTCATCACTAGAACCCGCCCATAAAAACCGCCTCATGGTAGATTCCATTTTCTCTAAAACAGACTTAGGAGCTTTATAAAGAGAAAGGTAATAAATCGGTAAACTAGAAAGAACCGATTTAATGAGAATTAATCGACCGCCTATCGATAGATTTCTCGCCTTCCAGGAGGCAAGACGGTTGCTGATCACGTCCACCACCGGGTTCCAATTACTAACTCGAGTCATCTTGGCGCCAACTTGAATACCAAGGTAGACAAAAGGCGTAGCATCCCTTTTGCACCCCAAAACTTCCATCATGTCATCAATTTCAGCGTCATCAACTCCAATCCCATATAAGTTCGATTTATGAAGGTTAATTCTGAGGCCCGAGCAAAGGAAGAAAATCCGCAATACTCTGGCTATACTTTGGATGTTCTCCCGCGACCAATCACCCAAGATAAGAGCGTCATCCGCGTAAAAGAGATGAGATATTATAATATTGGACTCCGATATATTAATACCTTTGAAAACCCCAATGTCTTTTGCTTTCTCCAGCAGCCACGATAGCGCTTCCATAACCAAAAGGAAAAGAAAGGGCGAGATAGGATCACCTTGGCGGAGACCTTTCTCACACTTAAAATCAAACGTCGGGGAACCATTGACAAGTACAGCGGCTCTAGACGATTCAAGGAGACCTCTAATCCAAACACACCACACCGACGGAAATCCCATTTGAGACATAATAGATAATAAGAAGTTCCAATTAACATTGTCGTATGCCTTCTCAAAATCTATTTTTAACATAAAAGCTCTTCTCTTTCTACGTTTCAACCATTCCAACACTTCACTAACCACAAGCGGGCCATCAAGGATACAACGGTCTGAGAGGAACGCCGATTGAGAATCGGAGATAACTTGGGCCATAACTTTTTTGAGACGATTAGCAAGAACTTTAGAAATAACTTTACTAACCATCCCGATAAGAGTAATAGGCCGGTAATCCGCGAGACCCACAGGAGTTCTAACTTTGGGAATCAAGGTTATAAAAGCTGACCCACAACCACTGTGAAGGACACCCGTCCTGTGGAAATCAACCAGAATATTATAAAAGTCCTCCTCGAGCAAGTTCCAAAACCTCTTGACAAATTTAAAATTAAACCCATCGGGCCCAGGAGCTTTATTCGAACCACACCCAAACACCGCATCTTTGATCTCTAGCTTTGAAAAAGGGGAAATCAAGGATTCTCTATCGATAATATTAACCTGCTTCAAACCTTCGCACTCCAAAATAGGCCGGGACTGGAACGTTTCTTTGAAATGATTTCTAAAGAATTTCATAATCTCCCTTTTAATCAAAAATGGCTTATCAATCCAAATACCATCAACCGCAAGGCCTGGAATAAAATTCCGAGCTTTCCTCCCATTGACCATATTATGAAAAAACGACGAATTTTCATCTCCAAGCGAAGCCCATTTGACCCTCGATTTTTGTCTCAAGTCCCGAGCCTTATGAAGCTCTAACTCTTCTAAAGCATTCTTACACTCTATCCAAACCCACAAATCAGATTCATCCACATCCGAGGACTCCATTTGAGCCTCCATCTCCTCTTTTTCTTTTTGAAGACGAGATACCTCTTCCTCTTCATTCGCACTACAACTTCTGTACCAATCTCTTAAAACACCACGAAGTCTTTTCAATTTGTTCAGAAGATTAATGTCATGGCGGCCACTATCGACCCAGCCTTGAAGAACCGAATGCACAACCTCAACACATCCGGGACGATCTAACCAAGAGTCAAAGAATCTAAAAGGTTTTGGACCGAAATTAGTGTCAACTACAGAAAAAACGATCGGGGAGTGATCCGATAAATTTCTATTAAGGGCTCTAACACAAGCATTCGGCCACTTGTTAAAAACGTTATCACTAACCAAAACTCTATCAATTCTACTCCACTTGCAACAGCCACTTCTATTAACCATATAAGTATATTTCATACCTTTCAGATCATATTCTCTAAGCCCAGCTTCATCAATAAAATCGTTAAAATCCCGAGCACTCCCCGGGTCAAAAGCAGAATTTTTTCTTTCCTCCCTAACCCTGACCGAGTTAAAATCCCCAAAAACAATCCACCACCCGTTGCCTGACCGAATAGACTGACTAATCCGACTCCACAGATTGCGCTTCTCGACGGCATTTTGAGGAGCATAAACGTTGATTAAATTCAGTCTTATAGAACCGTTTGAAATCAAACCCGACACATGGAGAAAACTGCTGTCTTTAAACACCGAATCCTTAGAAAAAACCTTCGGATCCCAAATGCTAACCAAACCACCCGAATTACCAACAGCATCAACACTTTCAAAGTCGAAACCTAAACCTCCCAATAATTTGAAATCGAACTAGCTTTAATATTCTGAACCATAGTTTCCTGAATCCCCAAGAAAGAAATACCCAATTCGTTTTTAAGCCTCTTAATCCAATCCGATTTACCACAACCCCCTATGCCACGAATGTTAATAGAAAGGCAATTCATCGCTTATCCCTTTGTAACCCTTCATGATTGATCGATTCCATGATGAGATTGTTACAATTAGATAAATCAGTGCCCAACTTCTCACCCAAGACAATAGTAGCAAGGACCTCCTCAGCTTGACTCTGAATCTCAGTTCCATCAATGGCCTGTGAAGCCTCAACATCTTCAATTGATTCGCCCCCTAGAATGGTACCAGGCTGTATATTGAGGTCCAACGCACCACCATCCTGGGTCTAAAATTAAACACGTCAAACAGATAAACTGGCAAAATACAAGACAGATAAAAAAAATTGTGTTTTACTGTTAACAGGGAAGTCAAAAGGGAGTATTTTGTACTTTTGTGTACTTTTTTGTGGGGCAGAGTATACCAATAGTAGTACCCTTTTATTTAAAGCAATCACATGTTTCCATATTAAAACTTACTAGACGAGTACACGTGCATAGCAACGGGATTTATAACGGCAAATAGTTATAGTGATATTTTGGTTAAGTGTTTTGTGTAACTTTTTGTGTAGCTATAGTTGTTTGCCGCTATAAAATCTCAATGCTATGCATGGGTACTCATCTAGTATATATAATTGACAGACAAAAGTATCAAATATGTTTTTATATAGTTGACAAACCAGAGTATCAAATATATATTTAATATATTATTTAAGTTGACAAATCAAAGTATCAAATATGTTTTTATATAATTGACAAACCAAATATTTAAACGTGTATGTGTTAAATTTACATATAAGTTTCCATTTTGTGCTTTCTAGTTTTCAAATGAATAGAGTTGACAATTATGTGTGTGTGTTTTAAGCTCCATTTAAGTTTCTATTTTAAAGTATCCATGTAACTTCTTTTTTTTTTTTTTTTTTTTTTTTTTTTTTTTAAGTTTTTAAAGTTTTCAATGGTAGAATAGGTATAGAAAAAAATTAAGAAAGATTAAGAGTTTTTTATTCATGCTTTATAAGTAGTTAAGATATACTTGCATATATATTACTCTATTATACATTAGGCGTGCAGACGACGCCGTTTTGGGTGGAAAAATAACGAAACGATGTCGTTTTGTTGTACGCCATGTTGTTTTGTTGTTGAGGTCGTGTCGTTTGGAGTTTTATTGAGCCATTTTCGTTTTTAGGTTATAATTGGGCCATTGGATGTTATTTCTTTCCCGGTTTCATTATAAACTAGGCAGCATGTGAGTCTTTGTTATAAACTAGGCAGCAAGAAGTTACGTGTCTTCTTCAACACGTACGTGTCTAAGCCCTTGCCTTTGTGTCAAATGCTCATAGTATTAAAACACATGAAACCCTCATTGCTCTATATATGTTCAGCTGTCTCTGTCTAAATATACAGACGGTGGTCTCATTTTTCTCTCTAACTGAGCCAGGTTATATTTGAAGGTGTGGTGATTGTTTAGTGGTTTAGGTGATTCATAGATCGAGATACTAGTCTCACTGTTTAGCGTATCTTGTATAGGTATTGTTTTTACTTTGCATGCTATTATTGGATTGGTGGCTATGTGTTTGTGTTAGTTTAAGCTTTGCGATAAGTCTAACATGGGATCATAAATGCTCCTTTTATATGGTATGCTATAAGTTGTGTTTTATTTGCCGCCGATGATCTTTGGATTTTTTTTACTTCTGATATGTCGTCATGTGTGCTAATTTTGTACACCCAACTTTGTATGATATGTGGTCATAAGTCCTTTGTGATATCCTTTAAAGTCTCATATTCGCTTATAAAATGCTGATTTTATTTGTTGTCAATAAGTTGTGATCATGATTTCTGTCTAAAAGAGAAATGCATCTCTAAATTTGCGTGTAATGATTAAGATTGTTGAGTTAAAACTGACTAAATTATCCCTCACAAGTATTTGAAACATTAAATCAGCCTAAGTTAAGGATAAATGATTACGTCAAATATCCAACTCTTTCTCTGATAGAGTCAACACGTAAACCAAAGAGCAAAGTTTACCGTTGACTGAAAGATCAGCACAGCTGAACATCATCAGCTATCCAAAAGACTCATAGGTGAAACACCTTTGAGTGAACCTCAGAGAAGTCAGAGTGAAAGGCCACTGAGTGGAAGAACATCGGTCTAAAGGGACTCACTGAGTGTTCACATATCTGAGGAAAACACCTCAGATATGTTGTGTAACTTCTCAGCCACAACAGTCTTGCTTTGCAAAGACAAAGTCTAAAACTAATTGAAAAACTTTGTAACCTGATATCGGAGTCAGCTAAAACAATGGGCAAAGAAGTGACAAACCCCTGAGACCTCAAGGACTGAAAAATGCCCTTAGGTCTTGTAACACCCCCAGAAATTGGGTCCAGCGGAAGCATACATGTCGTTGGGGTGCTACTCAATTGGTATCATAACACAAGTACAAAGAACGGTTTTTACCTCATTCATTTAGAATAAAATTGTTTAACAAAAGTATTACATTTACATTGTTAAATTCTTATACGAAAATTGGCCCATAAATTAAGTAAAACGGTCCCCAAATGAATATCAGAGTGTCTTGGTCCTATAACCATGCCATGCCATGCCAAAGCCGCCAAATGTGAGCTAACACTTCAAGAACCTGAAAATACATGCTAAAATATGTTAACACGAGGTTGGTGAGTTCATAGAGTTTAGTGAAAAATGTAAAGCGTTTAAATGAAGATTTCCCAGCAAAGGCATCGTAAATTCACTCAGTCCCAAGTCCCGCCCATACAAGACTTGCAATGTAATACCCAAAAATCTAAAACATACAAAAAGACCAAATTGCCCTTGTAAATTTAAACTTTGATTAATAAGTATATAAAGTACAAAATTAATCCCAAACTTTGGAAATGAGCAAGATATGAAGCAAAGTAATTTTTATTGTTACATTTTGACATTTTGTAAAGTACAAAAATTATATGATCACACAAAATGCTATATGGGCCGATTTATATGATTATGTATTATTATTTTTATTATTAATTCTTTATAAATCAAATAAAATCAAGATAAACACAAAATAAATAGGAAATCTTTTCAAATCAGTATTTTGATCCTTTAGACTTTCTTGGACCGAAATTATTGCATCCCTCCTCCTATTATACTCGGTCTTATTTCTTTTCCTTTTATTCTAATACCGAAACCCTAATTATAAGCACACAAAACTCTCTCTCAATCATACGAATTTCTGGAAGCAAGTGAGTATTTTTCTGGTGTTGTTCATCATCAAAGGGAGCTTGGAAAAATAGTTTGGAGGTCGTGGGTTTGCTCGTTCGATCATGGGGGATTTGATTGTGTCGATAGTTGATCCGAGAGGTACCAAATTCATACGACTCATTCGATCGTTCTAATCTTCTCCTGGTATTTTTCCTACGTTATTTACATCATATATGTTTCATATAAATTAGTCTAATCAAACCATGCAAGTTTAATTGATCGCTATGAATTTTAAGAACTAAAACGTGCATAAAATCCATAATAAGCCATACGATTTTTCTGGGTTCCAAACCTATTTTATTTGAACTCTATACGACACATATGACTCTGGAAAAATGTTTGTTCGATTTTTTGAAGCCTATATAACCTTTGTCGAATTATTTTGTTAATCGGGTCTTAAAGAAAAACGAAAAAGAAAAAGAAAAAGAAAACCTAGCGTACGATCTAGGGTTAGGGTTTTTGGGGATGGACCTGGTCTAATTAATGTGTCTTGATGATGATTTAATGATTGGGTGATGATTGGGAAAAGTAGGGTTAGGGTTTTGTGTTTTAAAAGTGTTACCGAGTGGATTTTGTAAATAAAAGGGGGTGTTTTGTAATTTATTAAACTCGTGGGTTATTTTTGTAATATACCTTTGGACCAGGGGTGTTCGCATAAAATATAATATGGGGACCTTTTTTGTAAAATATGTAACTTAAGGGTTTATTTTGTAAATCGCTAATATAGTTAATCCGATTTGTAAATTAAATAAAATAGAGGGACTTGTTTGTAAATTCTGGAAACTTGAGGGTGTTTCGTATAATTAAGGACATAAAGGGTGTAATGTGTAAAATTGGATACTTAAAGGTTTAATGTGTAAATATGGTAAATTAGTGAATCGAATTGTACTTTTTATAAGTAAAAGGGCTAGTTTTGTAAATTACATAAAGATGAAGGTAAATCGTTCCATATTTAAAATAAGAGGTATATTCTGTAATTTTGTTAAATTGAGGGCTTGTTGTGTAAATATAAATATGTTAAGGGTTAAAATGTGATTTAATGAATTATGGGGTTTAAATTGAAAATTAATAAACTAAAGGGTATGAAATGTAAAATGGTCAAACTTGAAGTACTAGAATCGTATACATTGTTAAGTTATGGATTTGAATGGATAATTTGTAATAATTGCATTTTAGACCTTTAACTTTGGTATAATTACAATTAAAACCCTAAATTATGGAGGTTGTCATATTTAACCCTAAACTATTATAACTTGATAAAATGTACCCTATTTCCATAATATGCTTATATTATGACTTAACCTATTTTATAATACTTAAATCTTTCTAATTATGGAGACTTACTAAATAAGGAAACTTTCTAAAAATGGAAACTTGCTAATTTTGGAGACCTGCTATAAATGGAAAGTTACTAAAAGTGGAAAGCCGACTAAAATGAGAAATCTGATTTGAAGATGATATTAATATTAAGACGACCATGTATGCGTGTAGATTCGCTGAAGATGGAGTTGTTTCCGATCTTTAGATAGGTTTGCATTTGCGGTATAAGGTACAGATATTAAACCCTTTTTCAGTAAGGGTGTTTTCTCCTCTCATGACTCATTTATCTTGATTCATTTTAAGATTCCCTAAGCCATTGCTATGTTTCCCCTACACTTTGGTTCATTTGTTTGATTCATTTAGACTTTGATGTTCGATATGACCTTTTTGCTTTGAGCCTCTATAATGATCTATTTGATATTCGTTCGTTACCTTGTGATATTAGTATTCGACTCACTTGATACTTCGAGGATTCATTTGATTTTGGTAACTAGATGCAAAAACCTTTTCAATTATATCATGGAAATGTTTTGAGGAAAAACTATTTTTAAATTGACGTTTATGAAATATGCGCTACCACTTTTAATTGGAATTTGGCTAAGCTTTTATGAAAACTACGTTTAAAGACTACTTTTGTGAAAACCGTTATTAAAGATTATTTTTATGAAAATCATTTGATAAAGATTACTTTAAATGAACCATTTGATTTTGAACCTCCGATGATGACTTAGACTATTTGAACCTTTGCTTTGATATTGGGACTTTGACCATGATTCGATGACTTAGACTATTTGAACCTTTGCTAAGATTTGGACCTTTGACCTTTGACCCTTCAGTTTGATACCCGAGCCAAGTTCGTTTCCTAGCCATGAAGGTAACATGGCCGTGTCATTGATGCACCAATGGCATGACTCCAGTGTGTTCGAGTGATGTTACACACCGTCCCCATATTGTTCGTTGCATGCACATTATATTTATTATGGCCTATATTATTGTTCGGGGGGCGTATGGATGCATCCTAGGTTCGTGTTCGTATTAGTGGATTTAACATGATTTGATATTATATTATTGTTCGGTGACTGATGCATGGGTGCAATCCACGTCTTTCACAAGTTCGGGAGTTAGCTACTCCATTTGAAGAATGAGGACACCCCTCATATTATCTGATTATCTGAGAGGTCTCCCCTCTATATGATTATGAAGACATGGTTACTATATTTGATTTGTGTTCGGGCTCGTGGTGGATTACTGACCTTCCCTTTTCCCTTTCTTACTTTGTACCTTTGTCTATACCTTATGTTATTCCTTTGCACTATACCATATATGTTCGTTTCCTTTTGTTTTCATTTTCGTTTATATATATCTGTTCACTGGGCTTTTTAAGCTCAGCCGCATTTCTTTTTCTGCGACAGGTTTAGTAGGGAGCTGGGAATGAGTGGAGGGTACCTTGGACTTAGAAGACCTTGATAGTTATTCTGATGTAGAGACTATTAGAAGGATTTGCATTTGCAGACTTAGTATTTAGCTTTTGTTTCCTTTGTAGCCTTGTATATTCAGTATTTCATTTGTAACCTTTGAGAACCCTTGTATTACTATTGATGTACACTTTGTTTTGATCTGATATGAAACCATTATTATGACATCTTTACCTTTATCGGGTTGGGGTGTTACATGCAACCTGTGTGTTTACAACCCACTGCCAAATGAGATTTGGTTTAGGTGAACAAAAGTAGTATGTGGACCAATATTTAAAATACATTTAGTTCGATCAATACATTCGTTTACATGACCAATTCATTTGGTTATGTGACCAATTCATTTGGTTATGTGACCAGTTCATTCTGTCATGTTACCCGTACATCCGGTTATGTGACCCGTTCATTTTGTCATGTATGTACATATTAGTGGAGCCAGTTCATTCGGTTAAGATGGCATAATCATTTAAAGTGCTTGGGTCCATGAATAAAAGAATTAAGTATGATACTAGTGAATATACAATACATTCGAGTGAATAACAAATTCATAGGTGGAGTAAGTAATGGTTTGACTAAACAGCATGTTCAAGTAACACAAGTACACATTTAGATGAAAACAAGCATGTATTCTCCCCCAAAAATAATTCAAAACGTATGAAAGTAGGGGCTATGAAAACTCACGGTAATCCTTAAAAGATTAAAGTGCTTGTAAAGGTAAATGAAAATAATTGAGCATGTATTCTCCCCCAAAACGTAATCCAAAACGTATAAAGGTAGGGGCTATGGAACTCACCGAAAACAAGTGCACAACCAAGTGATATAATGAAGAAACAACCGCGAGAATCCTACAAGCAACCTATGTATATACGCATGTCTTAGCTATAAAAATAATGATACATTTATCTCTATATGCCATGTAAGTTGTAACCTCATATATGCTTGGTACATAATGTTTGAATGATTTTCAAAGTTGAATTTGGCCTATGAAATGATTTACAAATATGAAATATATTTCTTACCCAATTTCAAGTTTTAACTCTATTTGTGTCATTAAGTCCAAAATGAGTCACAAGGGTCCAATTTAAGTCCAAGAGTTCAATTCTTAGTCAAAAGGTTCAAATTATGACTAAAGGGTCCAAATTCATATGTTATTAACCTTTTTTCATAACTTTTATCTCAAAATCTGATGGGATTTTTATGACTAGCTCATGATCAAAAATTCATATTTCTCAAACCGTAAGTCAAAAAATTATGTTCTTTATATCCCTAGCTTCCTCTATATCCCTACTTTACTATAAAAATGAGGTTACTCAAAAATATCTAGGTATAAACACTTTTTACAAATTTTCTTTACAAATCAGTCCCAAGGGTCAAAGTAACTCAGCTTTATGCCTCACCAAAACGGTCATATCTTGAAATCTACAAGTCCTATGAAGGTAAACTCAGTTGGAGATGATAGATCTACTTCTCTACTACAGTCCACATATTTAGTTTTCAAAAAGTTATGGATTAAAACTCAACTTATGCCCCAAATACCAACAGTACACCAGATCTGACTGTTTTTACCAAATAAATCATATTTTAATCATCGGGTATCGTCACGGGAATCACCACCTATGGAAATGACCACAAGACATAGATATATAACTACATATTTTTCTCTTAGGCCCAAAGTCTACTGATTAGGACAGTTAATTCAATCTTTACCACGGATCAGAAATTTGTTTTGCAATACAAGTCATTTTAGGGTTTTCTTGTAATTTAAAGTGTGTACCAAGTATAATCAAGCCTAAACAACTTATGTAGCATATAAAACACATAATATAACATGAATACCAGAAGTGAAATGAATGAAAATGATGAGGGTTGGTTCCTTACAAGGGGTGATGAACAAGAAAATCAATGAAACCAAGAATAACTAGCACCAATGGATCTTTATCTTTGTAGTTTAACTTTAATAGATTTAACACAAAAGTTTGGTGTTTGCCCTCGAAAACCCACGACCACAAGAGATGAAAAACCATATTTTGATGTTGTTTGCATGTAAAAATGAGTGTGAAAGTGGGCTTGGGAAGTATTTGTACCAAGGAGAAGTTATCTCAACACTTGTCCTCACTTTTGGACAAGTGTTTGGGTATGTGGCTTATGTGGGGCGGCAACAACAAGGGGCAAGAACACACAATGCAGAATTTTTATCATTAGTTTGAGTAATGGGTGTATTGTGTAGTGTAGGTTGCTCCCGGTACTCAATCGTAGGGTTTTTAGGACACATATTGCAATACCGGGTAACGTAAAATTGTAAAACTTCTAAAAATATAAAAACTTGTTATCATGACCTATTTTATTATTTTAGATGATTCATGGGTTTGTCGGAGGGTTTAAACGTTGTTAAAACTTAAAAACGTAGGCTAAATACGCGTAAAACGTAAAAAGTGCAAAGTTTACGTAAAAATGGAAAAAGTGAAAAGTGACTTTTAAAATAGAATTGAAAGGAACCAAAATTGTATAAAAAGTGTAGACTGGACATAGTCTAGTGTCTTTGAATTAATTGTACGTTAAACGCGAGTTGTTACCAAAATTTGACGAAATTGTGAAATGTAACAGAAACTGTGAAATATAGAAATTTTTGAATAATAGAATATTATAATGGAATATTAAACCCCTAATAACATGAAAACAAATAGAAATTCCAAGCACGGTTCATGAATAGATAAAAATGCAAATGATTGCTAAGCCGGGTACTATTTATGCATAGCTTGCAAGAATAAATGTCACAAGGATGATATTTTTATAAAAATATCTCATTTAACTTAAAATGACCTAAATTGATGATGATGATGATACTGATGACACATGAATACGCAGCTAAACCATACTGGTTACGCGCATTTGAGTACCCGTAAACCTAGTTTACGTAATGATGAATGATGACCATGAATAGTGAATGATGAATAGTAACTTGTCGATGCTTGGAAAATGACCTGAAATTACGAGTTGTCACAGTCTCCACCCGTTAAAGGAATTCAGTCCCTGAATTCAGTTAATGTTGGTCTCCGGGGTGGAGTTGGTGAAGAGATGTGGATATTTGATTCGTATCTGGTCTTCCCGCTCCCGAGTAAACTCGGGATCTCCTGAAGAATTCTAGCGAACTCCAACGATAGTAATTCGACTTCGTTGGCTTGGAACGTGATATGAAATGGGATTAGCCTTTCAAGGCAAGGCTGAGTTAAAGGTAGCGAAATAGTAAATGTAATGAACGAGGTTTGTCGCATTGCGGTGTTAAAAGATAAAACCTTCATTAGATAGGAATTCGTAATAGTACATGAAACTTATATGGTAGAACTTAAAGTGAAGCGCAAAAGAAATACAACACTAGAGTGTTTAGGCTTTGGTTTATTTTTAAGGCAGGAGTGCTCTTCCTAAACATTATCATTGTTGTTGTTGTCCTGACGAGCTTCGCGCTTCAACGAGCTCTTCCTCCATTCTGATTTCTCAGCTCTGGGCATTCACTCTTGAAATGTCCAATTACTCTACACTCATGGCAGGTTACCGTGACTTTCTGATGCATTACGAGGGTGGGAGCCTTGCAATCCTTGGCTTTGTGTCCGACCTTCTGGCAGTTTCCACATTGAGCGGGGCAAGGTCCATTGTGGTGAAGCCGACACTTGTTGCACTTGGGTAATGTCCATGCATATCCTTTCTTTTCACTTGGTCCAGCCACGTAGTCCCTAACCACTTCATGTTGTTTGAGTGGCGGCTGAACTTGATCGTTTCCTTTGTTGTCATCTCTTTTCCTTTTGTTGTTGTTGTTGCTGATGTTGTTGTTGTTGTTGTTGTTGTTGTTGTTGTTGTTGTTGTTGTTGTTGTTGTTGTTGCTATTGTTATGGTCATTGTTGTTGATAGCAATTCCATTCTTTCTCACCTAAGCCATAAGTTTCTGAGACATCCTGATTGCCTCATCCAATGTCTGCGGGTCAAAAGAAATCACATCTCCACGAATGTTGTTAGGTAGTCCATCAATGAAATTTTCTAACAGCTTCTCATTGTCTGGGACCATAGTTGGACATAATGCGGCTAACTCCTGAAACCTCCTGATATATGTCTCGATATCATTTTCCGCTGTCATTAGCTCATAAAACTCTGTTTCCAAGTTTTTCACTTCTGTACGGGGGCAGAACTTCTTCGTTAACAACTTCTTGAATTCATCCCATGTAAGCTTGTGAGCATTTTCCATTCCCATGGGCTTTGCATACAAATTCCACCACGACATAGCTTCCTCAACAAGTGTACTAGTAGCAAACTTTACCTTGTACTCCTCTGGACGGTTGCATAACAGAAACACATATTCTATCTTCTCGAACCAACGGATCATGGCAGTGGCCCCTTCAATGCCCTTGAATTTTGGAGGATCTCCACTTTTGAAGTCTTTGTAAGTACACTTACGCCCATTAGTACCATTAGTATTCTGTCCCGCAGCTTCTGTGATTTCTACACGAGAAGCGGCTTCAGCAGCGGCTGCAGCTACGACAACTCTTTCAGCCACTAATGTTGCCTCTATACTGTCGGCAATAAGCTTTCTGATCTCAGCGGGTGTCATAGCAGTAGTAGCTCTCTTGGGTGGCATGATTCTTCAAAACAAGAAAAGAAAAGTGATACATAAATAAGACGTTTCGGAAAAGTAGGTGTTCTAAGTGGCTTGTCATATAATGAAAATTGGAAGTTGTGGTATGATTAGCTGACGTGCTTCTAGGCAGTGGTTCACGAGGTGATGTAGGTGTAAATGTTCTTGCAACGATTATGTACACACACAGGAATCTTTAAAACCTTTAGAAATCGAGTAAGGATTCAACCCGAACATAATTTTATTATAACTATTCTCAGTATCGCAAAATTCACCTCTGAGTCGGACATAGGTGGTCAGGCTATGTCCCAATGTCCCGGGTTGAATATAGATGACCAGTCTATATTCCACCAAGGTTCAATGAATTTTGAAATACTCAGCTCAGTTATACTAACTCTATGTCCTTCACATTTGAGAGTCGCTTGAAAGACTAAGGCAAGTGACCAAACTCGAGGTCGAATGATGAAACTATGTAAGGAAAAGACGTAATGTTGAGACGTGTACGATACATAAGCATACTTATATGGAAGGCAATTATAGTAATCAACAAGAATAAGTGAGTATAATATATCTGATAATGAGATACAAATCTCATCACATAAGTCAGCAACAAACGACAAATGAGGCATCAGCTTGGCAGGCAGGCACTTGGCGGCCATAGGGTTAAGTTTTTGTAAAAGTAGCTATATTCTAGGTTTTAAAATCACCCAGTTCTCTATAGCCAAGGCTCTGATACCAGTCTGTAACACCCCCAGAAATCGGGTCCAGCGGAAGCATACATGTCGCTGGGGTGCTACTCAATTGGTATCATAACACAAGTACAAAGAATAGTTTTTACCTCATTCATTTAGAATAAAATTGTTTAACAAAAGTATTACATTTACATTGTTAAATTCTTATACGAAAATTGGCCCATAAATTAAGTAAAACGGTCCCCAAATGAATATCAGAGTGTCTTGGTCCTATAACCATGCCATGCCATGCCAAAGCCGCCAAATGTGAGCTAACACTTTGAGAACTGAAAATACATGCTAAAATATGTCAACACGAGGTTGGTGAGTTCATAGAGTTTAGTGAAAAATGTAAAGCGTTTAAATGAAGATTTTCTAGCAAAGGCATCGTAAATCCACTCAGTCCCAAGTCCCGCCCATACAAGACTTGCAACCTGTGTTTACAACCCACTGCCAAATAAGATTTGGTTTAGGTGAACAAAAGTAGTATGTGGACCAATATTTAAAATACATTTAGTTCGATCAATACATTCGTTTACATGACCAATTCATTTGGTTATGTGACCAGTTCATTCTGTCATGTGACCAGTTCATTCTGTCATGTTACCCGTACATCCGGTTATGTGACCCATTCATTTTGTCATGTATGTACATATTAGTGGAGCCAGTTCATTCGGTTAAGATGGCATAATCATTTAAAGTGCTTGGGTCCATGAATAAAAGAATTAAGTATGATACTAGTGAATATACAATACATTCGAGTGAATAACAAATTCATAGGTGGAGTAAGTAATGGTTTGACTAAACAGCATGTTCAAGTAACACAAGTACACATTTAGATGAAAACAAGCATGTATTCTCCCCCCAAAATAATTCAAAACGTATGAAAGTAGGGGCTATGAAAACTCACGGTAATCCTTAAAAGATTAAAGTGCTTGTGAAGGTAAATGAAAATAATTGAGCATGTATTCTCCCCCAAAACGTAATCCAAAATGTATAAAGGTAGGGGCTATGGAACTCACCGAAAACAAGTGCACAACCAAGTGATATAATGAAGAAACAACCGCGAGAATCCTACAAGCAACCTATGTATATACGCATGTCTTAGCTATAAAAATAATGATACATTTATCTCTATATGCCATGTAAGTTGTAACCTCAATTATGCTTGGTACATAATGTTTGAATAATTTTCAAAGTTGAATTTGGCCTATGAAATGATTTACAAATATGAAATATATTTCTTACCCAATTTCAAGTTTTAACTCTATTTGTGTCATTAAGTCCAAAATGAGTCACAAGGGTCCAATTTAAGTCCAAGAGTTCAATTCCTAGTCAAAAGGTTCAAATTATGACCAAAGGGTCAAAATTCATATGTTATTAACCTTTTCATAACTTTTATCTCAAAATCTGATGGGATTTTTATGACTAGCTCATGATCAAAAATTCATATTTCTCAAACCGTAAGTCAAAAAATCATGTTCTTTATATCCCTAGCTTCCTCTATGTCCCTACTTTACTGTAAAAATGAGCTTACTCAAAAATATCTAGGTATAAACACTTTTTACAAATTTTCTTTACAAATCAGTCCCAAAGGTCAAAGTAACTCAGCTTTATGCCTCACCAAAACGGTCATATCTTGAAATCTACAAGTCCTATGAAGGTAAACTCAGTTGGAGATGATAGATCTACTTCTCTACTACAGTCCACATATTTAGTTTTCAAAAAGTTATGGATTAAAACTCAAATTATGCCCCAAATACCAACAGTACACCAGATCTGACTGTTTTTACCAAATAAATCATATTTTAATCATCGGGTATCGTCACGGGAATCAACACCTATGGAAATGACCACAAGACATAGATATATAACTACATATTTTTCTCTTAGGCCCAAAGTCTACTGATTAGCACAGTTAATTCAATCTCTACCACGGATCAGAAATCTGTTTTGCAATACAAGTCATTTTAGGGTTTTCTTGTAATTTAAAGTGTGTACCAAGTATAATCAAGCCTAAACAACTTATGTAGCATATAAAACACATAATATGACATGAATACCAGAAGTGAAATGAATGAAAATGATGAGGGTTGGTTCCTTACAAGGGGTGATGAACAAGAAAATCAATGAAACCAAGAATAACTAGCACCAATGGATCTTTATCTTTGTAATTTAACTTTAATAGATTTAACACAAAAGTTTGGTGTTTGCCCTTGAAAACCCACGGCCACAAGAGATGAAAAACCAGATTTTGATGTTGTTTGCATGTAAAAATGAGTGTGAAAGTGGGCTTGGGAAGTATTTGTACCAAGGAGAAGTTATCTCAACACTTGCCCTCACTTTTGGACAAGTGTTTGGGTATGTGGCTTATGTGGGGCGGCAACAACAAGGGGCAAGAACACACAATGCAGAATTTTTATCATTAGTTTGAGTAATGGGTGTATTGTGTAGTGTAGGTTGCTCCCGGTACTCAATCGTAGGGTTTTTAGGACACATATTGCAATACCGGGTAACGTAAAATTGTAAAACTTCTAAAAATATAAAAAATTGTTATCATGACCTATTTTATTATTTTAGATGATTCATGGGTTTATCGGAGGGTTTAAACGTTGTTAAAACTTAAAAACGTAGGCTAAATACGCGTAAAACGTAAAAAGTGCAAAGTTTACGTAAAAATGGAAAAAGTGAAAAGTGACTTTTAAAATAGAATTGAAAGGAACCAAAATTGTATAAAAAGTGTTGACTGGACATAGTCTAGTGTCGGTTGAATTAATTGTACGTTAAACGCGAGTTGTTACCAAAATTTGACGAAATCGTGAAATGAAACAGAAACTGTGAAATATAGAAATTTTTGAATAATAGAATATTATAATGGAATATTAAACCCCTAATAACATGAAAAACAAATAGAAATTCCAAGCACGGTTCATGAATAGATAAAAATGCAAATGATTGCTAAGCCGGGTACTATTTATGAATAGCTTGCAAGAATAAATGTCACAAGGATGATATATTTATAAAAATATCTCATTTAACTTAAAATGACCTAAATTGATGATGATGATACTGATGGCACATGAATACGCAGCTAAACCATACTGGTTACGCGCATTTGAATACCCGTAAACCTAGTTTACGTAATGATGAATGATGACCATGAATAGTGAATGATGAATAGTAACTTGTCGAGGCTTGGAAAATGACCTGTAATTACGAGTTGTCACAGGTCTCTGATAATGACTTATCATCTTAAGCCATGCAGATGAACCAGTTGCACTTATCAGATACACTCAGAGTATTTCTTCAACATACTTGCAAAGTGTATCCTTGGAGCTGACTGAAGTACTCAGCCACGCTTAGGCGAGAGTAATTTGAGCTAAAGCAAAGCGGGAAAACCCTTGGGAAGATAAGGATTCATCAAGAGCAGGGAAAGCAACTTTCATATACCAGAGTTGTCAGCACAGTAAAGCAACCCTAGCCACACAAGTGCATGTGTACCTTACTTCCAGATTGCTTCTAGTTTAGTTATTACTATTCTTGTAACTACTAACAGTGTATCTCCCTTTGTCTATAAAATAGAGGTTAGTAGTAGTGATAGGGAACAAATTCCACCTCTAGAACACACTTCCTCTTCTAAGTGGGATCTTCATCTTCATAACTTGAAGAGAAGCATTTGTCGTTATTAGAGATAGTATTCTGCAACTATCTCTCGTAAAAGCCTCATCTTAAACCTCTAAAGTGAGACTGATACAATCGTAATGTACAAATGGGTATTATTAGTTGATCATGGTCAAGATTGTGTAACCATGTCCTCGTTTATAATAAACATTAGTTATTTTTATTTGCTCAAGCTTTTGTTTATACAATTCATGGTGTTGCACAAATATATCGGACCAATAAAGATGTATATGAAAACATCCAGTGGATGGCACCTATTTGCGTAAGGTACGTATTGGGGGTGAGGGTAGCTAACCGGTTTGGTTTCCCATGTTCGGTAAGGACCCCAAGATGTGACCGCAGTCACGAGCTGGGGTAACACTCACGGTGTAGCTAGTGTGTGAATGTGAGAATTCACTATGTGAGTTGGGTTGGTTCATTTGTGGAATGAACTTGGTATTTATAAGGATGGTCCTAGGGTTTGTCACCCTGGAAGTCCATTGATGGTCTCAGGATGGTCCACGTGGTGGACATCTAACGGAGACAAGAATGACACGTCGCGTGTCATCCTTGGTCTTGTTGGGTACTGATGTGTGCTTAAACACACATCATTTTTTATACCAGAAAACACGCTAAAACAGACTAATAACCTTGAAAAACATTAAATTATATTGCAAATATGTTTGGTTTTTGTTATTATGTCTTGCAGGTACAAGGGTTTGAAAATAAAGCAAAAACGGTAATTACCCGAGCACTCCATTGGAAAGAGCACGAAATTACGAGACCAACGATAATTTCATTTGGAGCATCGAGCCAAAAGATTAAACGAAGCCCATGCGGCCCAATGAAGTAAAGAAATGGGAGCAATTGAAATGGCACGTGATCATAATTAAATTCAAAAGAAAGAAAAGCATTGCATGTGAGCTGTTTGATATTTACATTTGCAATTTGAAGAAATTTCACATGGTGAACTCCCAGCTTCTGCATACGACAAATCGAAGGGAAATGATAGAACCAATGCATGTCTCCTATTGGCATGCGTGAACTTACACTCTCCAAAATTAATTCATCATGGCGTGTGATTCTTTTTGTTGCTGCCCACTCGCTCCGCTATGTGTTCATCCAACCATCCAGCTCCCTCCACGTGGCCTGTTGTGCATTGGATGATAGTTGTTATCCTAGGAATTGAGGAAGGATCGAGAACCACATTGGCTATAAATACATCACATGATCCGAGGAAATCCAATTCATTCTTCTTTTCATTATTTTCTATCACACACAGTAGTTTTAATATAGAGTAGGAGTAATTAGTTAATTAATGAAGAGTAGGAGTAGTGTAATGTTTTATTACTTTTTATAGCTTATTGTTGTAGCTTATAGTTTATTTTCAAGAAAGTATTGTAACCAACTTATTTCTAGCTTATTAATGAAGACTCTTATTATTACTACTTAGCTTATTCTCCTTCTCTCTTTCTTTTATTTTTTTTTTTTCTTTATCTTATCTAATAAGCCATAATAGCTTATTAGCTTTTTGTGGTTTATTTAGATTAACTTATTTGTGTAAGCTTTACCTCATGGCTTATTCAAATAAGCATTTTTTTTCTACTTCTTTATTTTCTTTTCTAATCTTCTTTCTTATTATTAGATCTATTAATCTTTTAGCTTATTCATCTTTTTCTCTTCATAAAAATTGAAACTTTTTTTCTATTTAGCTTATTTTTCTTTTAAAAATAATCTTTTAGCTTATTTCTTTTCTTTTACTAGTTTAGATTTATTTGCTTTTTAGCTTATTAGATTTAAAACTAGTACACTAGATTGGATTAGCTTTTCTATAGCTTATTTGATCTAGTTTTATTATTTAGATTGCTTATTTGTACTCACCTTTGATAAAGTTTTGATCTTTCTTAGTTTCTCATCATCCTACATCTAAGGCGAGGAGCTTAAGGGTTTTATAAGCTAGCTTATTACTAAAGTTTATTGCTTTCTAATCTTAATAAAGCTAATTAGTTAATAAAGTCACAAACTTTATTAACTACTTTGTTATATTAAAGCTTTTTGACAAGTTTATAAAATTGGGTGGTTATTTTCGTCTCATCTCTTAGATCGGGTTCTATTTTCTCATCCTTTACACTTTTAGTTAAGTAGTTTATTAATATGAATATGTTTGTTAGATTATTTGTTTTTGCTAGCTTAGTTACTATGATTAGTGAGTAGATTTCTATTATATGTTTGTTAAGTGTTGGTGATTATGAACTTAAGTGTGAATAAGCTTAGAAATTGTTGGTCAATAATCTTTGGTTACTTAGATTGATTTTTGGTTGTTTTAACGGGCAAAAACCGTTAAGGTAATTAATTGAATCTAGTAATTTCACCTAGATAAAAATAAGTGTTTTCAATATAAACCAACGTTGTGAGAAAATATTCCTTTTTAAACGGGTATCAAAGGTTGTTAATTAATAATTTCCAGATTATTTTTAGATCTTTTTAGTTGGTTGTTTTAACGGGCAAAAGCCGTTAGGATAATTGATTATTTAGATCTATTAATTTTTACCAAGACAAATAATTGTTTTCAAAATTAACCAAAGTTGTGAGAGAATAATTTATTTTGACGGGTATTAATTAAACAGGCTTAAACGATAATTCACACTTAATGATCTTTTCACCACTCTTGACAAGCATATCTTTTAATATCATATTCTTAGCTTAACTTTCTCATCATTAGTTGTAGTCTACTTTTAAAATAGTTTAAAATAGTTGTTTTAAAATAGTTTTTAATTTTTTTCTAAAAACCAAAACCAAAAATATTCGACAATCAAGCATTAACAAAAGACATAAACGTAATTTTCAATTCAAATCTCGTCTAGGAATACAACTCCGGAAGATTTAATTATCATTTGTCCTCAAGTGATTATTTTATCTAACGGGAATACAAATTTAAAACTGCCCTGTACTACGATCGAATCACTTTTTGGCGCCGTTGCCGGAGAGGTTTGACCGACTGTTACGTTGTTTGGCGTTCGTGCCTTGAAGATCATTTCTTTGGAAAGTTTATTTTGTTAAAAATTTAAAAAACCAAAAAAAATAAAAATACAAAAATATTTTCCTTTTTTCTAAAACTTTCAAAAATCCAAAAATATTTTCTTTTTTTCTAAAAACTTTTAAAAAAATCCAAAAATATTTTTCGTAAATATTCTTAAATATTTTTTTCTAAAATCTTTTTCAAAAACAAAAACTACAAAAATATTTTCATTTTCTCAAAATTTTCAAAAAAAACCCAAAAATATTTTTTCTATATTCTTTATTCTAGTACACAAAAAAATAAATAAATAAATAATAATAAAAATAAAATAAAATAAAATGTTTCTAGAAAATCTCATTTCTTCTCCCTCTCATCCCCATGATCTTCTTACCATGTTGGATTTCTACCGCCCTTCACTCATCAGTAGAGGAGGACCGATCGCTCCGACAACCAATCAAGAAACCAACTTCGTTCTAAAAAATTATATGGTTGAGCGTATTAGACAAAATTGCCAATTTCATGGATTTGAATATGAAGATGCAAACCAACACTTAAACAGATATTTATCAATCACTCAATGCATCAAGAAAAATGGAGTTTCTGAAGACATTGTCAATTTTAATCTTTTTCCATTCTCTCTATCCCACAATGCTGAAAAATGGTTTTATCATCTTAAAACTCATTCTAATCGTATTTGGGCTGATATGGTCGCCAAGTTTCTATCCAAATATTATTCTTATTCCCGAGCATTGCATTTTCGGAAAGACATCTTTAACTTTCTGCAATGGCCCGATGAATCTGTTTTTGAAGCTTAGGGAAGATTCAAATCATTGTTATGGAAATGTCCTGATCATAGAATTTTGCTTCTTGATCAAATCCTAATCTTTTATCAAGGACTAACAATGATTGATCAAGACAAAATCATGTTGGCTGCCGGTGGCAATCTCATTCGGAAGACTCCACAAGAAGCTTATGATTTAATCGAGAATATGACACATCATCATTATCAGTGGGACGCTGAAATTCAGTACGAATCTACCACTGTTTTGAGTGATCATTATTCCGATTACAATTTGATGAGTGCCTGTTTACTCATCATTTTATACCCATATAATACATAAAAAATGCTAAAAACGGCCAAATACACCAAATATTACAGCAGATATCCTCGGTTTGTGTTTTTATGTATTTCAGGTACAAAGGATTGAAAACAGAGCGAAAACGGACATTTTTGGATCAACTCGACAACATTTATGCATTTGATCAAGTGAAGACAAAGTCAAAGTCAAAGTCAACCTCCAAAAATATCAAAATGACACAAATGATCCTTGGAAATAATTTTCAGTTTTGGCAGCCTTGGTCCTTGGATTTTCAAATTTTTACAATAATGGTGCTTAAACTTTAAACCTTAAACCAAACCTATCATAAACTTAACCACTAAATCCACTAAACCTAAAACATAAACCCAGCCAAAACCTAAACCCATCCCACAAGATAAAAAGCCCAAAAATAACCAACCCCGTCCTATTTTTTTTTTAGCTAAAACACCAAGTCAAACAAAAAGTCAGAACCATCTCCTTTCACCTTTTCCCGCTCCCCATACCACCATCAAGATTTCCCCATACCTTTCACTTCAACCCATGTGACCCTGCTCCAGCCACCTTCTTGTACCTTCAACCACCCTACTTCCCCCCTCCTAGTACCTCTTCACATGATAACCATCCAAGCTGGCAATCCACTTAGCACCATTTCCCGCCAAAATGGGTTTAAAGGGCTGAGATTAAAAGAAGCTAATCCAAGGGCCAAGAAAGGATCAGAGAGATACAGAAGGAAGATCCACCTCAAATTAGTATAAATAGGGGCATGTGTAAGCCTATGAAGGATGTAGAATTTTATTTTAAGTCGTATTTTTAGTGTAATGTTTAATCAGTAGAAACTTAAATTTTAAGTATCAATTCAAGTGTATTTCGAGCTCATTTGTCTTTAATTATTTCACATTGTACTCAGTTTTTTTTTAAGTTAATAAAAATTTCCCAGTTCACTCTTTGTTTCCTGTCTTGCCCTTTTAATTCGTTACAAGCTTTTAATTATTCACATGTTAAGCTGATTAGTAACTTAACTAAATGCAAGTTTCACATTTAAGTTAATCTTTCTCAGTCTCCAAATAAAAAAAATAATATATATATATATATATATATATATATATATATATATATATATATATATATATATATATATAGTGTAACTTTCAAACGAGAACCATTTTATCCGCAAGAACTGAGAGAACCACAAAAAACATACATGCACGCCTTCAATAATTGTATTTTTGCACATATGTTTTCAAAACAACACATATGTTTTAAAAAAAACATAGTTGTTCTAAAGAATTTGATAAGAAATTCGAAATACAAAAATTTTCTTTGAAGGTGTGCATGTATGTTCTTATAAAACGTGCAACGACAATATTGCGGCCGTATGTAAGGTTTTTGTGAAAAAATAGGATGAGTTCATAATGATATTGAAGAACATAGGTGGATGTTTACGATTATTGATGATTTGCATGTATTTTTATTTTATTTTAAAAGGCGTGCATGTATGTTTTTGGTGGTTCTCTCAGTTCTTGCGGATAAAATGGTTCTCGTTTGAAAGTCCCCCTATATATATATATATATATATATATATATATATATATATATATATATATATATATATATATATATATATATATATATATATATATATATATATATATATATATATATATATAAGTCATAAGAATAAGTTTTTACCTTAGCATTTGTGGAAAGCAATGGAAGTTGCCTGCAATGGAGGGGCAAGATGGACTGTACCTAGCTTGTTTACAAGCTAGGAGCTTGTAGCTGCCAATTTGGAGCCCTTGTTTAGCTAGGGTCTCAAGTGAGTAAATTTCTAAATTTTTATATTTTCTTTGATTTTACTGTAGCACAGCTTATTTATTGCTTATTTCAGCTTATTTATGCTTACTAGTGTTAATGTATGCCTTTTATGCTTATTTGGTAGCCTATATATCTTTTGATAAGTTTTTAGTTGTTTAACTGTTTTCAATAGCTTTTAAATGCTTTTTCTTAATTGCTTATTTAAACTGCTTATTTAGTATTGAAAATTGCTTTTTAAGCTGTTTTGGACTTAATTTAACCTCTGTGTTCAAAAGTTTTGTGATAAAACAGTTTTGTTTAGTGCAGACTGATTTTTAAGGGAGTGTTTGGCTTAACAGCCAAAATGGGTCAAAATGAAGTAACACTGTTCATTTGCAGGTTTAGGATTTTTAGATTAGCTTATAACAGCTTTTTAGTGGCTTCAAAACCCCTATTTTTGCCCTGCTTCACATTACATTCAGCAGACCCTTTGCTTATATAGATGAATCTGAGCTTATTGGGTTGTTCCAGTGACTTATTCAGTTGTTTATTTTCCTTCTTAGCTTATTTCTAGTCCCATTAGCTTTTTCTAGTTTTATTGCGGCTTAAGATAGCTTATTAGATCTTTTTGCTTAAATTGATTTTTGCTTGTCCCTTATCAATAGCTTATTGATCTGTTTCATAAGCTTTTTCCTAGCTTATTTTTGAGTTTTAAAAATATTTCCTTTTTAAAAATTGCTTATTGTTTAGTGCTTTATTAGTTTCAAAAAGAAAAAGTAAAAAAAAAAAAAGAGATTAGCAAAAAGGAGGCCAAGGGATTCGAACCCTGGACCTCCAACACACAGAGCCTCAACACACAGCACACAAACCATCCGCACTTGGGACTTCTTCAGTTAGTATTTGCACAATTTTATTCTTAAGTCACTTTTCCATTTAAAGCTATTCGAACTTCTTTGCTTATTGCCAGCTTATTGGGATAAGCTGGGACCATTGTAGTATTTTTCCTAGGATTTTTTTTAGCATTAAGTAATTTCACAAAAAGTTTCAGAATTTTAAGAATAGTTTTAGTATTTTTTATATATTTTTCTTTTAAATTCAGTTTTTAATTCATAATAAAAAATATAAAAGTCAAAAAAATATAATTCTTTTTTCTAAAATTTTCTTTTATTAATTAGAACTTAGGAAAAATAGATTTGCACTTGTAGGGTTAATTTTTAAAGATTTTGGTTTTTAAGCTCGTTTTTGGAATTCCCGGTTTACGTTTTTAGGTTAGTTTCGTTATTTGCTTAATTTTGCTTTGTTTCTCATTTTCCATATCTTAATTAGAATTATAAAACACAAAAATCCAAATTCCACTCTTCAAGCACTTTAATTCCAAACTGAAAACGAAATCCTCGATTCACACCTCGCTGGGACACAACTCGTGTAATCACTTGCCCGGTATCTCATATCGTATTCACGGGTTTTGCAAGTTGGCCTTTTTCCTAAAGGGTTGGCTTGTTGATCCCCGCGTATCACGTGTATCCGATATTATATTTTATATATACTACATACGGATAAATTTTTGGCGCCGCTGCCGGGGAGGTTGTGTTGTGACAATATCGTTAAGGTTTAAACGATTAGTGACTTGAGATCATTCGTCTTGAAGTTATCGCTTTCATAAAAATATAAAAAAACAAAAATATTTTTCTTTTTCTTTGTATATATATATCATATAAAAAAAAATACAAAAACAATTTTCGTTTTATTGTGTTAAATAAAAGATAAAAGCAATTTCAATATAATACTCATCAACTTTGAGTATTATCATAATAAGTTCCCAAACAAAAGATTAAAACTTGCCTTTGTATCACTTGCGAATATCAGCTCACATTTGATTGATAAACAAACTATAAGAGGGGTATAAGGAGGGGCGATCAAACGAACTTCGCCCCGAATAGAGATCCATTCTTCTCTTCCGCTCCTTTGTGCGTTCATCTTTTAAAGAGCTACCGTACGCTTGTTGATTATTGGTTTAAGTTCACTTGTGTTTTGATTCAGTCTCGTTTTAATTGAGTTGTTTTTTAGTTTTCTTCTTTATCCTCTTAAACCGTTTAATTCTATCTTCTTATCCCTCTTTAATGTTTAATTCTTATGTCGTCACCGAATATTCCTTGTGAAAATTGTGGGGGTCCTCATGACGATTATCAATGTCAACCGTGGAATCAAGAACCTAATCTTTGGTATAATACTTCCGGTTTTGACAATTTCAAACCCCCACAGTATTCCATCATTCATCCTCATGAAAAATCTATGGGAGAATTACTAGCCGAAGAACGAGCAGCCGAAAGGCGTTCCATTTTTCTCAAGGCTTCCATTCTCGATGACGATGATGAGGATACTATTCAAATGAGGGAATATTATGAGAATTCATCAGCTGCAATCACACCCGTCCAGAAAAAGCAGGAAGACAAGAGTATTGCAGAATTGCTAGCAGAAGAGCAAATGGAACGTATAAAAGCTATTTATGCTAGCAACAATGATGAGGAGGACGACGAGGAGAGTGTTATTCCTTTGAACGATATCATTTCTCAACTCCCTCAATCTATTGCAATCACATCCATCTTACCGGCTATGGACTCCGAGGACTCTCTCATTATGGGGGATGAGCATCTCAGCACTATTCCTGAAAAGGAATCGGACGAAGTAATAAAGTCTAGTGTTGAGGACCTTGTCTCAATCCAAAGTGAGTCCGAGGGTATTTCCGACAAAATGTGTGATTTGCCTCATCTTGATGCTTCAAATAATCATTTTGGGACTTTCTCCGATTCTAACAATGATTGTACTACAAGTGATGACGATTCTTTATCTTATGAAAACATCGATTATGTTGAGGCATCACCTCCCCATTTTGAGCACAAGATGGATTCTGACCCAATCTCTCCATCATCTCCTATCCCCGTTGAGGATAGTGACTTTTTCTCGGTTAATTCTTTGAGTGGCAATCCCACTCCTTCTTCTCTACCAATTCTTTCCGACTCTTCCCTTCCCTCACTCCGTTTGAGGGAAGTGACTTCGTTTTGGAAGAGATCGATGCTCGTCTCAAAAATGATTCAATTTCACAGGAAATTGATGATACCGAGTTTGATCCGGAAGGAGACATTCTCCTCCTCGAGAAGTTGCTTAATGATGATCCGTCACCTTCTCTCCCTCCAAAAGAAATTCAAACGTCTAATTGTGATTATCTTCTTGAGGAGTTCGCCGATGAACTCGCTCACATCGATCCAATCCCACCGGGGGATGAAGATAATGACTTTGATTTCGAATCAGATCTGAAAGAAGTGAAATATCTTTTCTATCATGATCCATCACTTGATCCTAAGAAAATCATCAAAGATAGTGATTCTCAAAATGATGATGATCTTTTTGATTTCGGTGCTGATCGTGAAGAATGGAAAGATCTTTTATATGGAAAACATTCTGATGATAAATCCTTTGAAGATAAAAACCCAAAAATGAAAACCGTGGCTGAATTAACAAAGGATCTAAATGATTTATCTCCTCTCTCTCCAGAGGATGATTTTCTTTTCTCTGATGAGTCTTCCATCGAGTATCCTGTTGAGTTTTCTTATGAGGACAAAGTGTTTAATCCAGGCATACTCGATGGTAGTAAAAATCATTCAATGATTAAATTGAATCCCGATAAGAATTTCAAGTTACATACCTCATCTGAGGAACTTTTAATTCTAGAGAAAAGTGATCCCCCTCTGTTTTATCTTAATGGTGAACTCCTATTCTGCATGGAGTTAAATCTGACTGAAACTTTACTCTCATTTCCTTACGGAAATGAGGAAAAGTTTTTGACCCCGACATCTCCGCTTATAGTTTTTATTACTAAGAGCCGTGGGCATCTCATCGGAGTGGAACTTTCATTAAAAATTCAACGATTGTCCAAACATCTTGAATGAAAGTCCGATGAAGATTTTCTTTTCCACTTGCTTCCCCATGGACCAATGAATTCGGGGTCGAGTCAAGCTAGTGATTCGGTTAACAAAAACATTAGCATTTCATGGGTGACAACCCATGTTTCTGACTTCTTTCTATTTTCTGACACTAAGTGTGGGGGAATTCCTCTACTGTGCTTTGTTTGTGTGTTGTTTGCTCTCATTTTCAGGTTTCCCTTAGATCGTGATGATTGATGCGCCTGTTTTCAATCCAGCCGCCCAATATCCGATCTTTTTGCTAACGATTATCTAGGGATATCTTTTTAATCCTGTTTGTGAAAAATAGATATTTCTGTTCCACACTTGGCTATTAGTATTACCCTTTTACGTTCTAAGTGTCGGCATAATAGCCGGTACTTTGAATATTGAGGGCAATATTCAATTCTAAGTGTGGGGGGGATTCTCGCGAATTTTGTCACATGTGTACCTTCTAGTGCCCTAGTACCCCCGTTTTGTCCCAAATTTTTAAAATTTTTGTCATTTTTAAAAAAGAAATTGTGTTATGTTTAGTCTTGATTAGGTTAGAACAAGGGAATCCCGACTCTGCCAGAATATTGATCTGGCTGCTTCCTTAACGATTAGACTAAGTTTTTACGATTTGTGCAAATGAAAATGCTAAGCGTAGAGTAGTTGGTTCTCTTTAGAGCTTATATAAGTAATCTATGGCTTTTCCTCCCAGAAGCTCTTAATCTGACTAAATTTAGTGTTGTTTTCAAATGTTTGAACATTAAAATCATGTTGTTATGCAAAACAAATTTTTATACAATTTTGATATAGAGCCCGAGTTCAACTTTTTATTTTAATTTTTGAGAGAGCATATATATATATATATATATATATATATATATATATATATATATATATATATACGCATCCTGTTATATATAATATATAGATATATATATATATATATATAATGAGAAAAAAAAGAAGAGAAAATGAAAAGAAAAAAAAATGGAATGATATTGCAAAATAAGAAAATGGAATGATATTGCAAAATGCAATAAGTTTTGATGTTGCAAAAGCAAAGATGTTTATGTTGTTTATGTTAATAAATGTAAGAAACTTGCTTTTTCTTAAGTTTTAATCGGGAGTTGAACTAGGATTCGTCAATTTTGTCATAAAGTTTAAACAGTAATTTGGTAGATTGTTGATTTCAAAGACCCCGAAAGCTCCGGTATTATTCTCTGTGAGGTGTCAAAAGCCTGGTCACGTAAAACCAATTGGTTTGGGATGTGCCGAGAAGAAAGCCGTTACATGGAGTGATCTCACCTTTGAGTCTCTAATCTCTAAATGATCGTTTGTTGTTGTTTATTTAAGTATTTAATACTAACTTAGTGGGAATATCCAAAATCTTTGAAATCGAAATTCCGCTGATTCCGGTACTATTCTATGTGGGGTGTCAAAAGCCTGGTCACCTAAAACCAATTGGTTTGGGATGTGTCGAGAAGAAAGCCGCTACATGGAAAAGGTCCTTTTCGATCCTTAGATTTTCGAGGTTCCCGGTAAAACTAGTATTTGACTTAAACAAGTAACAAGCATAATAAATGTCGTTTTTTGCAGTCAAAATTTTGAAAATGAGCACATTCACCTAACTTGAATAATTGTGGGAGTGAAAAGTTAAGTTTCGGCTTACATAGATTATTAGTATAAGTAGTGTTAGCATTTTACAAAAAAACATTTGCACGATGAGTTTAAGCTTTGTTGGGAGTATAAAAAAGAGGATGACGATTACAATTCCCTGGAGACACCCATTTTGTGTGAATCCCGTTCCATGATACCATTTTTAAAAATCAAGCATGTTATCTATTTTTGTTCTAGTTTAAATTTCTCGCATTAAATAAAAAGTCGAAACGGGTTATACTTGGTATTCTTTTGATCCTTTCATTACTTTATATGATCGGATTGCTAGGGACTAGCAAATTGATAGTGTGGGGGGATGATGAGTGCCTGTTTACTCATCATTTTATGCCCATATAATACATAAAAAATGATAAAAATGGCCAAATACACCAAATATTACTGCAGATATCCTCGATTTGTGTTTTTATGTTTTTCAGGTACAAAGGATTGAAAACAGAGCGAAAACGGACATTTTTGGATCAACTCGACAGCATTTTTGCATTTGATCAAGTGAAGACAAAGTCAAAGTCAAAGTCAACCTCCAAAAATATCAAAATGACACAAATGATCCTTGGAAATAATTTTCAGTTTTGGCTGCCTTGGTCCTTGGATTTTCAGATTTTTACAACAATGGTCCTTAAACTTTAAACCTTAAACCAAACCTATCCTAAACTTAACCACTAAATCCACTAAACCTAAAACATAAACCCAGCCAGAACCTAAACCCAACCCACAAGATAAAAAGCCCAAAAATAACCAACCCCGTCCTATTTTTTTTAGCTAAAACACCAAGTCAAACAAAAAGTCAGAACCATCTCCTTTCACCTTTTCCCGCTCCCCATACCACCATCACCATTTCCCCATACCTTTCACCTCAACCCATGTGACCCTGCTCCAGCCACCTTTTTGTACCTTCAACCACCATACTTCCCCCCTCCTAGTACCTCTTCACATGATAACCATCCAAGCTGGCAATCCACTTAGCACCATTTCCCGCCAAAATGGGTTTAAAGGGCTGAGATTAAAAGAAGCTAATCCAAGGGCCAAGAAAGGATCAGAGAGATAAAGAAGGAAGATCCCACCTCAAATTAGTATAAATAGGGGCATGTGTAAGCCTATGAAGGATGTAGAATTTTATTTTAAGTCGTATTTTTAGTGTAATGTTTAATCAATAGAAACTTAAATTTTAAGTATCAATTCAAGTGTATTTCGAGCTCATTTGTCTTTAATTATTTCACATTGTACTCAGTTTTTTTTTAAGTTAATAAAAATTTCCCAGTTCACTCTTTGTTTCCTGTCTTGCCCTTTTAATTCGTTACAAGCTTTTAATTATTGACATGTTAAGCTGATTAGTAACTTAACTAAATGCAAGTTTCACATTTAAGTTAATCTTTCTCAGTCTCCAAATCAAAAAAATAAAAAACAAATAAATATATATAAGTCATAAAAATCAGTTTTTACCTTAGCATTTGTGGAAAGCAATGGAAGTTGCCTGCAATGGAGGGGCAAGATGGACTGTACCTAGCTTGTTTACAAGCTAGGAGCTTGTAGCTGCCAATTTGGAGCCCTTGTTTAGCTAGGGTCTCAAGTGAGTAAATTTCTAAATTTTTATATTTTCTTTGATTTTACAGTAGCACAGCTTATTTATTGCTTATTTCAGCTTATTTATGCTTACTAGTGTTAATGTATGCCTTTTATGCTTATTTGGTAGCCTATATATCTTTTGATAAGTTTTTAGTTGTTTAACTGTTTTCAATAGCTTTTAAATGTTTTTTCTTAATTGCATATTTAAACTGCTTATTTAGTATTGAAAATTGCTTTTTAAGCTGTTTTGGACTTAATTTAACCTCTGTGTTCAAAAGTTTTGTGATAAAACAGTTTTATTTAGTTTAAAAATAGGCAGACTCATTTTTAAGGGAGTGTTTGGCTTAACAGCCAAAATGGGTCAAAATGAAGTAACACTGTTCATTTGCAGGTTTAAGATTTTAAATTTAGTCTAAATTCACTTATAAAAGCTGTTTGTAGGAGGATTTAAGCTCATTTGTAGGTTTGTGAGGATTAGAGTGACTGTTATTAGTTAGAGAGGGTAAGCCGAGCTTGTAAGCTTCCTCTAAGCCCAGGCTTGTTAAGCCGTTATTTTTAGCATCCTTTGTTCCCAATAGGTCTATATTCAGTAGCTTGGTTAGTTCCCTTAAGGCCTTGGTCAATTGGTCATTAAAATCAGTCCTTATCAGTAGTAGACTGCATTTTTTGACCAATTGACCAAGGCCTTAAGGGAACTAACCAAGCTACTGAATATAGACCTATTGGGCACAAAGGATGCTAAAAATAAGGGCTTAACAAGCCTGGGCTTATAGGAAGGTTACAAGCTCAGCTTACCCTCTCTAACTAATAACAGTCACTCTAATCCTCACAAACCTACAAATGAGCTTAAATCCTCCTACAAACAGCTTTTATAAGTGAATTTAGACTAAATTTAAAATCCTAAACCTGCAAATGAACAGTGTTACTTCATTTTGACCCATTTTGGCTGTTAAGCCAAACACTCCCTTAAAAATCAGTCTGCCTATTTTTAAACTAAATAAAACTGTTTTATCACAAAACTTTTGAACACAGAGGTTAAATTAAATCTAAAACAGCTTAAAAAGCAATTTTCAATACTAAATAAGCAGTTTAAATAAGCAATTAAGAAAAAGCATTTAAAAGCTATTGAAAACAGTTAAACAACTAAAAACGTATCAAAAGATATCTAGGCTACCAAATAAGCATAAAAGGCATACATTAACACTAGTAAGCATAAATAAGCTGAAATAAGCAATAAATAAGCTGTGCTACTGTAAAATCAAAGAAAATATAAAAATTTAGAAATTTACTCACTTGAGACCCTAGCTAAACAAGGGCTCCAAATTGGCAGCTACAAGCTCCTAGCTTGTAAACAAGCTAGGTACAGTCCATCTTGCCCCTCCATTGCAGGCAACTTCCATTGCTTTCCACAAATGCTAAGGTAAAAACTGATTTTTATGACTTTTATATATATATATATATATATATATTATATATATATATATATATATATATATATATATATATATATATTATATATATATATATATATATTTTTTTTTTTTGATTTGGAGACTGAGAAAGATTAACTTAAATGTGAAACTTGCATTTAGTTAAGTTACTAATCAGTTTAACATGTCAATAATTAAAAGCTTGTAACGAATTAAAAGGGCAAGACAGGAAACAAGGAGTGAACTGGGAAATTTTTATTAACTTAAAAAAAAACTGAGTACAATGTGAAATAATGAAAGACAAATGAGCTCGAAATACACTTGAATTGATACTTAAAATTTAAGTTTCTACTGATTAAACATTACAATTCCGCAGTGAGTGCACAACTTGAGGTCCTTGGAAAGCAAGGACCAGGTCATCCTAACTCTGTTCATTTTACATACTCTGATGAGAGTGATGAGGATGAGCCTTTAGAGGAAGATAACTCGGAGATCAATTCACTCATTAAGGATCCTTCAGATGCCTTTTTAGTGGGGGACAAAGAAGTCGAATTCAATCCTCTTAAGGATATTGATGACCTTGTTCCAATCCCAAGGGTATCCGAGAAACCCATTAATCTTCCTGATTTTGAATCGTTTACGTTGATGTCGATCTCAAAGAATTTGAAGACTTGCTTTATCATAGTCCTTCGATTGGTCCACTGGAGTATGATCATTTTCACTTTGATCTCGAAGCTGATCTAGGAGAGTTGACTAGATTTGTAAACCCGTCTAATGAATTATCGTCTAAACATGTCGACATCACATCTCTATCGGAATATGATCATTTTTACTTCGATCTCGAAGCCTATCTAGGAGAGTTGACTGGACTTTTGAATGAGAATCCGTCTAAGGAATTATCGTCTAAACATGTCAACATCACATCTCCACCGGAGTATGATTATTTTTACTTCGTTCTTGAAGAAACGGAGACTAAAATGGATGAGGTGCAGATTTATAGCTCACAAAGTACAGCACAAATCCCACCTCTGTGTATCCCTCTTGATTCTGAGCCAGAGCCCGAAATTTCTTTCATTGCTGTTATATTTGAGAAGCTAATAACCAGTTGTGATAAGGTGACTCTTGATATTACCATCCGTGGTCCATACACTACCTTTTCACAACTGCGTTATGCTATTCATGGCTCATATCGATTCTTAAGCATTCTTGGCCATCGACTAATTTCTTATTCATCAAATAGTCGCGGCCTCATTCTTCTTGTGAAATTCTCCAAGTCTCACTCTTTTGATTTATTTGAGACGGTAGACGAGAATGAAGTATTTGACCCCGGACCCATCTCACCCTTATACTTTCATGAAAACTGAATTCGGGGCGAGTCAAGCTTAGCGACTCATTAATAAACAAGCGCTTCTCAAGAGGCAACCCGTGTTATCTATCTATCTTTATTCTTTTTATTTTCTAATAAGTGCGATGTGATAATTGGATTAGTGTGGGGGAGTGCTTCTCTCCATGTTGTGTTTTGTGGGTATCTGTTTTTGCTTGCAGGATTCCCTATGATCGTGAAGACCTCTGTGCTTGTTTTCAAACCCTCCAACACTCGGTCTCCGATCATATTCATTGTTATATTTAGGGAAATCCTTTATCATATGTGCTATACTTGATATAGTTTTCCCCTTCCACACTTTGAATTTTAAGCATTTGCCTTTTTCGTTCCTAAGCGTTGGGGTAACACCCGATATTTTTGAACATTGAGGCCAATGTTCAGTTCTAAGTATGGGGGGGGGGATTTCTATCGAAATTTTCAAAAAATTTCAAACCCTTGCATTGTCTGTGTCCCACGCAACCCCGTTTTAACCTATTTTTGTTTGAATTTATATGAAAAAAATGAAAAAATGAAAAATTATTATATGTATGAATAAGTAGGCCCATAGGCTAGAACAATGGAGATTCTGACTTGACTGAGTATTGCACTCTAGCTTTCCCCTTAGCTTTCGAGACTGAGCATTTTCAAAATTTAAATTTTTTGCAAAGAAAGAAAATGATAGAGTGAAATATAACTTAGATGCTTGATCGGTTGTAAAGTATATATATCAAATATACACGATACGTGCGAGTCCACAAGTCAACTTTTTTGGGAAAAAGGTCAACGTGCAAAACTTACAAGTAAGATATATGTGATACCGGGCAAGTTTTACCCGGGTCGTGTCCCAACGAGGTGTGAATGGAGGATGTCGTTTGAGGTTTGTTATTAAAATGCTTGAAGGAATGATTTTTAGTTTTTGTTTTGTATTAGAATGAAAGATTAAAAATTATTTTAAGTGATAAAAAACTAAATTAATTAAGCAAAACTACGAAGATAACAACGAGCTCTAGAAAATAAAATAATAAAAAAATATGCTTGCTAAGTAATAATTAAACTAATAACAATTAATTCTACAATAGTAAACATAATATTAAACTAAGTATTTAAGCTAAAAATGATAAAAAGGTAAGAGAATAAGACCCGGTGATTTATACGAGAGAATAACCACCCGATCTTATAAATTAAATAAATGATTAAAGTTTATTTCTTTGTTAACTTTAATTTTGCTATATAGTTAATAAAGTTTAAAGCTTTATTGACTAGATAACTTAATAAAAGTTGATAAAGTTGTAAACTTAAATGATTTTTAAAGCTTATAAGATCCGTAAGCTCCACGCCTTAGAGGTAGAGTTGATGAGAAACAAAGAAAGATACAAATCTTAACAAAGGTTAGCAATAATAAACAATAATAAGCAATACTATTATATGAAATAAGCTAAAAGTAGTCTAAAAAGTAAAAAGATTAAAACTTTATAACTAAAACTATTAGATCTAAGTCCACCCGAAGCTAAGTTGCCTACTACGAAGAATAGACGCGAATCGGGTATGTTTAAGGACTAGATCTTAATGAACAAGCTATTAAATAGCTTATTGTTCAAGAAATAATAAAAAAAAAATTGCAAACTTTATATAAAAAAATTAATGAAACTGACTAGATCTAAGTAATAAAAGCTGCTAAATAAATAAAAAAGGTGCTCTCAAACTTAAGAAATGTCAAGGCTTATTTGGAAAATAAGCCGAGCTTAATAAGCTCATGCATCTCTTTTGGTGTTTGAATTGAGCTAGAGGGTAAAGAGATGAAGTAATAAGTCAAAAAGACAACATAAACTTCATTGATTAATAAAAAGTTGGTTACAAAATAAGCACTTGAGAAAGCTAGTTGGAACATAAGCTATTACAACACCTCTTAAAAATAAGCCAAAACTAAATACTACTCTAATAAAAAAAAACTGCTACAAATAAGTGAAGAATAAAATGCGGAGTACAATGCTTCTCTAATACAACTAAAAAAGCTGTGTGTAACATGAAAAATAAAATGAAGAGAAAATAAATGCTATCTAAAAATTATATCTTTTTTTCTTCGGATCAGCTCCTCTATTTATAGGCAATTGAGTTGGTCAATTTGCCAAGCCACGCCACGTGTCACTTGTTGATTTGTTGGAGCTAAAGATAGTGCGCTGAGAGTGGGAGTGGCAGAAGAGGCCACGCGCCTTTGTGATTTAATTTCTTTGAGTGAAGTTGACGTGCATGTATTGCATCTCCATATATTCTTTTTTTTTCTTTGTCTTCACGTGGGATATCATGGCAACATTTTATTATTATTTTATTATTATTTTTCTTCATTGTTTCTCATTTTGATTTCACATGAATACATAATTGTTTTCAATTGTGGCATGCTAAGGGTAAGTAGTAGGATATCATGCGATTTTTTATTTATTTATATATATATATATATATATATATATATATATATATATATATATATATATATATATATATATATATATATATTTTCCATAAAACTTGGGCTTCAATGTAGTCTTTCAATTTTTCATTCTTTTGCTTCGATGCTCCAAATAAAATTAACGATAGACCCGTAGTTCCATGCTCTTTCCAATCTCGTGCTCGGTTTCTGTCTATGTTGTCTTTCTTTTTGTCATTTTCTCATATCCGTACCTGCACATGTACAAACACCAAAACAAGCATATATATGGCATCTTTTTATATGTTTTTGGTCTTTTTGGTCCGTTTTATCGGGTAAAAGATATGTGTAATTTAACACATATCAAAATCCCCCAGTCTAAGGTATTGCAGTGTCCTCACGCAATATTATCAACTCACGCATTTGAAACCAAAAATTTTAAACCTCTTTTTACTAACTTTGAAAAGTAGCAAAATATTCAAAAGAGATTAAAAAATCAAAAGTTCTAAAAACGCCCCATTTTTTTCATTTTCTTCACACTTATTCTATTTTTGTATTTTTCTCTTTTCTTGTGACGGGATGTTGACTTTCATTATTTCACAATAACTTTTAGGATCATGGAGTAGGAAACACAACTCATAAAGAAGTGACCATACGGATAAAATTAATTGTAACACCCTAGGCAAATCCCACATCGGCTGTGGCCTGGAGAGATGCTGAGTTCATAAGATAACATTCGCCTTACAATGACACAACGCGTTTTGTGGTCTACTACGAGTGGGGTTCTTAGGAACCGGCAGTTAAGTATGGTCATGTGAGAGTAGTACTGGCTTGGGTGACCTGCCGGGAAGTCTTCAAATGAGGCCACAAAAGCAAAGTCGTGACCCTGCGGGCAAAGCGGACAATATTGTGGTCTGAGTAGGCGGGATGTTACAGGTGGTATCAGAGCCACTCCAGAGTCGTTCAGGATGGTGGGGCAAACCTCATCGAGGACGATGAGTCCCTAAGGGGGTGATTGTAACACCCTAGGCAAATCCCACATCGGCTGTGGCCTGGAGAGATGCTGAGTTCATAAGATAACATTCGCCTTACAATGACACAACGCGTTTTGTGGTCTACTGCGAGTGGGGTTCTTAGGAACCGGCAGTTAAGTGTGCTCATGTGAGAGTAGTACTGGCTTGGGTGACCTGCCGGGAAGTCTTCAAATGAGGCCACAAAAGCAAAGTCGTGAGCCTGCGGGCAAAGCGGACAATATTGTGGTCTGAGTAGGCGGGATTACATTAATCGTCCCTGATTTTTCACAAATCCCCAAACTAAGCTTAAAAACGAAATCATTGTTAAATACAAGTTAAGATGCTAACGCCACTCATGAATGCAACTTGTAAACTTTTCACTCTCGATTATTCTATAAGTTTGATAAGTGTGCTCATTTTCAAAAGTTTGATCACAGAAATCGATATTATTATGGTTGTTACTTGTTTAAGTCAAATACTAATTTATCGGGAACCTCGAAAATCTAAGGATCGAAAAGGGCCTTTTCCATGTAGCGGCTTTACTCTCGGCACATCCCAAACCAGTTGGTTTTAGGTGACCAGGCTTTTGACACCCCACAGAGAATAGTACCGGAATCAGCGAATCCCGATTTCAAAGATTTTAGATATTCCCACTAAGTTAGTATTAAATACTTAAATAAATAGCAACAAACGATCATTTAGAGATTAGAGACTCAAAGGTGAGATCACTCTATGTAACGACTTTCTTCTCGGCACATCCCAAACCAATTGGTTTTAGGTGACCAGGATTTTGACACCTCACAGAGAATAGTGTCGGAGCTTTCGGGACCTTTGAAATCAACAATCTACCAAATTACCGTTTAACCTTTATGACAAAATTGACGAATACTAGTTCAACTTCCGATTTAAATTTAAGAAAAAGCAAGCTTCATACATTTATTTATAAGCAACATTTTTATTCACATAACACATATTTTTTATTTTTTTCTTTCTTTCATCATTTTTTTTAAACATATACTTGCATCATACTTGTGATTTTACTCACTTGCTTTTGCAACATTATTCCGAATTTTAAGAAAGTATGCTTGTTCGAAAATTAAAATAAAAAGTTAAACTTGTACTCTATATCAATGATGTATAAAAGTTTGTAATAAAACGATTTCTAAGTTTAAAAATTTGAAAATAGCACAAATTTAGCTTATGGGAGGAAAAAAAACTACAAATTCCACTGATGAACTTTTAAGATAACCAACTAATCCTTGCTTAGCATCACAACTTATAATCAACTCTATAATTTCTCGTTCTTCGCAAATTTAAAATATTTAATAAAAAGATCTGCGAATGCTTAGTCAAAATGGTTAAGGGGACAAGCTAGGGCTCAACACGCCCGGTCAAGTCAAAATATTATTCCTACTCTAACCAACGGAAAATCAACAATGTGTCAAAACACTTATGATATTTTTGCAATTTTTTTTAAATCTCTCATTTTTTGATTTTTGGTGGAAAAACAGGGTTGCGAGGGTATACGACACAATGCAAGGCAAAATCAAATTGAAAGATCACCCCCCAGACTAAAACAAAACATTGTCCTCAATGTTTTAAAAGGTAAGGGTCAACCTACGCAAATCTAAGGCCATTTATGAATTATGCCAAATAGATAAGGTTAGTCGATAAGATTACGGATACCAGATGAGCAACGAATGATGAAACTCGAGTGGAGAAAAGACAAAACCACGAGCATGAGAGTCTTTACACGTCGGGCAAATCCTGCACAAGACACAAAACACAAGAAATGAAAGAGATAGTCCTCCTCACATCACACTTATTAGCACACAAAAAGAAAATAAAATGATAAGCATGGGTTGCCACCTACGAAGCGCTTGTTTATGATCATTTCGTTAGCTTGACTCGCCCCGAATTCATTGGTCCATGGGGAAAGTTTGGAGATCCGGGACAACCATGGGTGGTATGTCCCCTCCAAAGTAATGCTTCAACCTATGACCGTTCACCTTGAAGTTTGGTCCATCGGTTTGAGATAACTCGATGGCACCATAAGGAAAAACTTTAGCAACGGTGAAGGGTCCAGTCCAATGGGTTTTAAGTTTACCCGAGAACAGCTTCAATCTAGAGTTGAAAAGAAGGACTCGGTCACCAATGTTGAAAATGTGGTTCTTGATTTTAGAGTCATGAATCTTCTTTGTCTTCTCTTTGTAGATCAAAGAGTTCTCGTACGCTTGATCATGAAGTTCATTCAATTCATTAAGTTGAACCTTGCGGTGATCACCCGCGGGCTGAATGTCGAAGTTGGCATGTTTCAAGGCCCAGTAGGCTTTGTGCTCAAGTTCAATCGGTAGATGGCACGCCTTTCCGTATACCATCTTTTATGGAGTACACCCGATGGGTGTCTTGTAGGCTGTACGGAATGCCCAAAGTGCATCATCTAATTTATCCGACCAAGATGCACGGTTTTCACCTACGGTCCTTTCCAAGATACTTTTTAAACCACGGTTTGAAACTTCCACTTGTCCACTTGTTTGTGGGTGATACGCGGTAGAAAGACGGTGAGTGATACCGTACTTAAGCATGACCTTTGCAAATTGGTCATTGCAAAAGTGTATACCGCGATCACTAATGATAGCACGGGGAGTTCCAAACCTAGCAAAAATAGATTTCAAAAATTTAACGACTACTCGGGCATCATTGGTGGGGAGTGCTTTCGCCTCAACCCATTTTGAAAAATAGTCGACAGCGACGAGTATGTACTTATTCCCTCGTGAAGACGGGAATGGCCCCATAAAATCGATGCCCCATACATCAAAGATCTCGCAGACTTGAATTGCATTTTGTGGCATTTCGTTCTTTTGCGAGATTTTTCCTTGACGTTGGCAAGAGTCACATGACTTTACCAAGTCGTGAGCATCACGGTAAATAGTTGGCCAGTCAAAAAAAAATCAAAGACTTTCCTAGCAGTGTAGTTGGCACCATGATGTCCCCCCGTGGGTCCATTATGGCAAGCAGTAAGGATATCAACGGCTTCTTAGCCGTATACACACCGCCGGATGACTTGATCCGCACATATTTTAAACAAATAGGGGTCATCCCAAAAGTAATGCTTCACATCTTTAAAGAATTTGTTCTTTTGTTGGGATGACATCCCTTTAACCACAAAATTACCCGCATGGTAGTTTGCAAAGTCAGCAAGCCATGGGGTACTAGAATCTCCACGAAAAGATACCACGTTAAGTGTCTCGAGAGGGAATGTTTCATTCATTTCCTTTTTCTCAAGCTCACTTTGGTGAGGGTTCTCTAATCGGGACAGATGATCAGCTGCTAGGTTCTCGGCTCCTTTTTTATCACGGATTGTGACATCAAATTCTTGAAGGAGGAGAACCCATCTGAGCAATCTCGACTTTGCATCTTGTTTTGCAAAGAGATATTTGAGAGCCGAGTGGTCCGTATACACTATGCTTTTTGACAATATCAAGTATGGCCGAAATTTTTCAAAAGCATACACCACGGCAAGTAATTCTTTTTCTGTTGTGGTGTAATGAGCTTGAGCTTCCGTCATAGTTTTGCTAGCATAATGTATAGGCTGAAAGTGTTTGGCTTTTCGTTGCCCCAAGGCTGCACCTATTGCAAAATCACTTGCATCACACATAAGTTCAAAATGTAGGTCCCAATCGGGGGCAACTAAGATCGGTGCTTCAGTGAGTTTTTTTCTTTAGAGTTTGAAATGCTTTGATGCACTCTTTAGAAAAAACGAATGGAGTTTCCTTTTCCAAGAGACGAGTCATTGGCCGGGAGATTTTTGAAAAATCTTGAATGAATCTACGATAAAAACCGGCATGACCAAGAAAACTCCTGATGAAGCGAAAAGTGTACCGCTTTTAAGGGGTCATTTAAGCCTTAAATCGTATTTATTTGATCAAATATTGCCCTAAATCGTTCCTTTTGTCATTTTAGGTACTTTTGAGGAGAAATCTGGAAAAGGAGGCATTTTGGACGTTTTTGGAGCATAAAAGTGAAGAAAACGGCAAAGTCTCAAAAATCGGCTGAAAGTTACCTTTGACGGCGTCACATTTAACCCCAGACGGCGTCATGCCTTGGCAAGAAAAGATGGACGTGAAATTTACTCATGATAAGCCAGTGAAAATACCATGTGAATTCTGACGGCGTCATGCTTTAACTTGATCAAGGGCGTCACGGCTTAAATCAAAGAGGGACGGCGTCACGTTCAAGGTCAGACGGCGTCAAGCCTTGATAAGCCAGAATGGATTTTTGAAGAGCTAAAGAGGGACGGCGTCGAGAAGGTCATCCGGGAACCCTAAAAGCGGCGAGGTGACGGCGTCACACTCCATAACGTGACGCCGTCAGATCCAAAAATCTATATATAGTTTTCTAATTTTTTGTCATTAGGAGAGAGCTTAGTGTGTGGAATTTTGGGAGAAAACCCTAAGACGAATTCAGCTTCTTTTTCAAGGCTTTTTGCCTTGAGATCTTCCATGTTACATTGAAGATAAGTTATCAATTAATCATTCAATATGTCTATGTGTTGTTTGATTTTATCTTATTCTTGTCTTTTGATTAACATGTTAGGCTAAATTTATCTTGTGTTTGCTTAGATCTAATGAAACCTAGCTATTGATTATTGGTTATTAGTGTGTTGTTAGTTGTATTGGATGATTGTTTATCTATGTTAGGCTTAAGAAAACTGGCTAACTTCCTATTCGGTAACTTGCTTGAACGTCTTAAGAAACATGAACCAAATGCGTACTAAAGGTTTTTATGGTTGTATTTAATGCACAAGCGAATTCTAGTGATCCCATGTTAGGAGCTTCCTAGCCGGCTCGACATAGGAGTGAAGTAGGAGCTTGTAGAGTTGGGGAAGTAAGTACGCCACCCCACGAATGGTATTAAGGAATACACCCGTCATCCACGCGACTAATACACACTAATTAACCGGTAAAAGATAGTTAGGGAGTAAGGAAATCTAAGTAAACACATTTCTCTACACATAAGTTTCTCACCACATTTTCATTTTTGTTATTTTATTTTATTTGCATCCGTAGTAATTTTGGGTTAGTTGACTAGCAACTAATTCCGCCCACTCTTTCAAAACCGAGATTTTACTTGCTTTCATAAAAATATAAAAACATAAAAAGAATCTTCCTCAACCCTTAGACCTAATTAGAGTAGTCTTTCACACCTAACGAACACTATTCCCTGTGGAGAACGATCAATCCCCCGTACTTACCACTACACTATACTACATCGGTCAGGTACACTGCCTGGTGGGGTTGTAAGCCTCTTGGGATCCCTCGAGAGGTAAAACCTGTTGTAAGGTTGCAAAACCCACGCATCAAGTTTTTGGCGCCGCTGCCGGGGAGTAGTTATTGCTTAGGTTGAAATTTTATTTTTATTAGGTCTACTCACAAGATTCCTATCAAGTGGGATATTTTCTTTTTATTTTGTAGCTTTCTCGTAGTCTATCTTTTCTTTGTGATTTTGTTTGTAATTTGCTTCAAATGGACTTTTCACTTAGATTTCTAAGATTGCAAGATATGGTTGAGTGGCTAGAACACCAAGAAGTTCAAAATACCTCATTTAGAGACACTTATGAATCATATGAGCCTTCACCTAGGATAGATTCTTATGAACAACCTCCATGTTTAGGATCTTGTTTTAGTGAGGCTAATAGGAAAAGCGACCTAGTTTGCCAAGGAATTGTGGATAGAGCCGTATCAATAAATCATAAGTTGGATGAAGCACTAGGTTTGTTATTATCACTACCTAAGAAAACAATTGACGAGGATATAGGTGATCTTGACACGTGGAATGATGAGGTAAACACCATAAGCCCACAAAATACTCAACCATCATTTGAGGCACCCACACCGCCCGTGACTTACCCGGAAGAAGTAGAAGAGACTGTAGGAATCCCGATGAAGGTAGAACCCTTGGACCAAGCACAACTAGAGGATATAGGTTTGCACACTTTTAGTGATGACCTTACTCATAGTTCTAGGGAATTTCCTAGTGTTGATGAATTGGAACCTCAACCTTTACAGAACTTTTTATCCTTAGATTTACATCTAGGAGAAAAAAGAGGAACCGACCCACCCATCAACCAAAATTATCCGGGTAGTTTTAGGATGAAGGAAGCCATTCACTCACCCCCTTCACCTCACGTGGCATATTCACACCCTAAGGGTGTGTATCGCTACTTTCACCCGCACTTAATCCTAAGTGTAGGGAAAACCTCCCCTATTTTTGTTAAATAAGGGTAGAGTCAGGCTCGTGACTCGAACAAAAACAAGCGCTTATTGGGAGGCAACCCAAGCTTTATTTGCTTTATTTGTTTGATTGTTTGTTTATTTAATTTTATTTGTTTCCGTATGTATTTCTTATTCTTTTTGTTTACTGTTCATGTCTCAAATATAAATTGTGAAAATGCTTTATTTTGTTTTTAACTTCGTCTTAACTACATATAAAGGTATTTTGCAAAAGTTAAGTGTAAGGGAAATCTAAATCGGTTTATTAGAACACAAATGAACATGAATCGTAATAATAATAAAATAGCATACATATTCGTATTTGTTTGAGTCAAATGCTTGTATCGAGTCATAATGATGTTTTGCAGGATTTCCAGGAAGTAAGGTAAAGGTTTTTCCAGAAATTTTACGGAAACTTAAAATGAAAATTTTTGTCAGGTCATTTCTGACGGCGTCAGGTTTTATAACCTGACGGCGTCAGATTTAATTTTCAGAAATTTTTGAAAGTTTTGTTTTTTTTTAAAAAAAAAAAAAAAAAAGTTTTTATTAAAATCTCCAACTTATAATCTCCAGGAATCTGCAAAGTTATCATTCCACAAGCATTATATCCTTATATATAGATTTTATCCCGCCGATGTTATGCAGGTTTTCGTGTTTGTTTTCTCAGGTTTAACAGGTTATTTTGGACAAGGAAATGTTTTGAATCAAGCTTGTGGCGATGCATTAGTCATGGAGCTTCTACATTACTTTGGAGGAAGATCTAACCGTGTAATTTCATTATCCACCGAGCGAATCAGGGGAGTATTTGATTTCATTCTTTTACCTTATTTACTTTTACATCTTGTTATTTGAACATTGGGGACAATGTTCATCTTAAGTGTAAGGGGGGGTAAAAGTACGATTTTAGAGAATGCCATTGCGCTTGATTTTTGTTTGTTTAATAATAGATGTGTAATAAAACTGAGATAAATACCTGTTAGGGTAATTTTAGTGCCAAATTTAAAATTTTTTACAACACTTAGGAGTGAAACTTTGATCTTAATGAGCGTCTCACGGATAGGAGTTATATGACTAGCACAAAAACCGTACCACTAAAAAAATTTTCCACCCCCAAATATGTAGAGTTCGCCCCTAGAATTGGTAGGAAAAGCATTTATGCTATGATGTGTGTACCGGTAGCACTTAGATTCTAGAACTTGCGTTAGGACCATTCCAAGGCCACAAGTGAGACTACATTCGTGTAGTTAGATTTACTACATGATAAGAGGCATTAGGATTAACCCATTGTTTTACACCTGTGTTTTTGTTATAATTACGTTGGCTACATTGGTCAAGTAATTCTCCCACACCCTTTGCGTTGTACTCATTCTTAGTACACGATACCCCTAGTACACCCCTCAGAGCCTATCTTTTCGTTTCGACCTTTAAGCATTTTACTTAAAGGAAGAATTTGTTACACCCCACTTAAATGTACACCCAAATCGCCTTAGCCTACCTTGTATGCACTCATTTTTAGTGCATTATTGTTACAACATTTGTTTAAACCCAAGTTAATTATCTAGTTGATTACATGGTTGCTAAGTCGAGTCATATCCTTGTACATATTGTTTTGGGACGATTGAGACTCATGGGTAAAGTACTAGTATAATGGAGTAATGGGGAAGAACAACATTATTACCCCCATATGTGCTAAATGTTTTAAAAGTACTCCAAGTTTTTCAATTATCTTAATTCGAGTCGTTAGATTAGTATTTGTAAAGTTATGTAAAAGTTCAAGTGTAAGGGGAATGCAATGCCCCTATGATGTATTATTTTGGATGGTAGGGCAAGAGTGTATGCAAAAAAAAAAAAAAAAAAAAAAAAAAAAAAAAAAAAAAAAACAAGAAAAATACAAAAAAATGAGAAAATGAAAAAATAGAAAAAAACATACGGACTACCATCCCGTTTCATTTTACGTTTGTTTTATGTTTGTTTTTGTTTTTGTTATTTCGTTTCTAGCTTAAGATCGAGTCTAGTCTTGGCTTAGCAACATTGTATAGTACATGTAATTGATCAAGATCTTTAACTAGCCACTAGTAAAACATCCTTTATCCAACAAAACCGTGTTTTCCTTTTCCCTACACCTAACGTTATAACCCATTTAAAAGCCCTCTTTGATAGTTTATCTTAGGTGCTTACGCCTAGTGGAGGAGGTTATCGATCCTTTCCCAAGCCTATGGTAATCTATTTGCTATGACAGGTAGTGAGAGATATTATCCGTTTTCATTTATGAGATTTATTTTGATGACACTTGAGAGATGTGAGTATCTAAACACTACTTGTGAGGTGCTAGTTTGTAATCTCCGTGCTTATTATGATTGAAGTGGAACGAATATTTGTTGTAATTACTTTTATGTTAGCATTAAATGACCCCTAACTTGTATTTTGATTAGAATAAAAGCGCATTTGCTTGAGGACAAGCAAATCTCAAGTGTAAGGGTATTTGATGAAGCGAAAAGTGTACCGCTTTTAAGGGGTCATTTAAGCCTTAAATCGTATTTATTTGATCAAATATTGCCCTAAATCGTTCCTTTTGTCATTTTAGGTACTTTTGAGGAGAAATCTGGAAAAGGAGGCATTTTGGACGTTTTTGGAGCATAAAAGTGAAGAAAACGGCAAAGTCTCAAAAATCGGCTGAAAGTTACCTTTGACGGCGTCACATTTAACCCCAGACGGCGTCATGCCTTGGCAAGAAAAGGTGGACGTGAAATTTACTCATGATAAGCCAGTGAAAATACCATGTGAATTCTGACGGCGTCATGCTTTAACTTGATCAAGGGCGTCACGGCTTAAATCAAAGAGGGACGGCGTCACGTTCAAGGTCAGACGGCGTCAAGCCTTGATAAGCCAGAATGGATTTTTGAAGAGCTAAAGAGGGACGGCGTCGAGAAGGTCATCCGGGAACCCTAAAAGCGGCGAGGTGACGGCGTCACACTCCATAACGTGACGCCGTCAGATCCAAAAATCTATATATAGTTTTCTAATTTTTTGTCATTAGGAGAGAGCTTAGTGTGTGGAATTTTGGGAGAAAACCCTAAGACGAATTCAGCTTCTTTTTCAAGGCTTTTTGCCTTGAGATCTTCCATGTTATATTGAAGATAAGTTATCAATTAATCATTCAATATGTCTATGTGTTGTTTGATTTTATCTTATTCTTGTCTTTTGATTAACATGTTAGGCTAAATTTATCTTGTGTTTGCTTAGATCTAATGAAACCTAGCTATTGATTATTGGTTATTAGTGTGTTGTTAGTTGTATTGATGATTGTTTATCTATGTTAGGCTTAAGAAAACTGGCTAACTTCCTATTCGGTAACTTGCTTGAACGTCTTAAGAAACATGAACCAAATGCGTACTAAAGGTTTTTATGGTTGTATTTAATGCACAAGCGAATTCTAGTGATCCCATGTTAGGAGCTTCCTAGCCGGCTCGACATAGGAGTGAAGTAGGAGCTTGTAGAGTTGGGGAAGTAAGTACGCCACCCCACGAATGGTATTAAGGAATACACCCGTCATCCACGCGACTAATACACACTAATTAACCGGTAAAAGATAGTTAGGGAGTAAGGAAATCTAAGTAAACACATTTCTCTACACATAAGTTTCTCACCACATTTTCATTTTTGTTATTTTATTTTATTTGCATCCGTAGTAATTTTGGGTTAGTTGACTAGCAACTAATTCCGCCCACTCTTTCAAAACCGAGATTTTACTTGCTTTCATAAAAATATAAAAACATAAAAAGAATCTTCCTCAACCCTTAGACCTAATTAGAGTAGTCTTTCACACCTAACGAACACTATTCCCTGTGGAGAACGATCAATCCCCCGTACTTACCACTACGCTATACTACATCGGTCAGGTACACTGCCTGGTGGGGTTGTAAGCCTCTTGGGATCCCTCGAGAGGTAAAACCTGTTGTAAGGTTGCAAAACCCACGCATCAACTCCGAACACCTTTGACAGTGGTGGGATGAGGTAGCTTTGCAATTACATCGACTTTAGCTTTGTCGACCTCAATCCCGCTTTTAGAAATTTTATGGCCAAGGACAATGCCTTCTTTGACCATAAAATGACTTTTCTCCCAATTTAGACACAGATTAGTGTCTTCACATCGTTGAAGCATTTTGTCTAAATTGGAGAGACATGTTTCAAACGAATTCCCAAAGACAGAGAAATCATCCATGAAGACTTCCATTGTTTTTTCAATCATGTCATGGAAAATAGCCATCATACAACGTTGGAACGTTCCAGGAGCATTGCACAAGCCAAAAGGCATGCGTCGGTATGCGAAAGTTCCGTATGGGCATGTGAATGTAGTCTTTTCTTGATCCTGTGGATCAATGGGAATTTGAAAGTAACCCGAGAAACCGTCGAGAAAACAATAGTATTCGTTTCCCGCTAGTCTTTCGAGCATCTGATCCATGAAGGGTAAACGAAAATGGTCTTTACGGGCGGCGTCATTCAACTTTCGATAGTCGATGCACACACGCCATCCCGTAACCAATCGAGTTGGAATTAACTCGTTGTCATCGTTTTCAACTACGGTGATACCACCCTTCTTAGGAACACAATGAATAGGGCTCACCCAAGGACTATCAGAGATAGGGTAAATTAATCCGGCATCAAGAAGTTTGAGAACTTCCTTTTTGATAACCTCGTGGATCTTGGGATTAACCCTTCTTTGATGTTGAACCGCTGGTTTATAGTCCTCCTCCATTAAAATTTTGTGTGTACAAAATTGAGGGTTAATACCCTTAATGTCGGAAAGTCTCCAAGCAATGGCTTGTTTGTGCGACTTTAAAACCTTTATGAGAGCGGTTTTCTCCTCATCATTTAAGTCTTTAGCAATTATGACGGGAAATTTATCGTTTCCCTCCAAAAATGCATATTCAAGATGAGGTGGAAGGTCCTTAAGTTCGACCTCAGGAGGATCATTAGAATTTTCAATTGGTTTGATCTCCTCATTATGAAGTTCTTTTGGAGGGAGAGAAGATGGATCATCATTAAGTAACTTCTCAAGGAGAAGTATGTCTCCCTCGGGGTCAAATACATTATCATCAACTCCCGATGGAATTGAATCACAAGACAAACAAGCTTCAATCTCTTCCAAGATGAAATCACCTCCCTCAAATGGAGTGAGAGAGGGGGAAGAGAGAGCGATGATAGGATCAAAAGAAGTGGGATTGCCACTTGAAGAATCTGAGAATCCGAGGACTTGTTGAGCGTACTCCTCATAAGTATTGTCAAGAATATCGATCCGGTTAATCGATATGTCGTCATGTTTTGAGGAGTACCTCAAAGTTTGATTCAGATTGAATGTTACGGATTCGTCATTAACACGAAGTGTTAACTCTTCCCAATAAATGTCAATCAGTGCACGTCCTGTTCTCAAGAAAGATCTCCCGAGAATGTGAGGTACTCGGGGATCGCATTCAAAATCCACAACTACAAAATCGGCGGGGAAATGAAACTTTCCTACTTTGACAAAAACGTCTTCAGCAACGCCTTTAGGAATAGTAACAGTTCGGTCCGCTAATTCAAGAGTCATCCTTGTGGGAGTAAGTTCCGGGAGTGAAAGCTTTTTCCAGACGGAAAGAGGCATTAAATTGATGCTAGCACCGAGATCGGCTAAGGCTAGGCATTCTTCTAACTCCAGGAAATCACAAGGGATGAGAAATTTACCAGGGTCTCCTAATTTTTCTAGAAGTTTCTTAAGGAGTACCGCTGAGCAATTCTCATTTAAAGGGGGTTTTTGTCAATTCAAACAATTTCTCCTTGTTGCTTAAAAGACTCTTGAATTGAGAAGCGAATTTCGGCATATACAGCAAGGAATCAGCAAAACTAATATCGAAGTGTAATTTCTGGAAAATTTCCAGAAATTTCATCATTTGGGTGTTAGTTTTCTCATGGAGCCTTTGATTATTAAGCCTTGAAGGATATGGAATTGAAGGCTTAGGATTTGTCTTCGGAACTTCAGGTTCCGGAATTGGAGTTGGTGGGATTGGAGGTGGGACTGGTGTTGTAGCTTGTGGGCTAGCAGTTTGTTCCTTGTCCTTAGTTACCTCAGCCTCTTGTTCTATTTCCCTCACCGGAGAGGGAGTAGGAATCGAGGGTCCATCAACTTTCTTACCACTTCTTGTTGTGATCGCCTTCACATCGCCCTTCGGGTTAGCGATCGTGTTGCTAGGAAGAGTTCCTGAGCCCGAAGGTCGATCATTTAAAGACTTTTTGATCTCAGTGATTTGGCTAACCAGCAACCGGTTAGTCTCTTCTTGGGATTTCATGTATTGCTTAAACAACTCATCCGAGGATGTCTGATTTTGATTGACATTTGGCCCTCGGTTTTGATTTTGGACATTCCCCAGATTTTGGTTGAAATTTCCCTGATTTTGACCTCGGTTATGAAAACCTTGGTTTTGATTGAAATTTTGATTTTGAAAACCTTGGTTTTGGAAACCTTGGTTCATCCGATTTTGGTTTTGGTTAAATTGGGCATTTCGGTTTTGCCCATTCGGATTTTGATGATGATTGAAACCGGGTGGTCCAAGAAAATTGTTAGAACGATAGCTAAGAAGATTACGGTCTCCTTGCGGTTGGTAACCGTTACCTTCCTGATTATATGATCCCGCAGCAGCATAAACATTCTCTTGAGTGAAGCCACCGGAGGCTGGGCACTCAGAAAATGGATGAGGACCACCACAAGTTTCACAACTTTGATTGACCACATTGACTTGATGATTATTGTTATTTTGATTATGATTTTGATGCATTCTTAGCACAGCTGTGGATAAATCATCCATCTTTTTGGTGAGTGCAGCTATCTCGGTGGTAGAAGAAGAAGTAGTGATAGATCTAGTAGACTCATTCCTCTCGGCAGAGGAATCCCAATAATTATGGTGGGCGGTCATATTCTCGATTAGATCATAACACTCTTCGGGTCGCCTTATCATAAAGGTACCACCGACTGCAGCATTGATTGTGTCACGGTGTCTCAATGTTAAACCATTATAGAACATCTCTATTATGGTGACAAGTAACATATTGTGATTTGGACACCGATCAATCGAAAGCTTATAGCGTTCCCATGCCTCAAATAATGATTCATTGGGAAGCTGGCGAAAGTTACTTATATCATTTCTTAATTTTCTCACCATTGACGGTGGAAAATATTTTGCCAAAAATTTTGACACCATTTCATCGTAATTATGAATTGAATTCTTTGGAAGACGATCAAACCATGCGGTGGCATGATGCGTCAAAGAATATGGGACGAGATATAAGCAAAAGGCGTCATCGGAGACCCCATTTTGTTTCATACTCTGGGTGACGTTAAGGAATTTGTCAAGATGCTTATTTGCATCGTCACATGGTAATCCGTGAAATTGGCAAGAATTTTGGACTTGTTGAATCATGTGGTGTTTAAGTCCAAAATCCGCGGCTTGGATAATAACGGGGGCAATTGGGCCACCCCGTCCGTCCATAGTCGGTTGGCACAACTCCTCCATCATTCGGATATCGGGAGTTGGCTCTGGATCTTGATTATCATGATCATCCATCTTTTCAACGTTTAAAAATTCAACACGGTGAGTGTGACGAATAATTTTCTCGGGATTTGAGAGCGGTGAAAGAAGATCGTGAGAAGAAGAAGAACGGGTGTTCATACACCAAAAAGAAATCAAATTTAAAAAGAAAAACCAAATTTGAAAATAAAAATATTTTTGGGTGTTTATATTTAAGAAAATCTTGAAAAACAATATTTTTGGCGGGGCTTTTTTTTTTCTTTTTTTTTTAATAATTTTTAATAAGAAAATATTTACGAGAAAAATGATAACTTCACGTGGAAGGGTCTTCAAAACACGAATCGATAACCTTAACGATATTGTCGCAACACAACCTCCCAGGCAGCGGCGCCAAAAATTGATCGGTTGTAAAGTATATATATCAAATATACACGATACGTGCGAGTCCACAAGTCAACTTTTTTGGGAAAAAGGTCAACGTGCAAAACTCACAAGTAAGATATATGTGATACCAGGCAAGTGTTACCCGGATCGTGTCCCAACGATGTGTGAATGGAGGATGTCATTTGAGGTTTGTTATTAAAATGCTTGAAGGAATGACTTTTACTTTTTGTTTTGTATTAGAATGAAAGATTAAAAACTATTTTAAGTGATAAAAAACTAAATTAATTAAGCAAAACTACGAAGATAACAACGAGCTCTAGAAAATAAAATAATAAAAAGATATGCTTGCTAAGTAATAATTAAACTAATAACAATTAATTCTACAATAGTAAACATAATATTAAACTAAGTATTTAAGCTAAAAATGATAAAAAGGTAAGAGAATAAGACCCGGTGATTTATACGAGAGAATAACCACCCGATCTTATAAATTAAATAAATGATTAAAGTTTATTTCTTTGTTAACTTTAATTTTTGCTATATAGTTAATAAAGTTTAAAGCTTCATTGACTAGATAACCTAATAAAAGTTGATAAAGTTGTAAACTTAAATGATTTTTAAAGCTTATAAGATCCGTAAGCTCCACGCCTTAGAGGTAGAGTTGATGAGAAACAAAGAAAGATACAAATCTTAACAAAGGTTAGCAATAATAAACAATAATAAGCAATACTATTATATGAAATAAGCTAAAAGTAGTCTAAAAAGTAAAAAGATTAAAACTTTATAACTAAAACTATTAGATCTAAGTCCACCCGAAGCTAAGTTGCCTACTACGAAGAATAGACGCGAATCGGGTATGTTTAAGGACTAGATCTTAATGAACAAGCTATTAAATAGCTTATTGTTCAAGAAATAATAAAAAAAATTGCAAACTTTATATAAAAAAAATTAATGAAACTGACTAGATCTAAGTAATAAAAGCTGCTAAATAAATAAAAAAGGTGCTCTCAAACTTAAGAAATGTCAAGGCTTATTTGGAAAATAAGCCGTGCTTAATAAGCTCATGCATCTCTTTTGATGTTTGAATTGAGCTAGAGGGTAAAGAGAAGAAGTAATAAGTCAAAAAGACAAAATAAACTTCATTGATTAATAAAAAGTTGGTTACAAATTAAGCACTTGAGAAAGCTAGTTGGAACATAAGCTATTACAACACCTCTTAAAAATAAGCCAAAACTAAATACTACTCTAATAAAAAAAAAACTGCTACAAATAAGTGAAGAATAAAATGCGGAGTACAATGCTTCTCTAATACAACTAAAAAAGCTGTGTGTAACATGAAAAATAAAATGAAGAGAAAATAAATGCTATCTAAAAATTATATCTTTTTTTCTTCGGATCAGCTCCTCTATTTATAGGCAATTGAGTCGGTCAATTTGCCAAGCCACGCCACGTGTCACTTGTTGATTTGCTGGAGCTAAAGATAGTGCGCTGAGAGTGGGAGTGGCAGAAGAGGCCACGCGCCTTTGTGATTTAATTTCTTTGAGTGAAGTTGACGTGCATTTATTGCATCTCCATATATTCTTCTTTTTTTCTTTTTCTTCACGTGGGCTATCATGGCAACATTTTATTATTTTTTTTCTTCATTGTTTCTCACTTTGACTTCACATGAATACATAATTGTTTTCAATTGTGGCATGCTAAGGGTAAGTAGCAGGATATCATGCGATTTTTTATTTATTTATATATATATATATATATATATAATATATATATATATATATATATATATATATATATATATATATATATATATATTTTCCATAAAACTTGGGCTTCAATGTAGTCTTTCAATTTTTCATTCTTTTGCTTCGATGCTCCAAATAAAATTAACGATAGACCCGTAGTTCCATGCTCTTTCCAATCTCGTGCTCGGTTTCTATCTATTTTGTCTTTCTTTTTGTCATTTTCTCTTATCCGTACCTGCACATGTGCAAACACCAAACAAGCATATATATGGCATTTTTTTATATGTTTTTGGTCTTTTGGTCCGTTTTATCGGGTAAAAGATATGTGTAATTTAACACATATCAATGCTAAGCGTTGAGTAGTTGGATCTCTTTAGAGCTCATAGAGGTTATTGGGGCTTTTTGCTCCCACCAGCTTGAAACATATCAAAAATAAAGCTTTTGTGGAAAACTAGAAAGGGGGGGGGGGTTGAATAGTTTTTTACCGTTTTAAAATTAATTCGCTTTGTATACTTAACGTGATTTCAAAGTAAAGCAAACAATCAAGAAATATATATAAAGCAAGTAAGGAAAGGAATGATCAAACCACACAACACGGATGTTTATAGTGGTTCGGCTACAAGGACTCTCTTCCTTGCCCTACTCCACTCCTCGAGCCTCTAACTCGAGATTTTTTCTTCACTAAGAAACAAGCTCCCTTCTAGGCGGAGAAAACCCTTACACGTCGCTTACTCTTTATCCGGTACTAAACTAAACACCGGGTTCTTTACAAGGGTACAACCACTCCCGTTGGTTCTTTAACAAGGGTACAACCACTCCCGACACTCTTTGTGTTTTAAGGACTAAAACACTAACCAAACTCTACTGAATGAATGGTATAACAATGATTCGTGAACACTAACAAATCACACAGTATCTAACTATCAAAAACTTGCAACAGTTTGTTGAAGCTTGTATGCTTGATCTTCTTTGCTACAAAAGATAGATCACTAAGAATGAAATGAATGAATGATATGAGTTAGTGATGTATAAATGAATGAATATATAATTTAAGCTATATGAGTGATGAATGTGCTTGAATGATCAGCTTGCTATTTATAGGCAAACTGATCAAACAGGCGGCGGATTTGACGGATCCAAAATATGGGTTCCGCCAGGACATGCCAGCTAAGAGATTCTCAAATCTTTCCATATCTTGCCATATCTACCAAAGTCAACTCCTTTGCTTCAAGATCTCTACAAGATATCTCACAAATCCTCAAGATATCCTAAAGATATCAAAATGAGGTATGCCATCATGTCATGTTAAATTTCTATTTTAAGAAATGAAACATGTAAAAGTATATGCAATGTAATTCCTAGTGATCATGTAATGAGTAAATGTGTTTTAAAAGACTTGTTACTATAAATGTAAAAGACTTTAACTTATATTTATGCTTTGCTAAAGATAAACCTTATAATTGTCATTAACAAAATAAAGCAAAGATCGTAAAATATAAATAACGTTTTTAGGACGATATTTGTATTAACAATCTCCCCCTTTTTGTTGATGACAAAATATAAAGTTTATTTTTTAGCAATGGAATAAGTAAAGTGAAAGTCTTTTAAAAATATAGATTAAGTTAGTTTTATGCAAGTTTTAAAAACTATTTTAAGCATAAAAAGCATGTATTATGGTCATAACAGTGATGAATGAACTTAATCCTATCTCTCCCTTTTTATCGAAACAAAAAGAAGTTATGCGTAGCGGAATGTGGTGAACATTTCTTGATTATTACTCCCCCTAAATTGGAGTACCAAGGTTGTTTCATAGATCTTGAGAACTTAAAGCTCCCCCTTGGATTATACTCCCCCTAAATGGAGTTCCAAGTTCATGATGAAATGATCCTACAAAACAAAAGTTAGTGTAATATGATATGCTCCCCCTCGATGTATACTCCCCGTTTCTAGGGTACCAACGTATACGATTTGAGGATGAGAAATGCTACAAAATAATGAGTTAGTGCATGATATACTCCCCCTCGATCTATACTCCCCGTTGTTAGGGTACCAACGTATAAGATTCAAGGTTGAGAAAAGCTACAAAACAAGGTTAGTTGTGAATCAATCCAACCAAGTAGCATAATGTATATGTAAAGGTTCAACCAAACATGTAGTTCAACCCATTTCACTTATAAAAGTCAACTAAGTAGAATTGTCCAAACCAAGCACAATGGGTCAAACAAAGACACTTTAACCAACCATATATATAATAATGATGCAAATCAACCAAAATATTATGCAAAATAGTGATCACCCATAAACATAAATATAACATCCATTAATTGAAAATTTGTTTGTGACATAAGTCACAAGACATGATGTTACAATATAAAGAAGAAAGCAACCTAAAAATCCAAAAAAAATAATCCTAAAGGTTCCTAAGGAAAGAGACTTAAAGTGCGTATTGCGGAGGAATGGTTGGGTTTAGTGAAGATATGATGGAGGCAAGCCAAATGGATTCTAAATCCTTTGTATCACGTAAGATAGAGTCCATCATGTTTGAAGAGGCGTTGAGAGGATCAATTTCCTCATTGCCTTGATTGTTTGGTTGGTTGAGCCACATTGATTCATCAATGGTTTGGATTGTGGTAAGTAAATCATTGGGTTGAAGGTTGGGTGAATGTGGAGGTGATGATGATTTTCTCACTTGAGATGGTATGGGTGGTGGTGTGGTAGGTGATGGTGATTTTGGTTGAGATGGAGTAGGTGATGGTGTAGTACCTACTGGAGTTATGGTAGGTGATGGTGATCTTGATGGTTGAGTTGGAGCGGGTGATAATATGTTAACCACTGGAGTTATGATGGGTGTTGTAGTAGTAGTGGATATAGTAGGGAAGTTTACATTAGAAATGTTATTTATGAACCAGTATGGTCTGACACTAATTCTAGCTGTCCTTCTATGTGGTCTGGACATGTAGGAATTGTTTGATTTATGCATTGTGATGTTGTTTAGAAATGCACATATAGTTAGAAATGATGATGAAAATGTGAGTGGAGATCATTCTAAAGCTTCTAATTTATAGTCTCTAAGGTGTATGGAGATTGGTGTTTGGATTTGATTCATAAAGGAATGTTGATTACCAATGACTTGGAACAAGAAAAAGTTGTTTGTCATTTTATCAAAGTCAATCCATAGAAATGGAGTTGACATGAAGATGATCAGTGAGTGCATAGGGTGACAGAAAAGCTTGTAATGTGATTGATTCACGGATTCCAAGGAACCAATTAGAGGGATCCTTAGGTGTTAGAGAAAGGTAACTTGGATGAAAATTTGAATATTCAAATTTTGGTGGAAAATTGATTTCTTATGGTTCTAAGCGTTTCTAAATCATCCTAATGATTCTAATGATCAGTAAAGTAATCCTAAAAACTAGAATTAATAATCTAAGGATTGAGATTAGTCGGGAATTTTAAAAAAGTTACTGTTGGAGTTGGCGGAGCCAATCGATATCAAGTGTGGAACCAAAATTTTGGTTTCGCGGAATTCGCAGGGTGAAGATTGGCGGAGCCAAGAAATTCAACAGACGGAACCCAAATTTTGGTTTCGCCATATCCGCCAGATGGAAATTCTAATTCTTAACAGAGAGCATGTCATATTTTCCGATACCCGTTCAAATCCCGAAAATTTTCCTAAAACATATGTAACTACTAATATGTGATAGAATAAAACCAAAAATGCAGGTTGTAACACACGTATACATATAGATCAATCTGATGTTAATAACTTACCATAAATGAATGTTAAGCCAAACGGTGCCTTAAACACGGAAAATAGATAACAACAGGGGTTATCATCCTGCAACGTTATGTTAGTTCACATAGAAGTCAAATACCAACATAATATCCTAAAAGACACACAAGTTTATCACATCATTTTTTTGAAAATGTCTTATACCAAACATTCCCTAACCCTCACTTCTTGTTCATCTTCTTATTGAGCTTCATGATCCACCGGCTTATGTTCTTCATTATTCCTTTGGTTTGACGAAATTCCTCTGATTGGTTTGAGATGGAAGAAAGTTGACTCATGTATTCGGGTGGAGAGATCCTAGAATTTGGCAAACCATCCTCTTCACTAACGGATGATGATGATGATGAGGTAGGAGGATGAGCCCGTTTTCCTCTTGCTACGGCTACCCTATGATCACTAAGAGGAACAAAGGTGTGTTGAGTTTCGGTGTAGTCGGGAAGGAAACCACTAGCGTTTCGAGGAATAGGTGCAAAAGCTCTAAAGAGACGGGTGAGAAGCATCCCGTATGGCATGGTGGTGGTACCTAATACCGGAATATCGGCCATTCTTTTGGCGATATAGTAGGCTAAGTTGAATTGTTGGTGGGTAGATATACAATAGAGCATGTAGAAAAGGCTTGCATTGACATGGTCCCTATTTCCTATGGTGCTATTGACGTTGGCTCTAAGAACTTCTTCCAACTTTTTAAATTGAGGCTTAAGCTCATTGAGCTCCATTCAAAATGGATCTCGATCTACTTGTTTACCTCGGCTTGTCCTAGTTGGGTTGTTTCTAGGATTGAAGAGATGTTCACGGATGGTTTCTTTAGAAGATAGGGGTGTGTCGTATGGATGGTTACGATCAAGGTTGGAATCTAGAATGGACAGTGACCATTTGTCTGAATAAAAGCAAGTTCCTTGACCCGGGATTCCTAAGACATCCGCAAATTGGTTTAAAGGGATGTTGAATTGACTTTGGTTGACTTTGAAATGAACGTTCATGAATCCAAAGTCATTGGTGCTAAGTTTTATGGAAGCATAGAATTCAAGTATAAACCTAGGAATAATGGGTTCATCTATGTCGAGAAGACAATCAAATTGGATTGCGGCTAGTTGTTCTCTAAGAATGGTTCCTTCTAAGAATGATGGGTCTACCGTTCTACCCTCGTGAACATAGCGTTTTTCTAAGGCTTTAAAGATTTTGACTTGGTCTTCAATGAGAACTTTGGTTTTGTGGTGTTGAGGTAGGTATTTGAGGGTGTCCTTATGGTCATAATATGTCGCGGGAGGCATGATTATCCTAGACACGAAAAATACATAGTTTAGTTAAAACTATCGAAAATACGTATATATTTCTAGTGTGTGCCTACATGGGGACAATGTGGAGGTGCGGTTATCTCGACTCCTTTTGATGCATGAAAATTTCGTTAATGCAATTTTTATAACGAAAATGAGAGATAACACAAACGCTCCTAATTTAATGTAGCTTCGATTGAATGTACCCGAAAACACATATTAGTTATGTATTCTCTTTAGCATTCAAGAGACATTATGCAAGTGATGTTTAAAAATATAACGTTTTGTATTTGTATGAACAATGTGCAAAAACCGTTTTTCCTAGTCGTGAGAAGATTTTGATAAAAATTTCTCATGGGGTTTTTGATGAATTATGATAATGTCCTACAAGATGCAATTTTTAACTAAGGAAAACATGATTTGTTTTGCAATTAAGTAAATATGCTTCATGATTTTCCAAGAAATATGCATAAACCCCAAGTTTTGATTTTTGTGCAAGAAATAGAAATCCTAGACTCAGATTAGGAATTAGATATGATTAGGATACTTACAGATATGATTTAAGCACAAATTGGTTGTGGAGAATGACCTAAGTTCTGAGTTTGGTGTGATAAGGGTTGAGTTCCAGTCGGATGTATGTTTTTGGGGAATGTGATACACTGTACAGGGTGTTTGTTTAATATAAAAAAAAAATTGGCCTGGAGACTCACGGATCTGGCGGAACCAAAACAAGGGGTCCGTCCTTGTTGTCGATTGGTTCCGCAGGATCAGGGTCAGAATTTTGGTTATTGCCGTATTTGGTTAATCTAAGGTTCAAGCTAAGGTGTTATCTACTCACTAGGTTCCATTAATCCTAAACCTAGTCTAAGAAGATTGAAAGGTTCTCTCTTAAGAGGTTTTGTGAGGATGTCGGCAATGTTGTCCTCTGAGGATACTTTCTCAATTGAGATGTTTCCCTTCTGAACATTGTCGCGTAGGAAATGGTGACATATTTCTATGTGTTTAGTTCTAGCGTATTGGACTGGATTTTTGTTGAGGTCGATAGATCCTTTGTTTTCGCAAAGAATGGGAATGTCGTTGAGTTCAATTCCATAGTCGACGAGAGCTTGTTTCATCCACAGAGCTTGTTGGCAAGCTTTTCCTACTGACAGGTACTCGGCTTCAGTTGTTGATATTGCGAGGGCCGTTTGTTTCTTAGCAAACCATGAGGTAAAGTGTAACCACTGTGAAAAATCCCTTATTTAAATAAACTATCTCTCGGAATATTTATCCTTTTCTACGTGTAATTTTTTTTTTATTTTGATTGTGACTATTATCTTATGTGACGGAGATCACATCTCGAATAACCGTGCTTGCAACCCAACCTTAACTGATTTCATATTTAAATAAGTAAACATCTTTAATCCAAAATGTTATGAGATTCCACTTATCACTTTACGTTATTTCGTTAATATATAAAACTGAACGTTCCTTAACTAATGATAATTTTATAAAACCCTAAACTACCATAACAACATTTATGAACAATAAAACCCTAGAAATACTAAAGTACAAATTATCTGATTAATGTACAAGTCCCTAAAGCATAAAAACTTTAATTTTACTTTAAGTTCCGATAAAACCCTAATCTCACATAACTATGAATTTATATATACATTTTACAAACCCTAATTTATTTATACAATATTTTTACAAGATAATATATTTACAAGTTATTTAAACTAGTGTACAAGTCGTTTATGCACAAAATCATTTATTCACAATATCTTTATAAAAATCCTCTTTATATTTATTATAAAGTATAAATTGCAAACTCTACTTGCGTAACTCTTAAAAATTATATTTTCCCAAACTCCTTAATTATATTTACAAGTCTTTTAGCCCAAAGTACAAGTACCTAATGCACATAAACCAAAAATCCTAATTATTCACCTTTAAACATAATAAAAATTAGCAAATAATTTTTATAAATCAATAAACTAATAAAACTATATTTTTCTTATACTATTGTACAACTCACTTAAGCCTATATTAAAACTTCTATAAGCATAACATATTTTTATTCCATTTCTTATCATAGTTCGACATATATACTAATACAACAACCCTAATTATTTTCTAACTTACCAAACTAACTTAACTAAGCTAGTCCATCACTAAACCCTAAAGTATTACATGCAAAACACATTGTACCATAACCCAAAGCCCTATTCAATTTCCCCCTCCTAAACCTGGTTCGAATACAACATAAAACTATAACCAAGTTTACCCTTACTTAATATCTTCACTAGATACATCTCCCTTAGTTTCCCTCCTCCTCCACCTCACCATGACACTTGTATGGAAAAACAAAGCTCCACATCACCATTCTCCAAAGGCCACATCACCTTCCCCCTCCTCCATATGTGGCGCCTATCATAGCCACACACCTCATCACCTTCTTCATTAAGACTCCCTAGAACATGCTGAAAACCCTAGCCTTCCTTGCTATAAATAACAGCCACATTTCACCTTTCATTCACACACCACCATTCAACTAAACACATCCCATTCCAATCGACTAAATACCAAACAACATCTACCTTCAGTCACAGCCTCAAACACAGTCCCAGAATCTTCTCAATACAACCCTAAAAAGCATAGAAGAGGAGGAGGATCAGTCGTGTTCAATAACCCAACATACTTGCTCCTTAAAACCTATTCAGCTAAAACCCTAAGTAAGTATTAATAACCCTTTCTATATCAGTATATTTTAATTTATATTTACTTAAGAATATAACCTAATAATCTTTAGAATAAAATACAACCATGAACCAATCTATAATTTTCCTTGTTTCTTGTTCTGTTCGAACAGTACCCCAAATACACCCATAATATTTGAATAATTGTGTAAATGAACTAGGAATTAGTGAAACATGTTGAAACTCATTAAACAATACCATATATTATGTAAGAAGTTGAGTAATAATGATTAAAAACCTTAAAACCCTATTGGGTTGTTTTTCTGAATTCTGGTCGAACCAAAAACAGGCCACAAGGCCAAGTTTTGATCTAAAAAGCAACCCTCAAATGATCTTGATAAATCCCGATTTTTAGCATATATTAAGTTTACCCAACAAACTATAATTAGGAAAAAGAATTTCGGAAAATGATTCATTTTTCATAGAGATATTGAGTCTTGAAAGTTTCCATATATCGCTAAATAGAAATAGGAATTTACCAGTTACTTGTTTTCTATTTTACTCAGCTAGTCACCGAACTTCTAACATATAAATCGACTCTTTAGAAAACTAGATAAAATCTGATCTTTTACGGAATTAAAGACCAACCAGCAGACTTTAATTAGGAGAAAGAATCTCGTAAAATCATTGATCGAGTCAAAAGTTATTAGAATCCAAAAATTCCCCTATATCGCTAATAACTAAACTTAGAATTCCAGTTATTAATTTTTAACTTTCTATCAACCAACCACCCAATTTTCGACCCAATTTTAGACCCTTAAACCTTCTCTAAAAATTTTCGTATTTTGGAATATTAGAGATGACCCAGCTAAGTCTTTTTAGGAGAAAGAATTTTGAAAAACCATCGAGTGGTTCAAAAGATATTCGAGTCTAAAGTTGGCCTGTCGCTAGTTTTAAAAACTCATTTTACCAGATTTTTGTAAAAACGTGTTCACCTAGGTAACTTTAGTAATTTATTTCGAGTAGCAACTAATACCCATAAAATATAAAACTTGGCATATCTAGAGTCGTCCTAGCAAACTTTTTGTAGGATCTAAGAGCTCGTAAAATGAATTGGTATCCACTTAGATAATCGAATCCAAAACTCTAGCAAATCATGAATTTCATATGAGATGTTTTAAATTATTTATTGGGCTGATTTTGTAAACAATTATTATGAAGGGGTTATTTTTGACAATTACAAGTAGAAAGGGGTAGAAAATGTCATATTTGGAACTAAGGGTAAAAACTGTCATTTCCTAAAAGTTGAGGGTATAAACTGTCATTAGACCAAACCTTAGGGATTAAAGAGTAACTTTTTATAAATTAATATTTTATCATTTCCATTTTATTTTCTTAACATTAACGTAATACGTATATTATATTGATGAATGAACAGAGGAATATATTAAACAAACGAAAGATAATTTTAACGAACAAACAAACAAATATAAGAACGAAAGAAGTAAACAACGAAACGAAACGAATAAAAGAATTATAATCATCAGAAATGATTACTAAATATTGACATAACAACCCAGGTTGCAAGCCGGAGACGTTTATCAACTGTATTTCATTTTGTTTTCCATCCAGATTGTTCAGGTGAGTTCATAGTCCCACTTTTTATTACGTTTTCTAAATATGTGGGGAGATACATGCTACAAATCGAACATAAGTATTTTCTGTATGATTTCATGATTAATATTGCCTAAGATATCCCATTTGTGTTGCTGGTTAAGTAACCAAATGCATCTCATTTGTGTTGCTGGTTAAGTAACCAAGTGCATCCCATTTGTGTTGCTGGTTAAGTAACCAAATGTACCCCTTTTGTGTTGCTGGTTAAGTAACCAAATGTACCCCTTTTTGTGTTGCTGGTTAAGTAACCAAATGCACCCCGTTATCAGTTGAGTTCATGAGACTTAGGGCAATATGTTTATTTCCGAATTACTTTCTATTTAGCTTATGTTCAAACTGATTATAACTTTAAACGCTATGGATTCACTCAACCTTTGTGTTGACTTTTTTAAGCATGTTTATCTCAGGTACTTAGAAGTATGGATATTGGCACGGAGCGGCGGTGGACTTTCTTCTTAAAATAAAAGAGTGTCCACTTTGTTATCATTCAATGAATAATGTAATTTTTATCATGTATTTCTGAACCTCCCTCTGGGACCTATCTTATGTACTCTGATATTAAATAAATGAATGATAACAATTTTTATTTAAAAACGTCTCTTTTCGAGTCGTTTTCTATTTCCATGACTGTGAACCATGAAGTAGCACCCCAAGCTTATATTCCGCTGCGTAATCCGAAAATGGGGGTGTTACATAAAGCAATGCCCAACAAAAGTACAAATACTACTTGTACTTTTTCTATCGACTTAGTCACCGACATGGTCTGAGTCGGCATACACTATGGTTTCTATACCCGTTCCTTTGGGATACCATAATCCTAAATGTGTAGTACCTTTGATATATCTAAATATCCGTTTAACGGCTTCAAGATGGGATGTTTTGGGATCTTCCTGAAAGCGTGCACATAGACAAACACTAAACATAATATCCGGTCTACTAGCCGTGAGGTAGAGTAAACTACCAATCATTCCTCTATATTTAGTGCTATCTACGGATTCACTTTCGTCATCCTTGGTGAGTTTGGTTTTGGAGGACATGAGTGTTTTCATGGGTTTGGAATCTTCAAGACCAAATTTCTTAAGCATATCCCTTATATACTTAGATTGGTTGAAGAATATCCCATCTTCTAATTGTTTTATTTGGAGACCTAAGAAAAAGTTTAGTTCCCCCATCATACTCATTTCAAACTCGTCATGCATGATTTTCGAAAAGTCATCGCATAACTCTTGACAAGTTGAACCGAATATAATGTCATCCACATATATCTGGACTATGATAATATGTGATCCCTTTTTCTTGGTAAAAAGAGTGTTGTTTACTAGACCCATGGTATACTTATGGTCAACTAGGAAAGTCTTAAGTCGATCATACCAAGCTTTTGGTGCTTGCTTAAGTCCGTATAATGCTTTCTTAAGTTTGTAGACGTGATTAGGTTTTTCAAAATCGGAAAAGCCGGGAGGTTGTGCAACGTACACTTCCTCATTAATAAAACCATTTAGAAAAGCACTTTTAACATCCATTTGGAATAGTTTAAAGTTGTGTGCACATGCATATGCAAGTAATATTCTAATTGACTCAAGCCTAGCGACGGGTGCAAATGTCTCATTATAATCTACTCCTTCTTGTTGATTGTAGCCTTGTGCTACTAGCCTAGCTTTGTTTCTAGACACAACGCCATTTTCATCCATTTTATTTCTAAAAACCCATTTTGTACCGATTATGGTTTGATTTTTAGGTTGTGGGACCAATGTCCAAACGTCATTTCTAACAAACTGATTTAATTCTTCTTGCATCGCAATGACCCAAGATTCATCTTTTATAGCCTCATTTATATTTTTAGGCTCAATAGTTGAAACAAAACAAAAGAAATTACTTTGGTTTTGAGATTTAGATCTTAATGTTCTTTCATTAATTTCTCCTATGACATTTTCTAATGGATGACTTTTGGTTTCTTTGATGTTAACTATTTCTCTTTTTACCGGTTCATCTTCTTTGTCATTTTCTACATTTTCTTGGTTTTCAACCATTTGACTTTCAACTAAGTCATCATCTACCAAAGGTGATGTCTTAGAGGGAGGTGGACTTTCGTCGAATGTTACGTTCAATGATTCCTCGACTCTTGAGGTTTCTTTGTTCAAAACTATGTAGGCTTTACTATTTTGTGAATATCCAAGAAACAAACCTTCATACGATTTTGGGTCGAACTTGGTGAGATAATCCTTAGTGTTTAAAATGAAGCACTTGCTTCCAAAAACTCTAAAATATCCTAAAGTAGGCTTTTCGCCTATATATAACTCATATGGAGTCTTTTTCAAAAATGGTCTAATTAATACTCTATTTAAGATGTATGTGGATGTATCTACGGCGTGACACCAAAACTTTTGAGGTATGTTTTGTTCATTTAACATTATTCTACTTATTTCTTGAATTGTCCTATTTTAGCGTTCTACTACACCGTTAGATTGAGGAGTTCGAGGAGCCGAGAAATTATGTGTTATGCCATTAGCATCACAAAAAGCTCCGAATTGGATTTTGTTATCAAATTCACGACCGTGGTCGGTTCTAATTGACACTATACTATTTCCTATTTGATTTTGAATTTTCTTACTTAGAATTTCAAATTTATCAAATGCTTCGTTTTTAGTTTTCAAAAACTTTTTCCAAGTATACCTAGAGTAATCATCGACTATTACCAAAGTATAGAAGTTTCCCCCAAAACTTTGTATAGCGGATGGACCAAACAAATCCATATGCAACAATTCAAGACACCTAGATGTAGACACCATGTTTTTAGCCTTATGGCTATTATGAACTTGTTTCCCAATTTTGCAAGCATCACAAAAGTGTTGGTCATATTTTAACTTGGGTAGGTTCCTAACGAGTTCCTTAGATGATAAGGATTGGATTAATCTCATATTTGCGTGACCTAAGCGTCTATGACATAGAGTTGAGTTTTCGTCCAAAGAAGTAAGACAAAGCTTGTCTTTAGGAGTTTTGTCTAATTTCATAACGTATACGTTATTCTTTAAAACACCTTTTCCTACAGTTATACCGTCTTTAAGTATTTTACTTCCATTTTCACTGAAAAGGACGTTATACTTTTTACGGCATAATTGACTAATACTAAGCAAGTTAAATCCTAAGTTATCTACATGAGCAACATCATCAATAGTGAGAGAGTCATGAGAGATTGTACCTTTTCTGATGATTTTACTTTTAAGCTTGCTACCGAATGTGACATTACCTCCGTCGTACACTTGGTAGGTTGAGAAGAGGCTTTTGTTTCCCGTCATGTGTCTTGAACACCCACTATCTTTAATCCACTCATCTGGTTCTAACCCAACTTTCAATCGCACCTAAGTTCAAGAAAAACTCAAGCGTTTGATCCCCAATATCTCATAGGTCCATTTGGGTTAAACATAACATTATCATGGTTCATGTATGGAAATGGTGGATAAGTGTTCCATGACATGTAGTTAGGACCTTGATAGTTTCTAGACATGTTTTGGTTCCTACTATTTTGATGATCATGTTGTGAGTTAAAGTTACTCTTAGGAAAGGGGTGGTTGGGGAAATTAGTTTTAGGTCTCCGTTGAACCGTTTTAATCCTAAACTCATTTTTAACTTGACCTTTTCCTATAGAACTACTGGTTTTTGTTTGTTAACAGTTGTACTAGTACTAGGTTTCTTTGTGACTTTTACAAGTTCAGTACGATCCGAATTACGAACCTTCTGTTCATCAACTGTATCCTCAGAACCTTTTGGTACAACTGGCGGAACCAAAATTTTGGGTCCGTCAGATCCGTGGGTGTCTGACTTAGTTGGAACAGGTTCTTGTACTTTCACTGTTTGTTTCTTAAAGTCATTTAAGTTTCCTAGTTTCATAAAACCTAGTCAGATTTTATCATGAGGCAACTTTTGAATTTGCATTATCTCATCTGCTAAGCAAATATTTCTATCAAACCTTTTAATCTTAGAGTTTTGTTTGATAAGATCTTCCTGTGTGGATTGAAGTGTTTCTAATTTTAGTTTAAGTTCCTTACATGAGACACATGTTTCTTCAACCGTTTTACCCTTTTCTGATCGTATCTCTTTTTCTTTTAACCAATAGACTTCGTTTTCTAAAAGTGTCGTTTTGGTTTTTAAGAACTTATTTTTGTTTATGATTTTTAGAGTAATATCACACAGTTTGTTATATTCTACTTCAAATATTTCATCATCAATAGTGGAGTATGATGAGTCAGAATGTACCTCTTCTGAGTCATGAGCCATGAGAGCAACTTCGTCGTTCTTAGGCTCGTCGTCATCACCTTCACTGTCACTCCAAGCTCCACTAACAAATGCTCTTTGAGACTTGTTCTTTGGAGGCTTTGGACATTCTTCTATTAGGTGACTGGAATCCCCGCACCTAAAGCACTTCCTATCTACTTTTCCTTTCCTATCATCACGGTCTTTTCAGAAGGATTTCTTTTCTTCACGAGGTTGTCTTACGAACTTTCTTCATCTCCTAAAGAACTTCTTGAAATCTCTAACGGCCATAGCATACTCTTCGTCTTCGCTATTCGAATTAGACTCTTCATCATCACTTGACTCTATCCTAGCTTTTAAGGCAATGGACTTCATCTTCTCCTTTTTGCCTTTAACTATTTCTGAGTCTTTTTCCATCACCATCTTGTGAACTTTGAGATTTTCGATGAGCTCGTCCAGTGTCATGCTTGAAAGATCCTTTGATTCTTCAATATCCGTCACCTTTGCTCTCCACTTCGGATGGAGTGCTCTACGAAATTTCCTGACAAAGTTCTTACTCGAAAAAGAATTGTCAAGTGCTTTAAGAGAAGTAATTATAGTATTAAACCTAGCAAAAGCACTATCAATGGTCTCATCTTTAGGGATAACAAATTATTCATATTGTTGAACAAGAAGATCAATTTTGTTATCTTTACTTGTGAGTTCCCTTGATGAGTGATAATTAATGATTGCCAAATATCTTTAGCTGTTTTACACATAAAAACTCTTTCATATTCTTTCTTAGGTAAAACATTGTAAAGCATCATTTTAGCTTCATTATTTTTGGCAATCAACTTCTTTTGCTCATCACTATGACAAGTAAGAGAAGTACCCTCATCCCGACCACCTGATATATTTGATATAGGTTTATAATCACCTTCTACAATAATATACCATAAATCTATATCCTTTGACTTCACATAAGTTTCAAATCGATTTTTCCAATATATGAAATAATTTGGTTCAAATAGTGGTGGTCTTTGTATAGATTGCCCTTCTTTAAAGTTTTCAAAATCCATTTATCATTTCAAGTTTTAAAATACAATATATTTTGAAAATCTTGAGTAACGTAGCTCTGATGCCAATTGTGGAAAACTAGAAGGGGGGGGGGGTTGAATAGTTTTTACCGTTTTAAAATTATTTCGCTTTCTATACTTAACGTGATTTCAAAGTAAAGCAAACAATCAAGAAATATATATAAAGCAAGTAAGGAAAGGGATGATCAAACCACACAACACGGATGTTTATAGTGGTTCGGCTACAAGGACTCTCTTCCTTGCCCTACTCCACTCCTCGAGCCTCTAACTCGAGAGTTTTTCTTTACTAAGAAACAAGCTCCCTTCTAGGCGGAGAAAACCTTTACATGTCGCTTACTCTTTATCCGGTACTAAGCTAAACACCGGGTTCTTTACAAGGGTACAACCACTCCCGTTGGTTCTTTAACAAGGGTACAACCACTCCCGACACTCTTTGTGTTTTGAGGACTAAAACAGTAACCAAACTCTACTGAATGAATGGTATAACAACGATGTGTGAACACTAACAAATCACACAGTATCTAACTATCAAAAACTTGCAACAGTTTGTTGAAGCTTGTATGCTTGATCTTCTTTGCTACAAAAGATAGATCACTAAGAATGAAATGAATGAATGATATGGGTTAGTGATATATAATTTAAGCTATATGAGTGATGAATGTACTTGAATGATCAGCTTGCTATTTATAGGCAAACTGATCAAACAGGCGGCAGATTTGGCGGATCCAAAATGTGGGTTCTGCCCATATACTGGTTTGGTTCCGCCGGGACATGCCAGCTAAGAGATTCTCAAATATTTCCATATCTTGCCATATCAACCAAAGTCAACTCCTTTGCTTCAAGATCTCTACAAGATATCTCACAAATCCTCAAGATATCCTAAAGATATCAAAATGAGGTATGCCATGATGTCATGTTAAATTTCTATTTTAAGAAATGAAACATGTAAAAGTATCTGCAATGTAATTCTTAGTGATCATGTAATGAGTAAATGTGTTTTAAAAGACTTGTTACTATAAATGTAAAAGACTTTAACTTATATTTATGCTTTGCTAAAGATAAACATTATAATTGTCATTAATAAAAATAAAGCAAAGATTGTAAAATATAAATAACGTTTTTAGGATGGCATTTGTATTAACAGGCTTTGAATAAATAAAGGTGCACGGTTTTGGCAATAGTTAGTTTTTACTCCTTCTTTAGAGAATTCTTGCTTATGGGAGTTGGGTACACATCAAGGTACTGTCAGCGTTACGGGTAAATAATACAACTGATTCCTGATAGTTTGCTGCTATTGTTTAGGATGTTGAAAGACCGTAGGACTCGGTGTTTGGCACCTATTAAATGTGAAATAAACCGAAGCCATAATAGACTAATGTGCCCTATCGATTCGTTCCCGTTGACATGGTTGTTCAAAAGGTGGAAGTAATAAACTAAATAATCCAAAGCCATAAAAGGTTTCTGTTTTCTGACGGTTCGCTCCCGTTGACTCAGACTTCAAAAAGGCAGAGGAAATTCCCAAGGTCATAATACGCTACTGTTTCTTGACGGTTCGCTCCCGTTGTTGCAGTTGTTATAAAGGGCCGAGGGCTAATATGCTTAATAATAATGATAATAAAGCCAAAATTTGAATCCGGGGATATGCTAATAAAGCTTCTGTCTCTGGACTCGTAGATGAGTTGTCTCGGTCGAAATAAAAAGGATACCCCCTAAATCGTGTTGAATTAGGACCTTGATGTGGACCTCATTTTTATGTGCAGCGGTTCTCAAGGGAAGGATTTTAAACTAGTTAGCATCTAAACTGGGTGCTTTTATCAGACTAAAAACTTATCGAAATAATAAAAACTCATTTTTCAGAATAAAATCCTTAGAAGAATTAGGATTAAGGGAGCAAGAAGTAGCTGCACGTACACAAGTAGCATCTATGGGTAGTATTAGCATCTAAGTTATATTTAGCTATAATGGGTTGCGAAAATCGAGGATGATGATCTTTATCTCCTGGAAACTCCCAGGTTGCGAGTTTCCCGTTCTTAAAGCCTTTTATAAATTTTGAATTAAACTCTTATTATATTTTATTTATTATTTCATCGAAAAAACGGGGCGTTTTCGAAACAAAAGATTTTTATACCCCTTAATGAACATCTTTTTGTTCTTGTTTGATGTGAGGTATTTTTAGTTAAGGGGGTTTAAAAAATTTCTTTCTCTACGTGTGTAATAAACATTGCGTGAGGGGCCAGCAATGGATTAGTGTGGGGGAATTCTGATGTGTGCTTAAACACACATCATTTTTTATACCAGAAAACATGCTAAAACGGACTAATAACCTTGAAAAACATTAAATTATATTGCAAATATGTTTGGTTTTTGTTATTATGTCTTGCAGGTACAAGGGTTTGAAAATAAAGCAAAAACGGTAATTACCCGAGCACTCCATTGGAAAGAGCACGAAATTACGAGACCAACGATAATTTCATTTGGAGCATCGAGCCAAAAGATGAAAAATTGAAAGATTAAACGAAGCCCATGCGGCCCAATGAAGAAAATGAAGTCCAGTCTAGCGTACAGTCTTTTTCTATCACAATACGTAGCACATGGAAAAAATAATAATATGATGAAATGAAGAAATGGGAGCAAGTGAAATGGCACGTGATCATAATTAAATTCAAAAGAAAGAAAAGCACGGCACGTGAGCTGTTTGATATTTACATTTGCAATTTGAAGAAATTTCACATGGTGAACTCCCAGCTTCTGCATACGACAAATCGAAGGGAAATGATAGAACCAATGCATATCTCCTATTGGCATGCGTGAACTTTCACTCTCCAAAATTAATTCATCATGGCGCGTAATTCTTTTTGTTGCTGCCCACTTGCTCCGCTATGTGTTCATCCCGCTCCCTCCACGTGGCCTGTTGTGCATTGGATGATAATTGTTATCCTAGGAATTGAGGAAAGATCAAGAACCACATTGGCTATAAGGGAGGGGTTATCCCCACCCTCCCTACTAGAGAGGGTGTACTTTTGTACTTTTTTCTTTTTTTTCCTTTTCGTCCTTTTGTTCTCTCTCTCTCTCTCTCTCTCTCTCTCTCTCTTTTTCTTTTTTTTTAATATTTTTAGAAGTATTTATTTGTTTTGTTTTTTTTGTGTAATGTTTTTTTGTATGTTTATTTGTTATGTTTTTTATGTTATATTATTTGTATTCGTCTAATGTGTTTCTATTTAATTAAACAACAAAAACAATAACACGTTAAACATAAACACATTAAACAACTACAAAAACAACTGTTATTATTCAAGTAAACAACAACAATAACACATTATTTAAAAAAAACAACACCTACTACAAATGATGATTATTTATCTCATCTAAAAGCTCATGGAGCATTGCACCCGACTGACATGCGTGATCCTCAGGATTCCTTGCCAATTCCAGTGATGCCTCCAGCGTCTTTATTCTTGTCATCAACATCTTGTTTTGAGACAATAACATCTTGTTTCTTGTTTCAAGCTTGTCAATCTTATTATCTTTAGCTACGCAGTTTGAGCACTGCGTTGAAGAAGAGGCTTGACTAAAGTGCTTGTTTTGAAAAGCATCCTTCCGCATAAAGTATCCACACCCATAGTCTTCTGTTCCTGGTTGTTACATGTTAAGAAAATTATAAGAAATGTATTCTTAACAAACAAATTATTTACATAACTAAGCAAACATATGATTATTTACCACTGAAAAAGGACATGCATAATACGGTTGACCATAAGTAGCGTCTGTACGGGATGTCCTTTCTATAATCAATCCTCTCCGACAGCGACACAAGAAAGGATTTTTTCGTTCCACCTGGCCAAAGAATTTGTATAATAATTTACAACATAAATCAGTAATGTTATTATTAATTTAAATAATACAAACAGTTATTTACAACATAAATCAGTAATCGTTCACTATGTTTGTCGGTATAATTATTTACAACATAAATCAGTAGTCATTTACAATGTTTTGTCTGTATAATTATTTACAACATAAATCAGTAATCATTTACTATGTTTGTCTTCGTCTATTCTAAGTATACATGTGTTGTCGATCGGAATACAAAGTTGCCCATTCGGATGCATTGCCAACTCTGTACATCCCCCATTGTGGGTGAGTATCCGGAAGTGGTGAATTTTCTTCTAGCGTCACATAAATGAAGTGAGCACATGCGTCATCCCCCACACGGGCAATCACAAGGGGGCCAGTTCCTTGTGATAAGTCTGGACCGGAAAAAAGCGGAAAACACGTATGACTTTATCGCTGGGATATAAATACAACAAGCCGGTTAATCACTGAAGCAATAACCAACCCCGTACTTGGCATACTCATCCAGTATTCACGCGGTGCAAATCTATTTTCGAACCAGTCTACTGATCTCCGAATTTGGTCAAAGTCATTTTGCCACCACATACTTATGTAAAAGCCACTATTAGTGTTTAACTCTTGCAATAACCCAGCTTGAATTTTGCGCCACCTATCTTCGTGTTGACCAATACCGTGGGCAACGCACCGAAACCCACAATTTCCATCACCTCGTACATTATAAATACTTATGATGTATCGACCGAAAATCTCTGGAATCTGCTCCATCAAATAGTCGCTAACTTCATCTCCAACATATAACCTGTGTCTTATACTTTGTTCAACTCTAGGATCCATGTAAGAACTATGTCTCTCAGGTTCTTTGTTCAAGTCCGGGACTTTTGTAGATCTTGAATTTGTACTTCTTCAGTGATCTACGGTTGGTACTTTATTCAAGTCTAGGACTTTTGTAGCCTGGGACTTTTTGTCCTTTGCGCTCGGACGTCCACGAGTACTTTTATGAACAGCAGGTTCATCTCCAATGTTTTGTTTGTTGAAGTTAATCCGACAATTTCAAAAAATGGCTATTTAAACAACGTAGTATTGTATGTTGAGTCCATTAGCATGATTTCAGGGAATGTACACCATAGAGCATATGACGTGGGGTGAACAAAAAATAGTTCCTCAAGCTCATTATGCTCATTTACCCTCTCGTAATATGTATACCCTGAATGCATCAAATGTGAGTGAAGGACTTGGATTGGAGTTCTATAACCTATTATGGCTCCACGGATCTTATTTTGTGCGTTATATATAGTTCTAATGCTAGACACGTTATCCGGATTACGCTACTTTATTGGTGAAAGTATATGACGTGGTGGTACGTGAATTTTTTCACCAAACTGATCTCATCATCCTTTAATCGCATTGCATATGGGAAACCATGCAACGACTCTGCAAAATCATGATTATGCCTATCACACTTCACCCTCAACCTCCAAAAATCTTGTGTTTTAGAATATTTCGCCACTAATTTGAATGGAAAATCGGTTTTAGTGGTACTGGTTTGCCGTTGAATTTCATATTCTAAACCTTCACGTTCATACTTCCCACCCTTTGAACACCCGTAATTGATTTCGTACAAATACCACTTCTTTGATTTGAATCTTTTTTTTAACAATAACAAAACCGATCCCGCGAGCTATATTTTGCACCCAATCAGTTAGTTGCTCGGGAGAACTGAACACCTAAAAATATGCAAAATAAAGTAACGTAACAAGTATTTCGTAAACAAATTACAACTTTTATTTTTTTACAAAAAAATTACAACTTTTATTTTGTTACAAAAAAAAAATTACAACTTTTATTTTTTTACAAATAAATTACAACTTTTGTTTTTTTTACAAATAAATTACAACATTAATTTTTTTTCTTAACAAATAATAACAACTATTTTAAAGAAATACTTTTTGTTACTAACCTCTTTTTTACAACTAAATTACAACTTGTATTTTTTTTTGCAAAACCGGTTAACAAAACCACTCTCACCCACAGTACCCACCCACCCCACCCCACCCCATCTGATAACACTTATTTCACTCAGTCTCTCTCACTCATTTCACACACTCTCTCTCTCTCTCACACTCATTTCACTCTCTCTCTCTCTCATTCCTCTACTCTCTCTCTCCTCTCTCTCTCTCCTCTCCTCCCTCTCTCTCTCTCTCTCTCTCTCACACTCAAACGGATCTAAATCCCATCCTATAGATCTAAATGGTTATGTTTTTGGTTCTAAATCTCAAATGGATACAAATAAATTACAACTTTTGTTTTTGTTTTTGTTTTTGGTTCTAAATGGTGATGATGATGGTTTTGTTCTAATGCTAGAAACTGTTGGTTTTGTTAACGCTAGAAACTGTTGGTTTTGTTAACGCTAGAAACTGTTGGTTTTGTTAACCGGTTTTGCTAAAATGTTGGTTTTCTTATAGATCTAAATGAGTGGAAAAAAATATATGGGTAGGAGTGGTTTTGTTAATCGGTTTTGCTGTGAGTGGTATTAGTTGGTTGAAACTGTTGGTGAAAAAAATCTTATAGATGGTGGTTTCTTGGTGGTTTAGATCTTTTTAGATCTAAAATAATTGATGGTGGTTTCTTGGTTAAAAACCATGGTGGTTTCTGTGGTGGTTTAGATCCATGGTAAAAACCATGGTTGTTTCTGTGGTGGTTTAGATCTGTGTTAAAATAATTGATGGTGGTTTATTGGTTAGAAATCGTTACATCTTTTTAGATCTTTTTTGATAAAAAATAATTGATGGTGGTTTCTTGGTTAGAAATCGTGGTAAAAACCATGGTGGTTTATGTGGTGGTTTAGATCCATAGTAAAAACCATGGTTGTTTATGTGGTGGTTTAGATCTGTGTTAAAAATCATGGTAAAAACCATGGTTGTTTAGATCTGTGGTTGTTTAGATCTTTAGTGGTTTAGATCTTTGGTAAATATGTGAAACCATTAAAAACCATGGTGGTTTCTGTGGTGGTTTAGATCTTTGGTGATGGTGAAACTGCTTATGTGATATTTTTGAGCAGTTTTTGATCTTTTATGTGAAACTGCTTATGTGAAACTTTTATGTGAAACTTTTATGTTTTTGAGCAGTTTTTGATCTTTCTGATCTTTTATGTGAAACTGCTTATGTGGTGGTTTAGATCTTTGGTTCGGTATGATCTGCTAGCAGTTTGAGCAGTTTTTGATCTTTTATGATAAGCAGTTTTAGCTCTTTTATGAAACTGCTTATTTTATGAAACTGCTTATAAAAAAACCGAGATACGGTGATGATGATTTAAAAAAAAAACTTATCGATTGGCATGACATAACCGAATGGACGGCAAACACTTTGCAACCTTCAAATTTGCAGCCATATGATTAAAAAAATAATAATCTGAGCCATCCCGATTTATCATTTTTTTTATAAACGTTACTCATTTTTTAAAGTAATATATATGTAATAGCGTAAAATTATACCTCGTTCGTGTAAAACGGTGATGTATTCATCGTAAACTCAGATTTTTTTTATCTTCTAGAACTAACTTTTTTTTTCTTTTTTTTTTTTTTTTTTTTTTTTTTTTTTTTTTTTTTTTTGTGAATGCAACTTTTGAAACTGCTAGCAGTTTCTTTATAATCTCAAAACAAGAATCTTGAATAGTGAAGCCTGGTACAAACTCACCAAAAACGTGTTTCACAAAAAAAAAAAATACACTATAGACATGAAGTACATAAGTTAAAACACTCCCGTGATGAATTTTCTAATATGTGTATACTTGTATATCAAACTTCTATTAATTAGCTGTCCATGAGTAAAAAAAAAAGACACTCTCAAGTAATAGTGACATTATTTTACCAACGACACAATAAAAAAGACACTCTCAAGTAGAAGACAAAAAAGAAAAAGAAAAAAAAAAGGACAAAATAGAAAAAAGACAACAAGAAGACAAAAACAAAAAAACATAAGTACACTAGGGTAGGGAGGGTTTGTATAGTATACCCATGGCTATAAATACATCACATGATCCGATGAAATCCGATTCATTCTTCTTCTCATTATTTTCTATCACACATAGTAGTTTTAATATAGAGTAGGAGTAGTTAGTTAATTAATGAAGAGTAGGAGTAGTGTAATGTTTTATTACTTTTTATAGCTTATTGTTGTAGCTTATAGCTTATTTTCATAAAGTATTGTAACCAACTTATTTCTAGCTTATTAATGAAGACTCTTATTATTACTACTTAGCTTATTCTCCTTCTCTCTTTCTTTTATTATTATTTTTTTTCTTATCTTATCTAATAAGCCATAATAGCTTATTAGCTTTTTGTGGTTTATTTAGATTAACTTATTTGTGTAAGCTTTACCTCATGGCTTATTCAAATAAGCAATTTTTTTTTTCTATTTCTTTATTTTCTTTTCTAATCTTCTTTCTTATTATTAGATCTATTAATCTTTTAGCTTATTCATCTTTTTTTCTTCATAAAAATTGAAACTTTTTTCTATTTAGCTTATTTTTCTTTTAAAAATAATCTTTTAGCTTATTTCTTTTCTTTTACTAGTTTAGATTTATTTACTTTTTAGCTTATTAGATTAAAAACAAGTACACTAGATTGGATTAGCTTTTCTATAGCTTATTTGATCTAGTTTTGTTATTTAGATTGCTTATTTGTACTAACCTTTGATAAAGTTTTGATCTTTCTTAGTTTCTCATCATCCTACATCTAAGGCGAGGAGCTTAAGGATTTTATAAGCTAGCTTATTACTAAAGTTTATTGCTTTCTAATCTTAATAAAGCTAATTAGTTAATAAAGTCACAAACTTTATTAACTACTTTGTTATATTAAATCTTTTTAAGAAGTAAACTTTAGAATTTGACAAGTTTATAAAATTGGGTGGTTATTTTCGTCTCATCTCTTAGATCGGGTTCTATTTTCTCATCCTTTTCACTTTTAGTTAAGTAGTTTATTAATATGAATATGTTTGTTAGATTATTTGTTTTTGCTAGCTTAGTTACTATGATTAGTGAGTAGATTTCTTTTATATTCTTGTTAAGTGTTGGTGATTATGAACTTAAGTGTGAATAAGCTTAGAAATTGTTGGTAAATAATCTTTGGTTACTTGGATTGATTTTTGGTTGTTTTAACGGGCAAAAGCCGTTAAGGTAATTAATTGAATCTAGTAATTTTACCTAGATAAAAAGAAGTGTTTTCAATATAAACCTAACGTTGTGAGAAAATATTCATTTTTAAACGGGTATCAAAGGATGTTAATTAATAATTTCCGGATTATTTTTAGATCTTTTTAGTTGGTTGTTTTAACGGGCAAAAGCCGTTAGGATAATTGATTATTTAGATCTATTAATTTTCACCAAGACAAATAATTGTTTTCAAAATAAACCAACGTTGTGAGAGAATAATTTATTTTGACGGGTATTAATTAAACGGGCTTAAACGATAATTCACACTTAATATCTTTTCACCACTCTTGACAAGCATATCGTTTAATATCATATTATTAGCTTAACTTTCTCGTCATTAGTTGTAGTCTACTTTTAAAATAGTTTAAAATAGTTGTTTTAAAATAGTTTTTAATTTTTCTCTAAAAACCAAAACCAAAAATATTCGACAATCAAGCATTAACAAAAGACATAAACGTAATTTTCAATTCAAATCTCGTCGAGGAATACGACTCCGGAAGATTTAATTATCATTTGTCCTCAAGTGATTATTTTATCTAACGGGAATACAAATTTAAAACTGGCCCGTACTACAATCGAATCAGGTACATGGAATGATCCATGCACGATTGTAGCACTACCTTTGAGCCAACGAGGTAGTTGTAACACCCCCAAAAATGTGGCATAGCGGAAGCGTTCGGGTCTTGGGGTGCTACGAAATCAATACACAGTGCAGAGTGATATAGAACAATACCATAATTTAAATTTAAAGAAACAGTACATTGATACAACATCGTTTTAGCCAACAACGGCATTTGAAACATAAAGGTTTGTTTCCAAAAGATAACATTTTTATTTCATCCAACTAAACATGACAGATGAAGACTCCTTAGTGCTAATGTCTTCATAAAATACACTTACTGACGATCACCTGAAATGCATGAGAAAAAGGGTCAACTATGAAAATAGTTGGTGAGTATACAGGTTTTGTTCAAAAGAAGTCCAAAGTTTTTGAAAAAGGTCCAAATGGTAGAGGCAGTGTCAAACATACATGTTTATCAGGTTCACAATAAAAATGCCATGTACATAATAAATAAAGACTGCTCCGAACAAGGGAGACTTTGCACTGCTCCGAACATGGGAGACTTTGTCACTCAACCACCTAGGCGAGAATTATTGTCACTCACCGACATGGCGAGAATTATTGCCAAGAATGCTCCGAACAAGGGAGACTTTGCGTTGCTCCGTTCACATAGGGAGACTTTGTATTGCTCTGTTCACATAGGGAGACTTTGTATTTAGTACGTACGGCACATAAAGTTTCAAAACAAGTCATATGTTCATAATTAGGTTCGAGAGTTAAAGTCAAGTTCAAGAGTTCAAAACAAGTGATAAGGTCAAGACAAGTCAAAAGAGTTCAAAATAAATTAAAGGGTTCAAATCAAGTTAAAGGGTTCAAATAATAGTGTTCATAAAATAGAAATCAATTTCGTTCAATTATAATTCATGCATTCCACCCCAAAACGATTAAAATAGTTAGAAAAGGGGGTCCGTGAATACTCACCTCTAGTAAAGTAACATAAGTCGGAATAATGTGCAAGAAAATCGAGGTTCGATGGCTCTAACCGCAACTTGAAATTGGTGGTGAAATGTGGTAATGATGAATACTAATGTACCCCAAAAACAACTCCAAAACCCTTAGTAACTTAACTAGTATACCCAATTAAGCTCAAATAGCCACTTTAACTAGCAAAATGACTTATCTTCTTTGTGTTTCTCCTTATGGCCGATTATATGAGCGAGTGTGTGAATGTTTTTGAGTTTGCTCTTGTGCAAAAATGAGTACACAAGTACCTCCTTTTATAGCCAACACAAGTATGGTTCTTATTAATATAAAATCTACCTATACTAAGTAGCTAGATAAAAAAATACAAATGTGGTGTGGGTGTGCTCGATTCAGCAGGAAACAAGGGAAAAGGAACAAAGAAAGTGTGTTGGTTACTTGCAACAAATGTATGTAATCTCACTCTTTTATTTAAATTCAAAGCATGGACTTTTGCATTTAAAATTCACACTATAACACTAGAGGATTAAAAAAAAGAAAAAGGGGCGTTGGTTTTGTTGGCTTCAGTCGAAGGGGAAAAAAAGTCAACATGTCCTTGCTTTTATTAAATGAAAGGTATGGCTTCATGTATTAAATAATAGGCTAGTTATGAGTTAGGATATAAAAAAATTAATTTGATAGGGTGGCGCCTGGTTTTGTCCGAACAAAAGAAAGGAAATAAGAAAAGATTGCAAGTTGTCCCTTGTTTTCTAGACATTAAATTCAATGGTCAAAGATACAATGTTTCATCATGGTTTTTATTATAAACAAAAGCTTAGCTTTACTATTTCCTAATAGGGGCGGCTAAGTGAAGAAAAAGATGATGAAATTTTGTGGTTGTTTTATATAAAAATGTATTTAGTGAGTGTATTGGGTATTAAAATAGGTATTGGGTAATAGTTTTTGCGGTTAAAGCTAAATACGTATAATCAAGTGGGCTTAGTAAAAGAATTATAAACGTGTACAAAATAGTGTTTGGCACTTTTGTAGTAATTTAGGGAATGTGAGAATGTGTTAAAAAAAATCGTTGAGTGTTCATTTAAATTGTGAAAAGCATTTATTAAGTTAATGATCATGAGTAATTAATAATACAAATGTGCTAGTAATTAAATCATGAACTGGTGTAGTGGCAATGTAGTAAAAATGTGTAGACTAAATATTAGTTTAAAGTTATAGTGCACAAGGGGGTTGTTCCTAGTTTTACGTTCATTTGACAAAATAGTTATACGTAAATTGTTCTCAGGTAAACGTCAAAATAAATAGTTTGAGTTTAGCAACGAATATTGACCAGGAAAATAGCAGGTTGTTACAGTCTGCCATCCTTAAAAGAATTCAGTCCCTGAATCCAGTTTTTCTTTTCTCTACAAACGTACGTTCTCGTGATTAGATTTGATGGACAAACTTTCCCATCCTCAAGCTTAGCCCTCAAAAGACCTTTAACTGGTGCATTCTAACTTAATCTCACAACTCATCAAACAAGAACTGTCATGAGATTACGTTGAATAGGTCGAGTAACAACTTGTTTTTAGCTTGATTTCCGCAACTCATCAAACAAGAACTGTCACTAGATCAAGCTAGAAAACAAGTTTTTAGAAAGAAGGAGTTTAATATCCTTGAAGGATGTCTTTTGAAAGATTGGTTGAAAGATTGGCTCGATTTTGGGATTGCTTAGACCAATCAAATTAATGAATAGTGGTGGCTTAGATTAGCAATAAAGCTAGGAATGCAAGTATGGCGCATGAAGCGAAAAGTGTACCGCTTTTAAGGGTGTCATTTAAGCCCTAAATCGTATTTATTTGATCAAATATCGCCCTAAATCGTTCCTTTTGTCATTTTAGGTACTTTTGAGGAGAAATCTGGAAAAGGAGGCATTTTGGACGTTTTTGGAGCATAAAAGTGAAGAAAACGGCAAAGTCTCAAAAATCGGCTGAAAGTCACCTTTGACGGCGTCACAATTTACTATGGACGGCGTCATGCCTTGGCAAGAAAAGGTGGACGTGAAATTTACTCATGATAAGCCAGTGAAAATAGCATGTGAATTCTGACGGCGTCACGCTTTAACCTGATCAAGGGCGTCACGGCTTAAATCAAAGAGGGACGGCGTCACGTTCAAGGTTCGACGGCGTCAAGCCTTGATAAGCCAGAATGGATTTTTGAAGAGCTAAAGAGGGACGGCGTCAAGAAGGTCATCCGGGAACCCTAAAAGTGGCGAGGTGACGGCGTCACACTCCATAACGTGACGCCGTCAGATCCAAAAATCTATATATAGTTTTCTAATTTTTTGTCATTGGGGGAGAACTGAGTGTGTGGAATTTTGGGAGAAAACCCTAAGACGATTTTAGCTTCTTTTTCAAGGCTTTTTGCCTAGATATCTTTCATGTTACATTGAAGATAAGTTATCAATTAATCATTCAATATGTCTATGTGTTGTTTGATTTTATCTTATTCTTGTCTTTTGATTAACATGTTAGGCTAAATTTATCTTGTGTTTGCTTAGATCTAATGAAACCTAGCTATTGATTATTGGTTATTAGTGTGTTATTAGTTGTATTGGATGATTGTTTATCTATGTTAGGCTTAAGAAAACTGGCTAACTTCCTATTCGGTAACTTGCTTGAACGTCTTAAGAAACATGAACCAAATGCGTACTAAAGGTTTTTATGGTTGTATTTAATGCACAAGCGAATTCTAGTGATCCCATGTTAGGAGCTTCCTAGCCGACTCGACATAGGAGTGAAGTAGGAGCTTGTAGAGTTGGGGAAGTACGTACGCCACCCCACAAATGGTATTAAGGAATACACCCGTCATCCACGCGACTAATACACACTAATTAACCGGTAAAAGATAGTTAGGGAGTAAGGAAATCTAAGTAAACACATTTCTCTACACATAAGTTTCTCACCACATTTTCATTTTTGTTATTTTATTTTATTTGCATTCGTAGTAATTTGGGTTAGTTGACTAGCAACTAATTCCGCCCACTCCTTCAAACCCGAGATTTTACTTGCTTCCATAAAAATTATAAAAACATAAAAAGAATCTTCCTCAACCCTTAGACCTAATTAGAGTAGTCTTTCACACCTAACGAACACTATTCCCTGTGGAGAACGATCAATCCCCCGTACTTACCACTACACTATACTACATCGGTCAGGTACACTGCCTGGTGGGGTTGTAAGCCTCTTGAGATCCCTCGAGAGGTAAAACCTGTTGTAAGGTTGCAAAACCCACGCATCAAGTTTTTGGCGCCGCTGCCGGGGAATAGTTATTGTTTAGGTTGAATTTTTATTTCTATTAGGTCTACTCACTAGATTCCTTTCTAGTGAGATTTTTATTTTATTTTTCTAGGTTTTCTTTAGTCTATCTATTTTCTTCGTGTCTTTGTTCGTAACCATTACCATCCGACATCATGGAAGATGGTAATATCCTTAACCCCCACAACCCACCACCACCACCTCCTAGAGCCCGTACTTTAGGAGAGTATTCCCGTCCTAGCCACCATGGCTATCGAAACACCATTGAGCTCACTCAAGGAGCCAATATCACACCCTTGCGATCCGACACCATCCGGTTGGTGCAAAGCGGATGCGCATTCCATGGACTTCGTTCTGAAGATCCTAATCAACATCTCAAGGACTTTCTCAAAATCGTTGATTCTATAGACCTTGATGTTGCCACTCGATAGACGACCCGATTGCGTCTCTTCCAATTCTATTTGCGGGACCAAGCTAGTCAGTGGCTAGAACGTCAACCCGCAGGATCCATTACCTCTTGGGATGATCTCACTACTCGTTTCCTTGCTCAGTTTTTCCCACCGGGAAGAACTACCAAGCTAAGGAATGATATCTTGATGTTCCAACAACGTCAAGGCGAAACTCTCTACGAGGCATGGACTCGATTCAAGGACTTACTCCAAAAAGTCCCTCACCATGGCATGGATCCTTGGCTACAAATCCAAATCTTCTATGATGGTGTCAATCATCAAACTAGAAGAGCCATAGATTACGCCGCCAATGGGAGATTGAGCAGGCTCAGTGTCGATAAGTGCTGGGAAGTCATTGAGGACTTAGCACAGTACGAAGAAGAAGAATGGGATGACTCAACATTCTCGGAAGAAGGGATTTTAAATTGCATGAGTGCAACCCAAGAACAGCTGTTCGCAAACATAAAAAGGCAGGTTGAGAGCTTAATGAAAGCTGAGATACCTACGGCTGATAAAAATCCCGATGAGTGCGTGAACACAATTGGTAAACATACGTTTCACCAATTCTCACGACAAGATGAATTTGAAGGGATAATGCTAACTTTCGTGAACAACCAAGAGAGACGTATCAAGGAATTAGAAACTCACTTGAAAAACACCCAAGATATGTTCATGGAACTAGCAGAAAAATTCATCTCGAGAATAAAAGAGAAAATTAGGGAAGAAGCCTCACACAAAAAGATCGAGAAGATCTTTGAACTCCCGGTCCCTAATGAACCATACAACGAATGGGATGATGAAACCCTCCTCCCCGAGCCTTCACTTTTAAAACCCTCTTATCTATTTGGATCCTCTCGCGAGAAAAAGAATTCTCAAGATCGTAGCATTTTCGTGGGAATCATGGTTTTCACGCTCCCCAACTTTCATGAGGCTAGAAAACGATCTTTTGGCTTTAAGCCAGGTGTGAGAAGAACTCAACTAAAGCACATCCCCATATCAAAAACCCCCTGTAAAAGCTCTTCACACTCCCTGAATACCTGCCGTGACGGAGATTGGAACCTGAATGTGACGTCAACCGGCCCTTTTCAACATTTTACCACATCCCGTGACAGTAACAAAACATTTGACCCAGGAGGAACTTGTTAACGAGACTAGCTATCAGGATCATTGACCCTGACTAGCTGCTCTCTTGAAGTACGAGGGGCTCATTTGTAAACTGGCACAAAGTAGCAAAATACGCTAATCTGACGGCGTCAGAATTTGAACGTGACGCCGTCACCCCGTCTGCACATCAATAATAACTTAATTTCCATCACTTTCATCACAAACCCCACAAACCATATCCACTCCAACCCCACCTCTGATTTTCCCAGGACAAATTCGCCAATTCCCGCTTCCAATCTTCACGTGGTAAGTAATTTTTACTCATTCTTTTCGCTTCAATTACTCATAGGATTTGTAAATTTCGAAAATCCCCAACTCGTGAAACCCTAGGATTGATTCATGCTTAGAACTCATAATGTGTTTTAATTAGTGTTATTTAACAATAATTAAAGCATTTGATGATTGACAATCAATTGGGTCTATTCACTAATGGGGAGGCCACGAATTTGAACCATAACCTATGATCCAATCACCCATTTTGCTGTAAAAAGGGCGTTTGGTTTATAAGCTTAAAGTTTGAATATTGATTTTTCCCTCGTAATTTCGGATTTAAATTTGGTCGAACCTGACGGCGTCACCTATCAAAGGGTGACGGCGTCAGACCTGTCTGATGCGCCACCAAGTCTTTAATTCACATATTAACACTTTTGTTCCTCCTGCTTTGTTCCAGATAATGAGTAAGCGTCAAAGACCCAGCCGAGGAAGTTCTTCCCGATCTCAACAAGAGAGCTTTGGGGATACGGTCCTCAGTTGGGGTGTCTTTGACAACGATGCTGCTACAAGCAAATACGCACAACTGCTACTACACAAGGTCGAAAATGGGGCCGTAGTTGATTGGAACTTTCTGAGGAGAGAAGGTCTTGAGCAGACCTTTCTCCAAAGTTTTCAGACGGATGGGTTTACCGGCCCCCAGTGGGAAAGACTGTTTAAAATTCAGGAGCCGGTATATGAGGAATTGGTACGGGAGTTCTTTGCCACCTTTCATTTTGACATGGCTGAGGCAAGGACCGATGTGGGCGGTACCACGATCTATTTCAGGCTGGGGGGTGAGCTAAGGACGTGTTCTGTTGCTGAGTTTGGGTGTAGACTTGGGCTGTACGATCAGCATGATACCATTCAAGCTGGGTTCATGCAGAGGTTGTTGCATGGGGAGTCGATGAAGAATGATTTTAGGTGTTCCATGTTCTGGCAAACTATTGGGGATGGGGTGTACACTTCGACCACTGTGGCATCCCAAATCAGGGATCCTAGGGTTCGGTTGACTCATCGTTGCCTCACCTACAGCTTGACAGGGCGTCACAGCTCTCACCACCGTGTCACAGCTTCTGATCTCTTCTACCTGTACACCATCTACTCTAATGATGTTTACTGCAACATCCCGTTTTGGGTTGCTAGCTTTATGCATGGTGGAGTTGGGGAGAGGGAAGGAGACATGATTTATGGTGGGATGTTTATCACCCGACTGGCCCAGTCTTATGGAGTCCTCAGGCCCGAGGTCATGAGGTATTTGAGTGGTGATGCATGCAGGACGGTGAAGGAGAGGTCCCTGAAGCAGATGGAGGTGATTATGGAGATGCATGACGGGTCCTTTATGTGGTATCATCCGGTCGGAGCTGAGGATGATGATGATGAGGATGATGAGGAGGAGGAGGAGCCCCAGCAGCAGCAGCATGAGGGGTATGAGGCCGGTACAGCTGATTACTACCGGCACATGAGCAGGGGGACTGGCAGGCTCACCAGGGGACCTGGATGGGCCAGGTTGATACGTGGAGGACCAGGGTGGACGAGAGGTTCGACTGGATGTACGATCACACGGTTCGTCAGATGCAGCATCTTTCTACACGTGATCAGTTGGACCCGCATCTGCAGATTGACCCTTTCCCGGGTCGTGAGCAGGATTACCCACCATATGGGTACTACGGGCACCTTCCTCCTGGCTATGACTATCGCCAAGGTCCCCCACCCCAGTAATGATGTGATTTGATGTTTTGATGTTTGAACAATTTGATATTTGGTTGTATGTGTTGAAACAATATGGTCTGTAATAATTTAGGGAAGGCATCTGTTTGCCTTAAAACATTTGTTACATTGATTTTATTTATCGCATGCTAGCCTTATTTGATTGCTTTATTTATTTGCTTTGTGTGTGTTTATTTATTTGATTGTTTGATTTTATTTGTTTCCGTATGCATTTCTTATTCTTTTTGTTTACTGTTCATGTCTCAAATATAAATTGTGAAAATGCTTTATTTTGTTTTTAACTTCGTTTTAACTACATATAAAGGTATTTTGCAAAAGATAAGTGTAAGGGAAATTTAAATCTGTTTTAAAGAACAAGATTGAACATGAACGATAACAATGAGATATTAGCATACATATTCGTATTTGTTTGAGTCAAATGCTTGTATCGAGTCATAATGATGTTTTGCAGGATTTCCAGGAAGTAAGGTAAAGGTTTTTCCAGAAATTTTCCGGAAACTTAAATTGAGAATTTTTGTCAGGTCATTTCTGACGGCGTCAGGGTTTATAACCTGACGGCGTCAGATTTAATTTTCAGAAATTTTTGAAAGTTTTGTTTTCATAAAAAGTTTTTATTAAAATCTCCAACTTATAATCTCCAGGAATCTGCAAAATTATCATTCCACAAGCATTATATCCTTATATATAGATTTATCCCGCCGATGTTATGCAGGTTTTCGTGTTTGTTTTCTCAGGTTTAACAGGTTATTTTGGACAAGGAAATGTTTTGAATCAAGCTTTTGGCGATGCATTAGTCATGGAGCTTCAACATTACCTTGGAGGAAGATCTAACCGTGTAACTTCATTATCCACCGAACGAATCAGGGGAGTATTTGATTTCATTCCTTTACTTTTTTCTTTTACATCTTGTTATTTGAACATTGGGGACAATGTTCATCTTAAGTGTAAGGGGAGGGTAAAAGTACGATTTTAGAGAATACAATTACGCTTGACTTTTGTTTGTTTAATAGTAGATGTGTAATAAAACTGTGAGAAATACCTGTTAGGGCAATTTTAGTGCCAAATTTAAAATTTTTTACAACATATAGGAGTGAAACTTTGGTCTTAATGAGCGTCTCACGGATAGGAGTTATATGACTAGCACAAAAACCGTACCACTAAAAATTTTTCCACCCCCAAATATGTGAGGTTCGCCCCTAGAATTGGTAGGAAAAGCATTTATGCTATGATGTGTGTACCGGTAGCACTTAGATTCTAGAACTTGCGTTAGGACCATTCCGAGGCCACAAGTGAGACTACATTCGTGTAGTTAGATTTACTACATGATAAGAGGCATTAGGATTAACCCATTGTTTTACACCTGTGTTTTTGTTATAATTACATTGGCTACATTAGTCAAGTAATTCTCCCACACCCTTTGCGTTGTACTCATTTTTAGTACACGATACCCCTAGTACACCCCTCAGAGCCTATCTTTTCGTTTCGACCTTTAATCATTTTACTTAAAGGAAGAATTTGTTACACCCCACTTAAATGTACACCCAAATCGCCTTAGCCTACCTTGTATGCACTCATTTTTAGTGCATTATTGTTACAACATTTGTTTAAACCCAAGTTAATTATCTAGTTGATTACATGGTTGCTAAGTCGAGTCATATCCATGTACATATTGTTTTGGGACGATTGGGACTCATGGGTAAAGTACTAGTGTAATGGAGTAATGGGGAAGAACATCATTTATTACCCCCATATGTGCTAAATATTTTAAAAGTACTCCAAGTTTTTCAATTATCTTAATTCGAGTCATTAGAATAGTTATTTGTAAAGTTATGTAAAAGTTTAAGTGTAAGGGGGATGCAATGCCCCTATGATGTATTATTTTGGATGGTAGGGCAAAAGTGTATGTCTAAAAAAAAAAAAAAAAAAAAAAAAAAAAATCAAAAAAATCAAGAAAAATACAAAAAAAATGAGAAAAGGAAAAATAGAAAAAACATACGGACTACCATCCCGTTTCATTTTATATTTATCTTATGTTTTTGTTATTTTGTTTTTAGCTTAAGATTGAGTCTAGTCTTGGCTTAGCAACATTGTATAGTACATGTAATTGATCAAGATTTTTAACTCGCCACCAGTAAAATATCCTTTATCCAACAAAACCGTGTTTTCCTTTTCCCTACACCTAACGTTATAACCCATTTAAAAGCCCTCTTTGATAGTTTATCTTTGGTGCTTACGCCTAGTGGAGGAGGTTTTCGATCCTTTCCCAAGCCTATGGTAATCTATTTGCTATGACAAGTAGTGAGAGATATTATCCGTTTTCATTTATGAGATTTATTTTGATGACACTTGAGAGATGTGAGTATCTAAACACTACTTGTGAGGTGCTAGTTTGTAATCTCCGTGCTTATTATGATTGAAGTGGAACGATTATTTGTTGTAATTACTTTTATGTTAGCATTAAATGACCCCTAACTTGTATTTTGATTAGAATAAAAGCGCATTTGCTTGAGGACAAGCAAATCTCAAGTGTAAGGGTATTTGATGAAGCGAAAAGTGTACCGCTTTTAAGGGGTCATTTAAGCCCTAAATCGTATTTATTTGATCAAATATCGCCCTAAATCGTTCCTTTTGTCATTTTAGGTACTTTTGAGGAGAAATCTGGAAAAGGAGGCATTTTGGACGTTTTTGGAGCATAAAAGTGAAGAAAACGGCAAAGTCTCAAAAATCGGCTGAAAGTCACCTTTGACGGCGTCACAATTTACTCTGGACGGCGTCATGCCTTGGCAAGAAAAGGTGGACGTGAAATTTACTCATGATAAGCCAGTGAAAATAGCATGTGAATTCTGACGGCGTCACGCTTTAAACCTGATCAAGGGCGTCACGGCTTAAATCAAAGAGGGACGGCGTCACGTTCAAGGTTCGACGGCGTCAAGCCTTGATAAGCCAGAATGGATTTTTGAAGAGCTAAAGAGGGACGGCGTCAAGAAGGTCATCCGGGAACCCTAAAAGCGGCGAGGTGACGGCGTCACACTCCATAACGTGACGCCGTCAGATCCAAAAATCTATATATAGTTTTCTAATTTTTTGTCATTGGGGGAGAACTGAGTGTGTGGAATTTTGGGAGAAAACCCTAAGATGATTTTAGCTTCTTTTTCAAGGCTTTTTGCCTTGAGATCTTTCATGTTACATTGAAGATAAGTTATCAATTAATCATTCAATATGTCTATGTGTTGTTTGATTTTATCTTATTCTTGTCTTTTGATTAACATGTTAGGCTAAATTTATCTTGTGTTTGCTTAGATCTAATGAAACCTAGCTATTGATTATTGGTTATTAGTGTGTTATTAGTTGTATTGGATGATTGTTTATCTATGTTAGGCTTAAGAAAACTGGCTAACTTCCTATTCGGTAACTTGCTTGAACGTCTTAAGAAACATGAACCAAATGCGTACTAAAGGTTTTTATGGTTGTATTTAATGCACAAGCGAATTCTAGTGATCCCATGTTAGGAGCTTCCTAGCCGGCTCGACATAGGAGTGAAGTAGGAGCTTGTAGAGTTGGGGAAGTACGTACGCCACCCCACAAATGGTATTAAGGAATACACCCGTCATCCACGCGACTAATACACACTAATTAACCGGTAAAAGATAGTTAGGGAGTAAGGAAATCTAAGTAAACACATTTCTCTACACATAAGTTTCTCACCACATTTTCATTTTTGTTATTTTATTTTATTTGCATTCGTAGTAATTTGGGTTAGTTGACTAGCAACTAATTCCGCCCACTCCTTCAAACCCGAGATTTTACTTGCTTCCATAAAAATTATAAAAACATAAAAAGAATCTTCCTCAACCCTTAGACCTAATTAGAGTAGTCTTTCACACCTAACGAACACTATTCCCTGTGGAGAACGATCAATCCCCCGTACTTACCACTACACTATACTACATCGGTCAGGTACACTGCCTGGTGGGGTTGTAAGCCTCTTGAGATCCCTCGAGAGGTAAAACCTGTTGTAAGGTTGCAAAACCCACGCATCAGGAATGCAAGTATGGCTTATGACGTTAAGTCACACATTAGCCATTGTCATGAACTTGATAAGGAACGGAAGTAAGTTCTGCACTTAGAATTAAATGATACTGAAATAAAATGGTTGTTCTAGAGAATGTACCCGTCACGATGTTTGGGTCCTAGCGGGCTTCCTTGGTGCCCAGGAAGTATGCTCGACCCCGAGCTGGGCTGATATTGCCTCCATGGTTTGGGTCATCTTCACCAATCATTACAGCGAGAGTTGGGTTATCCTGCACTGGCCTCTGTGCCCTATTCAGCTTAGGACACACATTCCGGAGGTGATCCGGACTCCCACACTCATAGCATGTCCGCTTTCGCTCTTGGTTTCCATTTCTGTTTGGGCAATACCGACTAAGATGACCCGTCTGTCGGCATCTGTCGCACATTGGGCAGTCTCCCGAGTGATGGAGTTTACATCGTGTACACTTAGGATGTGGGCCTGCATACTCTCTGCGCTCCTGAGTTGTTGCTCCATAATTCCTGGTTACTCGTTGTCGCTTGTCTTGCTGGTCCTGGTCTCGGCTTTCCTGCTGATCCTCCCACCGTTTTTGCCCATTGTCGCTTCCTTTTGTTAACCCACCAGATCTGATCACATCATTTGTCAAGCGATATGCCATGCCCACAACATCTTGAAGTGTGGTTGGTTTGGATGAAGTGACATCCCTCCTGATTTCAGGTATCAACCCCCAAATGTATCGATCAATCAGCTTCTCCACAGTGGAGACCATGTGAGGGACCATTCTTGACAGCTCATGGAAACGGGCCTTGTACTTGTCAACTTCCACTCCCACCATCACATGGTTCCAAAATTCTGCTTCCAATTTCTGCACCTCGTCTTTTCTGCAGTACTCCTCAGATAGTAATTTCTTGAATTCAGCCCAAGACAATCCATTTGCAGCTTCTCTCCCTCTGGTCTGTAGCTGGTTGTTCCACCAAGTCAATGCTCGACCTTGTAGTAGACCGGATGAGAACTCCACCTTATCTCCCTCAGCACATTTAGTGATGCTGAGTTTCGACTCGACATTCTCGAACCATGATAGCAGGCCAATGGCACCCTCGGTGCCATGAAATTCCTTCGGCTTGCATGCCATAAAAGTCTTGTAGCTGCATCCATGGCCGTTGGTCGAGGTACCAGCTCCTTCGTTGGTTCGTCCTGCCTCAATGTGTGCAACGATCTGAGTGAGGAGATCCGCCAATCCAGCAGCACTGTCTCTTGGGGTTTCATTGTTGATGCTTCCTGAACGAGTGTTGACCATGTTTCTACAACAAGCCAAAAACATTTGGTTGTGTAAGTTATACGTGGACGATGGCGGATGGTGTTGCGGGACGACGACAGTTTTGGAGACGTAGTGATTGTGACACGACGAGAACAAGGACGTACTTAGTCTATCAAGTCATAATGTAGCAAGAGAGAAGGCACATATATGAATACATCTATATAAAGTATAGTAATATAAACATGGTTGTTCGAACATGACATGCATACAAACACGACTAATGCAGTTTCAGGTGATCAGACTCTTAAGACCCGACTCTGAGACTTCTACTCCCATCATTGCATGATTCTTCCCGAATTAGGCATAGGTGATCAGGCTATGCATAATTGAGGAGTAATGATGCAATGCTCGGACTAGTCAACTCGTATGATGTTTGGTGTTTTAGGAAAACTTTATTCTGGTTATAGTTGCGATTTTTATTTTAGAAAAACCGGCATTCACTATAACAGCCTGGCTCTGATACCAATCTGTAACACCCCCAAAAATGTGGCATAGCGGAAGCGTTCGGGTCTTGGGGTGCTACGAAATCAATACACAGTGCAGAGTGATATAGAACAATACCATAATTTAAATTTAAAGAAACAGTACATTGATATAACATCGTTTTAGCCAACAACGGCATTTGAAACATAAAGGTTTGTTTCCAAAAGATAACATTTTTATTTCATCCAACTAAACATGACAGATGAAGACTCCTTAGTGCTAATGTCTTCATAAAATACACTTACTGACGATCACCTGAAATGCATGAGAAAACGGGTCAACTATGAAAATAGTTGGTGAGTATACAGGTTTTGTTCAAAAGAAGTCCAAAGTTTTTGAAAAAGGTCCAAATGGTAGAGGCAGTGTCAAACATACATGTTTATCAGGTTCACAATAAAAATGCCATGTACATAATAAATAAAGACTGCTCCGAACAAGGGAGACTTTGCACTGCTCCGAACATGGGAGACTTTGTCACTCAACCACCTAGGCGAGAATTATTGTCACTCACCGACATGGCGAGAATTATTGTCAAGAATGCTCCGAACAAGGGAGACTTTGCGTTGCTCCGTTCACATAGGGAGACTTTGTATTGCTCCGTTCACATAGGGAGACTTTGTATTTAGTACGTACGGCACATAAAGTTTCAAAACAAGTCATATGTTCATAATTAGGTTCGAGAGTTAAAGTCAAGTTCAAGAGTTCAAAACAAGTGATAAGGTCAAGACAAGTCAAAAGAGTTCAAAATAAATTAAAGGGTTCAAATCAAGTTAAAGGGTTCAAATAATAGTGTTCATAAAATAGTAATCAATTTAGTTCAAGTATAATTCATGCATTCCACCCCAAAACGATTAAAATAGTTAGAAAAGGGGGTCCGTGAATACTCACCTCTAGTAAAGTAACACAAGTCGGAATAATGTGCAAGAAAATCGAGGTTCGATGGCTCTAACCGCAACTTGAAATTGGTGGTGAAATGTGGTAATGATGAATACTAATGTACCCCAAAAACAACTCCAAAACCCTTAGTAACTTAACTAGTATACCCAATTAAGCTCAAATAGCCACTTTAACTAGCAAAATGACTTATCTTCTTTGTGTTTCTCCTTATGGCCGATTATATGAGCGAGTGTGTGAATGTTTTTGAGTTTGCTCTTGTGCAAAAATGAGTACACAAGTACCTCCTTTTATAGCCAACACAAGTATGGTTCTTATTAATATAAAATCTACCTATACTAAGTAGCTAGATAAAAAAAATACAAATGTGGTGTGGGTGTGCTTGATTCAGCAGGAAACAAGGGAAAAGGAACAAAGAAAGTGTGTTGGTTACTTGCAACAAATGTATGTAATCTCACTCTTTTTTTTAAATTCAAAGCATGGACTTTTGCATTTAAAATTCACACTATAACACTAGAGGATTAAAAAAAAAAAAAAAAAAGGGGCGTTGGTTTTGTTGGCTTCAGTCGAAGGGGAAAAAAAAGTCAACATGTCCTTGCTTTTATTAAATGAAAGGTATGGCTTCATGTATTAAATAATAGGCTAGTTATGAGTTAGGATATAAAAAAATTAATTTGATAGGGTGGCGCCTGGTTTTGTCCGAACAAAAGAAAGGAAATAAGAAAATATTGCAAGTTGTCCCTTGTTTTCTAGACATTAAATTCAATGGTCAAAGATACAATGTTTCATCATGGTTTTTATTATAAACAAAAGCTTAGCTTTACTATTTCCTAATAGGGGCGGCTAAGTGAAGAAAAAGATGATGAAATTTTGTGGTTGTTTTATATAAAAATGTATTTAGTGAGTGTATTGGGTATTAAAATAGGTATTGGGTAATAGTTTTTGCTGTTAAAGCTAAATACGTATAATCAAGTGGGCTTAGTAAAAGAATTATAAACGTGTACAAAATAGTGTTTGGCACTTTTGTAGTAATTTAGGGAATGTGAGAATGTGTTAAAAAAAATCGTTGAGTGTTCATTTAAATTGTGAAAAGCATTTATTAAGTTAATGATCGTGAGTAATTAATAATACAAATGTGCTAGTAATTAAATCATGAACTGGTGTAGTGGCAATGTAGTAAAAATGTGTAGACTAAATATTAGTTTAAAGTCATAGTGCACAAGGGGGTTGTTCCTAGTTTTACGTTCATTTGACAAAATAGTTATACGTAAATTGTTATCAGGTAAACGTCAAAATAAATAGTTTGAGTTTAGCAACGAATATTGACCAGGAAAATAGCGGGTTGTTACAGTAGTGACATGTATCTGCTTGTTGCAACGGTCCTGGGGAATGCACTCAGTCCTGTCGTTGCTTGTTAACGTTTCCCATGCCTTGAAGCTTGTCCTAGAAGTTCGACTCCCAGGCGTGTTATGATGAGTCGTGGCCGCTATTGGGCCTGTTTAAAGTGTGTGGACCTTTAGTCAACTAGGATAAAGGTCTTATACGTATCAATCCCCCCAGTCCACTAGTATGTTTGAATGTTTAGGGAAACGCGTTGATGGACTCATTATGAGTCATTATGATGTTTACTGTCTTTTGCCTGGGGACGCGGATGCCTAGGAATTTTAATTGTGGGGCCTCTATTTTCTTTCCTGTTTCAGGCCTACTGCGCATTTTATGATGCGATACGACCGTAAGGTTTTCTGTCTTTTTCGAAGTTCCAACAATTTTGAATTTTGGGGCTCGTTTCGAGGTGTCAGATGCGTCCCTTCATCTTGCCTGCGCGTTTATTACATGTTTCACTGGCCCCCTACTTTTGGGTTTTTACCTTTATAAATAGAAGGTGAGGGAGCATAAATGCCTTTTCATGAGTCCGTTTTTTCTTTTTTTTTCTTTATTCAACTGTTCTAAAGAAGAATGTCATATAGCAAAAAGTGGTTTGTGAATCCGTTCTTCTTGCAATCTTTTTAGAAAGTTCTCTCGTACTTTACTTTGTTGATCATGTCTCAATCCGAGAAGTCTGTCGCTAGTGGTAGCTCAGTAAAGGATAAAAAGTTTAATAAATTTCAAAAGTCGTATTCGTGGATTGATGAACATAATCCACGGGCTCTTGAGGCGGATGATCGTGCAGATGTGAATCCTTCTCGTAATACGGTTGCTTTGTATCTTGAATACGTTAGCCATTGCAATCTCTATTTCCCTCTTCATGATTTTTATTGTGAAGTGCTTAACTTTTATCATCTTCGTTTCTCTCAGTTGCATCCTAGAAACTTGCAAAAGGTTAACACTTTCATTGTGTTGTGTCATTCTCTTAATCTTGCACCAGATCTGTTAATCATTCGTAACCATTTTCGATTGAAAGAGGCCTATTCCTGGTGGACAATTGAGAAAAGGCCTCAAGCCGCCGGTACTCTTAATATTGAGTCCACTTCCATGGGTTTCTCTGGTTGGCACTGGAATTAGATTTGGATTGATGTTAGACTAGGGGATTTGCCTTTCTCCCTTATCGGGTGGGGTATCATCATCAACATCAGAACCATCAAATACTTTCTCTTTAGCATCATCATCTGACCCCAAAACAAATGATGATCCTGGTTTTGATGAAATTGGTCTCATTTTTATATCCAGACTCATTATTTGGACAAACATTGTATTAAAAATTTGGAGATGGACCATCATTGAAAAAAGACGTATTATTTTGGTTATTATTGAAATAATACGTATTATTTTGGTAATTTGATGACCCTATGGTTTGGTATGGTCGTGTTTCAAAAAATTGTAAGACTTTGGGTTTTCGTGGGAAGACCAAAAATTGATAGTTTCTTCCCTTTATTTAGGTTAAACAACACACAAATGTGTCATGCCATAACACATTCAATAAAGAACGCTACCTCGCCGTCGTCTGTAATATCCATCCTAGTGTCGAAAGAAGGCAACTTACATGACAAATTAAGCCGAACATTGGGATCTAGATTGAGTTTCTTGATCAAGAACGCAACTAACCTTGTGTACGTAAGATGATTATACATAATGACACCTCGTTCTTTATTCTCGTAATGTATAAGACATTTGAATTTTTGTATATTTGAATTCATGGCTAGTCTAGATAGTTCTACCAAAGCAGTATGAAAAACTGCTTATAAGCTATGGCAGCAAAAAACATTACTGACATGGATTTGACAAGTCAGAATGAAAATATCATGAGGGCATAAAATTTTACACGAAATATGACTTAACTCACTTAAAATGCTTTTATTATTGATTTGTATAGGATCTAAAAATATTTGTTAATTTATGTGGTTCAGGGGGGTCGGGGAAGCTCAAAATAAGAGAAATACATGATAAGGTTAGATTAAAAGAATGGGGAAGATGTATGTGTTTTTAAAGAGAGGAAGAAAACACACACACCTAGAAAATATTACAATGAGACTTCCACCCTCTTAGTTGTGACTAGGAGGGGTATTTATACTACTACTTAAGATGTTGAGAGGTCTCTCAACACTCTCGCAATACTAGTCCTTGCGTTTAACAAAATAATGTTTCTAATGCAATTCCCATGGCTTCACTTTTAAGGCTAACAATCTCTCCCCAAAGTGGTGCCATGTAAGACTATAATGGATATTCAATACTACCGATAAAAAGTTCCCGATGCCCTTAAAGTTCTCGGATAAAAGTTCTAGGTGCCAAGTCAGGAGATGATGGAGGCCCAATAATACCGACTAAGTTCTTGATGCCACGTCACTACTGAGTAAATTTGAAGATACCGAGTAAATTCAAATTTACCGAGTTAATATGAATATATTGACAAAAAACAATACGAGGGTTTCTACACTAAATCACCTATAACTTTTCTAGTGTTTGTTTTTCGAATTTTCTTTGATAGATCTCTATATAATAACCTAAACTAACATAAAAAATCATGACTTTAACAAATTTAACATAAAACTCATAAAATTACATATTTAGTACTCCTAAAACACCCATTATATCTCTTTCAACAAACATTAAGAAACCGTAACAAACCTAACGGCTGAACATTTGAAGACACAAACAATGCATCAGACAATCCAAAAACTATTACATATGCAACCCACATTCCAAAAGTGCACGAACACCGTAGAACACCAACAATGCACAAAAAAGCCAAAAAATCTTATATGTAAAACATCAAACACCTAAAGCACATCACATACTTAGTATTCCTAAAACGCTAACATCAAATACCTAATGCGCATTACATATTTACTACTTGTAAAAACGCTTGGTTAATCTCTTTTAGCAAACATTAACCAAGCGCTTACACACCACAATAAGAGTTAATTACATAAATGGTCACCGTGGTTTGGCGGTTTTTTCACTTTCAGACACTGAAGTTTTTTTTTTACTGATTCGGTCACTATGGTTTGCATATGTTACGGATCCAGTCCATATCCGAATTGAAATGACCAAAAAGCCCTTGTCATATTCTTTTTCAAATCTTTTGACAATTAAGTAACGACCGTTAGTCCTTTATACTAACGGTCGTTAGTACTTTATACGTTTTCGTCCGTATTTACACGTTTTTGTCCGTTTTTACACGTTTTCATCCATATTTACACGTTATAGTCCGTTTTTATACGTTTTCGTTCGTATTTCCACGTTTTCGCCGGTTTTTACATGTTTTCGTCCATTTTTACACGTTTTCATCCGTATTTACATGTTTTCATCCATTTTTACACGTTTTCATCCGTATCTACACGTTTTCGTCCCGTTTTTACACGTTTTCATCCGTATTTACATGCTTTCATCCATTTTTACACGTCTTCATCCGTATTTACACGTTTTCATCCGTATTTACATGTTTTCATCCATTTTTACACGTTTTCATCCGTATTTACACGTTTTCATCCGTTTTTCGTATTTACACGTTTTAGTCCGTTTTTACACGTTTTCATCCGTATTTACACGTTTTCGTCCGTTTTACACGTTTTCATCCGTATTTACACGTTTTCATCCATTTTTACATGTTTTCATCCGTTTTACACGTTTTCATTCGTATTTACACGTTTCCGTCAGTTTTTACACGTTTTCATCCGTATTTACACGTTTTCGTCTATATTTACATGTTCTCGTCCGTTTTTACACATTTTCATCCGTATTTACACGTTTTTATACGGATGAAAACGTATAAAGATCGGGCAAAAACATGTAAAAACAGACGAAAACACGTAAAAACGAACAAAAACATGCAAAAACAGATGAAAATGTGTAAAAACGAACAAAAACGTGCAAAAATGAACAAAATGTTGTAAAAATGGACGAAAAGGTGTAAGTACGGACGAAAACATGTAAAAACAAACAAAAACGTGTAAATACAGATGAATACGTGTAAAAACGAATGAAAACATGTAAATACGGATGAAAACGTGTAAAAATGGACGAAAACGTGTAAATACGGATGAAAACGTGTAAATACGGATGAAAACCTGTAAATACAGATGAAAACGTGTAAAAACGGACGAAAACGTGTAAATACGGAAGAAAACGTGTAAATACGGACGAAAATGTGTAAAAACGGACGAAAACGTGTAAATACGGACAAAAAAGTGTAAATACGGACGAAAACGTGTAAATACGGATGAAAACGTGTAAAAACAGACGAAAACGGACGAAAACGGACCAAAACGTGTAAATACGGATGAAAACCTGTAAAACGGACGAAAACGTATAAAGCCCGGACAAAAAGGTGTAAAAACGGACGAAAACGTTAGAAAACCAAATTTTCGGTTATTTACTAACGGCCGTTAGTCTAAAGGACTAACGGTCGTTACTTAATTGTCAAAAGATTTGAAAAAGAAGATGACAAAGGCTTTTGGTCATTTCATTCGTATATGGACTGGATCCGTAACATATGCAAACCACAGTGACTGAATCAGTAAAAAAAAAACTTCAGTGACTGAAAGTGAAAAAACCGCCAAACCACAGTGACTATTTATGTAATTAACTCCCAATAATTTAGGCGAAACATTTTCTTAAACACATACCTGCAAGTTGAGACAGGAAGACTATTTTTTTGGGGATGAATGAATTGAGGATTCGGGACTTTGTATTAGATGACCTTAAAAAGAGTATCATTTTTGATAGTGGTTTACAAGTGTTAAGCATGCCATTAGCAAAAAAATCGAGTGACAATTTAGTGGGAAGTAGCTCAATCATCTCTAAGAGGAAAACGATGAGGAAGATTAGGTCTAAGAGAAAAACGGCAACATTAGTTTAATAATTTTCTTATGAACATTAATTTTATGAGGAGAAAGGATAGTAATCGTGCTACACTAACTTGCCTCACATATATTTTTGCCTAATATTATATTCATATAATTTGTGATGATAGGGTATGAAAAAGACAAATGTTAAACACAATAATTAGTAAATACAATTATACAATATATTTAAAAGGCAGAAATTTTTATGCATCAAAATGTTGTGCGTAACAGTTGTTGTAACAGTAACAACTGCTGCGAAATGTTGTACGGAACAGTTGTTGTAACAGTAGCACAATGCTGCCAATGTTTGTTGTACATAGTGTTGTTACCATTTGTATCCAACAATCAGCATCCAACAATCAAAAAAAAATCAAGAAACTATCAACAAGAAAAAAATCAGTCTTGCATCAAGAAACTATCAACAAAAAAAATCAACAACATAGTCTTGCATCAACTGTAGCAGCATCCAAATACTAGCCTACATATCAAAAAAAATCAAGAAACTATCAACAAGAAACAAAACAATAAAAAACATTTTATCCACACCGAACCCAAACAAAATCCAAACACTATCCAACAATCACCTCGCCTCACCGTGAATCCCCTACGTCGGCTGTCAAGACCTCAAACAAACCCGAGACCAAACCAAACAAGCTACAACGCATCAAGAGATAGAGGAAAATAAAAGAAACCGAATAAACAAACAACTCACCCCAAGTCAACACGAGTTGACTCAAGAGTTTACCAAGAAGAAAAAAAAGGTGAGACGGACTGTGGTGGGGGCGGTGGTGTTACCGAAGGTGGTGGTGGCGCGTGGGTGGTGTTGCGGTGTGAGTTATGAGCCAATAAACTCCAGAAATGATCGGGATAAACCGATCTATTGATTTGGCAATTAAAAGATCTAGCCGGAAAATATTCCGGCAAAGGTGGTTGGCCGAAAGTGACGGCAATGGCCGGCCGGAGGATGTCGCCGGCAAGGGTAGAGAGAGAAAAGGGAGGAGTGTGTTTATGTGTGTGTGTTAAAATGAAATAAATAAATAAGGGTTTATATATTTTTGAAGAAGGACTAATTGTGTAAAATTGAAAGTGAGGGGCAGAAATGAAACAATGGGGTGGAGGGACCTAAACTGCCAATATGGCTAAACTTTTGACAAAAACACTCCAGGGCCCATTCGACGTAACAAACGGACTCGAAAAATTACGAAACTTGCGCCATTGTTCACCAAATAATTTTTCTGATAAAAACGAGTATAAATATACATAACTTTAGCCAAAACAACATTAAAAAGAAAAAAAGAAAAAAAAAAAACCAACAAAGCGCTCCCGCTGCAACGCGCGGGTTTCCCAACTTATATTTAAAAGGCAGAAATTTTTATGCATCAAAATGTTGTGCGTAGCAGTTGTTGTAACAGTAACAACTGCTGCGAAATGTTGTACGGAACAGTTGTTGTAACAGTAGCACAATGCTGCTAATGTTTGTTGTACATAGTGTTGTTACCATTTGTATCCAACAATTAGCATCCAACAATCAAAAAAAAAAAAAAAAAAAAAAAAGAAAACTATCAACAAGAAAAAAAACAGTCTTGCATCAAGAAACTATCAAAAAAAAAATAAAAATCAACAACACAGTCTTGCATCAACTGTAGCAGCATCCAAATACTAGCCTGCATATCAAAAAAAATCAAGAAACTATCAACAAGAAACAAAACAATAAAAAACATCTCAATCCACACCGAACCCAAACAAAATCCAAACACTATCCAACAATCACCTCGCCTCGCCGTGAATCCCCTACGTCGGCTGTCAAGACCTCAAACAAACCCGAGACCAAACCAAACGAGCTACAACGCATCAAGAGATAGAGGAAAATAAAAGAAACCGAATAAACAAACAACTCCCCCGAGTCAACACGAGTTGACTCAAGAGTTTACCAAGAAGAAAAAAAGGTGAGACGGTGTAACACCCCAACCCGACAAGGGTAGAAGTATCACATTATGGCGACAAATCAAAGCATAAATAAACACACAGCGGAAGTCTTAATAAATACATAAGAGAAAGTCAAGTCAACATGACTTGAATAATACATAAGTTCACGGAAATGAAAATAATCCAAAGGTACGAATACAAAGGAAATCCATGTCCAAACAAATTCATAAGATAAAGGTGGCCATCTAAGGTCAAAGCTCCATCTAACTCTCATCCCATCCAGAGCATAATCCAAAAGCTCCTAGCTTAGATACCTGCCGCGGGAAAAGAAACGCGGCTGAGCTTAAAAAGCCCAGTGAACAGATATATATAATAAACGGAAACGAACAAACGAAACATAATGAAAGGGATATAAATAAGGTACAAGAGTGAAGGTTAGGACAGTCATCCACCACGAGCCCAAACAAATCAAATATCCAAATCCTGTAGTAGTCCAGAGGGGATACCTCTATAGTAACCAGATAATATGAGGGGTGACCTCATGTATCAAATTGGAGTGATCAGCTCCCAAATCTTGTGAAAGACGTGGATTGCACCCATCATCAGTCACCAAATACAAATATATCAAATCACATACAAATCAAATCTAGGATGCATCCATTCGCCCCCCAAACAAATCATATTGGCCATATCAAATCATATCAAAGTGAGCTCATATCAAATCAAATGGGGACGGTGTAACCAAATCACTAGGGCTACACACTAGTCATGCCAGTGGTGCATCAAAGGCACGGCCATGTTACCTTCATGGCTAGGAAACAAATTTGGCTCGTAGTGTCAAACTGGGGTCAAAGGTCAAAGGCTCAAATGTCATAGTCCAAATGTCAAGTCCATGTCAAAGGTTCATATTAAAGAGTTCATATCAAAAGTTCAAATCTCAAAGTTCAAATGCTAAGGGTCCCAATTGCCAAAAGGTTCATATATCAAAGGTTCACAATCAAAGTAGGGAATCATAGCAATGGCATGGGAAACCCTAATACGAAAATAAAGTGAGAGCGAAGGCTCCTCATTCAAGAAGCAGAATATCTGTACCTTATTCCAGAAGCAAACACAACCAGAAATGAATAAGATGAAAAGATCAGGTCCTCTCCTTCTTCACACCTAGAGGGGTAGAAAAGAATTACAAACCTTTTCATTTTAAGTAACTTCCACTTTTAGCAGGTTTTCATATTTAGTAAGTTTCTATTTTTAGAAAGTTCCCATAATTAGAGAGTTTCCATAATTAGTAAGATTTCCATATTCTCATTTAGGTTAAGTCATTATTGAATCATATTAGGGTTTTAGGGTGTATTTTAACAAGTCACAAAAGTTTAGGGTTAATTATGACGACTTTACATAAATTAGGGTTTTAAGTGTAATTATATCAAGGTTAAAGTTCAAACATGAAAATATCTCAAGTAACCTGTTTTGAATCCATATTTATCAAGTTAACAAATTCAGCCCCTCAAGTTTCCCAATTTTACACTTTACACCCTTAAGTTACATAATTTACATTTTAAACCTCATAATATCCATAATTATACATTAGGTCCTTAATTTATCAAAATTACACAATGGACACTTATTTCATTATGTTATATGAATTTACCCTTAAGTTTTCATAATTTACACATCAAGTCCCTCAAGTTATCAAAGTTACATATTTAACCCTTAATTTACATTTTCAACCTTTAATTATCAATAATTGCATATTAAGCCATTAACTTACCAAAATGACACATAACCCCATGAATATAATTTATTACTCAAATCAACCCTAAGTTTCCAGAAATTACATATTTAGTCCCTTCATTTTAATTAATTACAATTCGAATTATACTTTACTAAAATAACCATTTTAATCCCTTTAAATATAAAATTTACACATGACACCCCCAACTTATATTTTATTCGAATAATATACAGTCCAAAATAAGTTCTAAAAATAACCCTTGAGTTTTAAAAGTTACAAAACACCCCCTTATAATTTAATTAGAATCGTATAACATTTTATATAATCAAAACCCTAACCCTAAAAATACCAATCATTCACCAATCATATCATCATCATTAATCATCATTTAATCACTCAAAAACAGCCCTAAAAGTCTAACCCTAAATCGATTTACATTTTATTTCTTTTTCTTCTACATTTTCCTTAAATCCGGTAAACACAATAAATCAAAAATAATTATATTAGGCCTTAAAAAATCGAAGTAGCATTTTTCTCAGGTTAATATGATTATGTAGAGTCCAAATAAAATAGATATGAAGCCTCAAAAATTCGGATTGAATTATTTAGGTTTTATACACGTTTTTGAGATTTTATTCCCAAATAATTCATAGGGTGTGCATGGATCGAATTGAGTATTTTATATGAGTTATATTAGACCAAAGGATCATAGGAAAAATACCAAACCAAGGATTGATCGTGTGGATATGGCTGGGCGAATTTAGTCACACGCGTATGAGACAAATCGAACACTAATTCTCCTCGACTCCAAGAGCTACTCCACGACCTTTTCAATATTTTTCACAGAGTATATGTGATATAAGGATCATAAGAAAAATGATAAACGAATTTTAAAAGGCTCACACGAATTGATTTGAGAATTACCTTGAAAACTATGGCGCGACAAAGATTATTTCACTCGGATCGAATCCAGCCACAAACAACTTCAAAACTATTTTTCTAGCCCTCTAATGGTGACCAAGAACACAAGAAAAATGATCTAAGCCTTGGGAAAAATCGGATGTGAGAGTGACGAATTTTCTTTGTATTTAGGGTTTGTGGAGTGGTTCGGTTTGTGTTTTGGAGAGAAGAAAAAGGATGAGGTTGAATAAATTAAGTGAGTGCCGAAGGAGGGGGGGAGGGGGAAATGGCTAGAAGATCGGCCCTAATCAAGCCCCATTCAAATTGGTTTAATTTTATTTCAATTTACCATATTTATATCCCTTAATTGATTTTAAAGATTTTATTTGTTTTGAAAACATAAAATTCGGCTAGCTATATAGTTTAAGGGTCCAAATGATGTTGTTAATGTGTCATATGTGTCTTAATATCATATTGTTTCATATGTTATTTGTTTACAAAAATTTGGGATCAAAATGATACATTATAAGCTTATTTATCAAAGTTTTAGATTGTAAGGGTATTTTGGTCTTTTTACATGTTTTAGAATTTTTGGGTTTTACAGACGGGCTGTGGTGGGGATGGTGGTGTTACTGAAGGTGGTGGTGGCGCGTGGGTGGTGTTGCGGTGTGAGTTATGAGCCAATAAACTCCAGAAATGATCGGGATAAACCGATCTATTGATTTGGCAATTAAAAGATCTCGCCGGAAAATATTCCGGCAAAGGTGGTTGGCCGGAAGTGACGGCAATGGCCGGCCGGAGGATGTCGCCGGCGAGGGTAGAGAGAGAAAAGGGAGGAGTGTGTTTATGTGTGTGTGTTAAAATGAAATAAATAAATAAGGGTTTATATATTTTTGAAGAAGGACTAATTGTGTAAAATTGAAAGTGAGGGGCAGAAATGAAACAATGGGGTGGAGGGACCTAAACTGCCAATATGGCTAAGCTTTTGACAAAAACACTCCAGGGCCCATTCGACGTAACAAACGGACTCGAAAAATTACGAAACTTGCGCCATTGTTCACCAAATAATTTTTCTGATAAAAACGAGTATAAATATACATAACTTTAGCCAAAACAACATTAAAAAGAAAAAAAGAAAAAAAAAAACCAACAAAGCGCTCCCGCTGCAACGCGCGGGTTTCCCAACTTATATTTAAAAGGCAGAAATTTTTATGCATCAAAATGTTGTGCGTAACAGTTGTTGTAACAGTAACAACTGCTGCGAAATGTTGTACGGAACAGTTGTTGTAACAGTAGCACAATGCTGCTAATGTTTGTTGTACATAGTGTTGTTACCATTTGTATCCAACAATTAGCATCCAACAATCAAAAAAAATAATAATAAAGAAACTATCAACAAGAAAAAAAACAGTCTTGCATCAAGAAACTATCAAAAAAAAAAAAAAATCAACAACACAGTCTTGCATCAACTGTAGCAGCATCCAAATACTAGCATGCATATAAAAAAAAAATCAAGAAACTATCAACAAGAAACAAAACAATAAAAAACATCTCAATCCACACCGAACCCAAACAAAATCCAAACACTATCCAACAATCACCTCGCCTCGCCGTGAATCCCCTACGTCGGCTGTCAAGACCTCAAACAAACCCGAGACCAAACCAAACGAGCTACAACGCATCAAGAGATAGAGGAAAATAAAAGAAGCCGAATAAACAAACAACTCACCCCGAGTCAACACGAGTTGACTCAAGAGTTTACCAAGAAGAAAAAAAGGTGAGACGGGCTGTGGTGGGGGCGGTGGTGTTACCGAAGGTGGTGGTGGCGCGTGGGTGGTGTTGCGGTGTGAGTTATAAGCCAATAAACTCCAGAAATGATCGGGATAAACCGATCTATTGATTTGGCAATTAAAAGATCTCGCCGGAAAATATTCCGGCAAAGGTGGTTGGCCGGAAGTGACGGCAATGGCCGGCCGGAGGATGTCGCCGGCGAGGGTAGAGAGAGAAAAGGGAGGAGTGTGTTTATGTGTGTGTGTTAAAATGAAATAAATAAATAAGGGTTTATATATTTTTGAAGAAGGACTAATTGTGTAAAATTGAAAGTGAGGGGCAGAAATGAAACAATGGGGTGGAGGGACCTAAACTGCCAATATGGCTAAGCTTTTGACAAAAACACTCTAGGGCCCATTCGACGTAACAAACGGACTCGAAAAATTACGAAACTTGCGCCATTGTTCACCAAATAATTTTTCTGATAAAAACGAGTATAAATATACATAACTTTAGCCAAAACATAGCCAAAACAACATTAAAAAGAAAAAAAGAAAAAAAAAAAAAACCCACAAAGCGCTCCCGCTGCAACGCGCGGGTTTCCCAACTCGTTAGTAAATAACCACCACTAAGATGGTCTATTTCTCAAAAAGTTTAACTTGACGAGTAAACCGGTACTTTCACATAGTCTTAATGTTCTCACAAAGAGAGTTTATATCTCCAGAAATATCCGTGTATGCAAGTTTAGTTGCTCGTAAGGGTTTATTTCTCCACTAAAAAGGTCTCTAAGTTACACACAAAATTTTAGGTTCGAGCTTTTCTAGATGAGCATGTTGAGATGGTCATAAGGAGAGTTAAAAAAACAATCATAAATATCATACATATATCTTAGTTAAAAACTCGTAATGCTTAATATAATTAAGAAAAAAAGTTGTTTGTCAATTTAGAATAAGATCTAAAAATATACTTCTCCATCGAATAAGACCAAAAAACAAGAACTAGAATGAAGCCTTGTTCCATTTTAATAAAACCACTTGCACTCATAACCCTCACATTTTCCATCACCATTTTCACAATATTCATCTCTTCACCTTCAAACCCAAGTCAAACACAAAAGTCAATGGCATCAAAAAGCTTCATTTTATGGTTACATGGTTTAGGTGATTCAGGTCCAGCCAATGAACCCATCAAATCCATCTTCACATCTCCTCAATTTAAGAACACTCGTTGGTCTTTTCCTTCTGCTCCAAACCAACCTGTTACTTGTAATTGTAAGTCCCCCCCCCTTTATAAATCTTGAACTTTTTTATATTTGGTTTGTGGGTTTTTGGGTATGGGTCAGATTATATGTAATGTGCGTATTTAGGGTTTATGTTTTGTTGGTGTCATGATTAATATTGAATTGAGTTTGCATTTAGTATAGTTGATTAGCAAACGACGACCCGAATTTGACAATGTGGGTTGTGATTACTTTTCTCGTGCGGTTCAGGTTTTGATTGAACTAGGACTGAAGTATAAGGACCAAAGATTTTAGTTTAATAGAGTTTTTTAAGTTTACTGATACCCCCTGTGTAATCACATTTGGGATTTTTAGGTTGCGTTTAGTTAGAAGGAAACACTCTTGTTTTCCACAAAACGTTTTGTACAAAACAAGGAAAATAGAGATTGCGTTCAAATCAAATGTTTCCCATCAAATTCTCTAGAAAACGGAAAATTTGCATTTCCTACTTTAACAAGGGAAACTACAAAACATTTTTTTCCCCTTGTTTCCCTTATAACCCCCCTTGTTTTCATGAGAATAGAAAACAATATCATATGAACGTGTTTTCTATGTTTTGTGAAAATTTAATCAACTCCTTTTTTTTACAAATATGAATTTTTTTTCTCTAACTAAACGTACCCTTAGTTACCTTTTTCTAAGGTAAATGTGTATTTCCATGTTTTAGGGTTATTGTTTTGTTGCTCTCTCAAATTGGTGGTGTTTATTTGACATGTTTTGAGTAACGCTGCTTGTAGTATAGTTCATATATCAGTAAGAAGGGCTAATTAGAAAGTAAATGTGCTCATCCTTGTGCAATTACGTAACAAATAGAGAGAGAACCAAAGATGTTTTTATGGGAGCATAAATACCCAAGAAACATAGTTTTAATTACCAAAGAGGGAGGGAACAGCAAACATACTTTTAACGACCAAGTCGGAATAAAAGTAAGTAACATGACCAAATTGGAGCAAAAATGTTAGTACGTTGTTACTTTGTGTGTGTTGGCAATAATATTCTTTTCCAAGTTACCTGCTTTATATGTTATTTGTAATTCTAAGTCTGATTGTAGTACAAAACAACATATTTACACACACTCTAATTTAGTTTAATCTACGGGTCCCCGAGAGTTAGTTATGCACATGTTAATAAACGAGTGCCACGTGAAGTCTCTTTTTTGTTGCTCTATATTGAACTCATTACACGAATTTTGGTGGAAAGTGTGAAGAATTTTGTTGCCTAACTTGCCATTGTTCGTTGATGGTTAATAATGTAGCTGTATTTACCGAACTAGTTACTCGAAAGGTGGTTATAGTTAGTGGCAGATCTGATTATTTAGTTTGTGACCCTTTTAAACTATATTTTAGCATATTTTATCTGTGTTTAGGAGGGTGGGGAGAAAGGAATCCCATTGGAGGAAACCAGTTTTTTCTTGAACATTAAGTACTCACAAACACACGTCCTTGATGGGAATGGAGGATACCGAATACCAATAAGTTTATATAGGAGATTTGTGTGGTAATGTAGGATACCAAATACCAAATACCAGACACTTTTACTTATTAAAAAAGCATATTTTCATAGTGCATATATCATAAAACCGGATCGTATAAGTGAATAATGCTACAACATAGATGTTATATGACAGACACCTGAATAGGCATGGTGCTGGATATAGAAAGGTTCTTAAAACAACTATACTACGTGGTTGAACTCGACCGAAGAGATGAAGTATATTCCGAAGAGATAACAAAATGAATAAAAAGGTAGGTTAATTGAGGGGTATGTAACGAGTCTAAAGAAGTATGAAGAACCATGTGTCACCATTATATGCTTCAATATTGTTCTAACATGAACATAAAATCATCTTGTTATGCTATAAATACCATAGCAGTTATGCTATTGGTGATCATGCAGTAATAGGTTTATCATCTGACTCTGCTAGTACTTTTTTCTCTATCAGCACACAGTTTCTTGATAGTTTTTGTGTATAAATGTAGTGAAGTCTGTCAGATGATGAAGGTGTGTAGTCTATATCGAATTATCTTTCTATGCGGAACTTTTTATGCTGTAATTGATATCTTAACTACTGTTTCAGATGGCTCTGTGATGCCTTCGTGGTTTGACATTCATGAGATACCTATCACATCTGTAAGCTATTTTCCTCCGATATAGATCTTAGTTATTCTAGTTAACATCTACACTTACAGATGGCTGTGACGTCATTTTTCATTCTTGACATTGTCATATGATATGTCACACAGTCCTAAGTTGTGTCAGGAATTTTGTATTTTAAATTTCTTTAAACTTGAGAGTCTAGATACTTTATAGCTCTTCCTCCACAATTATGGACTCGGCAATCTTACTCCTTACCTATTTTATAGTATAAAATGTTGGAGCTGATGAGGAGGATGCCTAAGATATATATTACTCCATTGTGTTTAGAACAAAAAAGTTTTGTTTTAAGTATTAGATTGTAATATTTTTTGATTGTTTTTATTTTATTTTTCAACGAGTAGAGACATGCAGGCCTAATTATATATACCTATTGTTTTACCTTTTGTCTCATTCTCAGTCATTTCCTCTTTCAAAACAGGATATATGATCATTTGGTTTATCATATCTGCACTCAATCAATAAAACTGTCTTAAAATCACTTGAAGAATTTATTTAGTACTTCATAGATTTTGAAAGCCAAATGCATGATTGATAACTTCATCTGTTGGCAACTTTGCTTGGACCTTAAATATTTAATCATTTATTTGTATATTAGGTGACTAATTTTGATATAAATTTGGATTTGCTGGCATAAGTATGATTAGCATGATGATAGTTTCGTATAAAACACCTGTACTAGGTCTAGAATTAGATGGTACCATCAATTTTTTTTTGTTAGGATTATGATGATAATGGTGAGTAAGTTCTTCAACCTGTAAACTTTCCGAAAGAAAATGTTACAGTGGATGTAGGGAGTAAAAGCTTCATAACTGTGTATATATAATTCACTGTGTTGTAATTACAGAACTCTCCCGTGGATGAAAGTTCGTTGCTTAAAGCAGTTCAGAATGTGCATTCAATGATCGACAAGGAGGTGGCTGCTGGAGTTGATCCTAAAAATGTGTTCATTTGTGGATTTAGTCAAGGAGGTCTATCTCTCTTTATCTCACAAACTCAAACTCACACAGACACAGAAACACACACACATGTGATTGTCTTTTAAAATAACATTTAGCATAATTATGAATGTTGCAGGTGCGTTGACCTTGGCCAGTGTTCTATTATATCCGAAAACTCTAGGCGGCGGTGCAATCTTCAGTGGATGGGTACCTTTTAATTCTAGCTCTATAATAGAGCGGATCACACCTGATGCAAAAAGGGTATGTTCTTGTAAAAAACTAGTGCTTTTTGAGATGTAACACTTCATAGGACTAGAAGTAGCAAATGCGACCCACTTACTTACTAACAGGTTGATTTGTTTTTTTTACTTTTATTTATTTTAAACGGGGAGAAATAAAAGTTTAGTTATAACAGAAACGCTTTAAAAGGGTCAAACAGGTTGAAACTTGTCCACGGCTTATTTTATTGCATATAACATTATAACTTATTATTTCATTGCATTGAAATATTCGTTTTATTATTGTACTCGTATATTCTAACTATAGTTAACACATTAATTATCTGTAACTTTTATAAAAAAGATAAAAGAAGTGTTTGTTGGTGAATCCAACCCTGCCGCCCGATTCCAACGAATACTAAAAATGGAACAATTCAACCTCTACCTGTTTTCACGTGTTACTGAACCCATCCATCTTGCCACAATGCCACCTCTATGTACGAGCTTTACACAAACATACAGAAGTATTTATCCTTCTCACAAAATTTGCAATGTTTTTCTAGGCATATTTCTCACGAAATTGTTCCTTTATTTTATAAACGTCTAAACTGTTCTTCAGCAAAGATAAAATATCAATAGCCTGGGAACTCCTATCAATATTTCATGCTTTTACAACAATGGTGAATAGCAGATTTGGAACTTAGAAACTTTCTAAAAAGAAACACTGAAATTTTTTGAATCCTGAAATGGAATCTTTTGATAATTTTAAGTTAACTTATAATACCCAGAAAACCTAAATTGTTTGTACCACTAAAAACATTTTGTTTCATGTGCAGACCCCGATATTGTGGTCTCACGGTATAGCTGATCCAACAGTGTTGTTTGAAGCTGGACAAGCGGGCCCACCATTTCTTCAACACGTTGGCATGAACTGTGAATTTAAGGTACTACTTGCTCTATCACGAGAAAGTTTCAACACTTCTCTTTTTGGAATCTTACAAGCATCACAACTTTTCACCTTCTTTGATAGTTTCAAATTTGGAACTTTTTACCCTTTCTTGAAAACAGTAGATGTGTTCACTGAACTCATGATCTTGTACAAATAGCATCGTCATATACCCACCGGACTTATAACTTCTCACATTCTGATCTACTCAAAAAAATATGTTATCATATTTCTTACTCGTCCATCTACCGTTTTTGAATTGACCGTAACTAAGCTTCCTACTAATAATTTGTCTCTTTCTATCTTGTCTTCCCTGGCCGACATAATACTTGTTATATAAGTCCCCAAACTCTTTAATTTTACTCAAAACAATGCTTTGCCGATTGCCAATATATCTTATTTGTCCACATTGCATACTAGTCGTCCTGGTAAGCATCCTTCGCTGCACAACAAATTAATTGTCTAGTCCCGTACCATTCTGCATATTAACCGTGGTTCGTTTACAACAAAAACCAAGTAATACAGTGGTCTCACCAAACATCTGACCCATTGGTGGTAAAATTACCACTTGCAGAAAGATTTCTCCCATTTTGGAAACTGCATTATACTTTATCCATAAGACTGCAATCTGCTGAATCCATAGTTCCATCTTGGTCAGATGCAAGTATCTCTCCTATTTTTATAGAACCATTTATGACATCAACAGCAACAGCAACAGCAAATCCCTTGACAAAATTCAGCTCCTTAAATTTAACAAACCGACCATGGTTAAAGCTGCTAAACATCTTAATCACCATACTAATTATGCCTTGGTTTGCTAGTGAGTCTGTTTACAGCCTCACCACGACAGAAACACCAACATCTCTATTTGGCATCACCGTTTATGCGGTGCTTATAACATGTAGATATTAAACACCTTAATCTGCTCTCAAGATATAATCCATAATTTGTTTTCTATTTTGGAAGAAAGGCTTATTGAAATTTCCACATTATTATTCTCTAAAGTCTTGAGGCTAATGTTTTAGCTACATCACCTACCGTCTTTTATATAGATATCATTACCACCCAAAGAGATAGGACAAGAGTCATTAAGCATCGGTCTGAACAAACCTTTTATAGAATGAACGTAATCAATGATGCTTTTGCAGCGTTCGTGATGGCGCCTCATTTATATATTGTTTCATTAATTTCATCATCTCATCACCTATTACATCGAGTAATCGTGTATGAACTCCAAGTCAAAACCGTGCAGTCCCTATGCTTTATCTCAGTAACAGTTCCATACAGTTTGTTTCACTTCCTCTCTTGTAAAAAGAACAATCTAAATAGTCGTTTGTTCACATTTCATAATCCTTTAAAAGCCCTTGTAGTGTTCGAATGAAGGGCCAGTCTTCCATTGCAAAGTGGCTTTAACATGACTTGCTGTTTTTTCTTTCATCTTTGATCCTTTAACCACTTTCGAGCCATATATCACAATAGAAGACACACAAGTAATCTGTTGTGAATTTGCATTGCCGGATGAAAATATTTAGAAATCCCATAGTCGAAACCACTTTACCTTGAATTTTCTTTTTCTTCAGATCGTTACTTTCTTCTTAACAACGATAGTACATTTGATCTCTAATTTAAACCACAACTTTCGTTCATTCAGATTCCTGATCTCTCAGCTTAGTGTTTATTACTTTCTTTTCCAGTGCCTTCATTGCCTAATTGGTTCTCAAATCCCAGGTCAACATCTGCCTCATTTGTTACTGACAAAGTTTACTTAAAAAGCTTGCTACAAACTGCTTCCTCAAATATATGACTTCTGAACCTGTCTATCTTTTCTGCCGTTTTGAACTTCTATTTGCTCTTTTTGATTCTTAAGAAAAATGTCCTTGAATTTTCTTTCACAAGACTTTTTAACCTTATTTTCTTGATTTTCAACGCCTTCATTGCCGCTGTGTGGCTCTGAAAACCTGCTGCAACATTTTTCTTATTTGTTGCTGAAAAGTTCACATATGGGACTGAAAGCACGCTACAAACTGCTTCTTCCTATATGATTTTTGAACCTGTCTGTCTTAAGTTCACTGTAGTTTAGGAACTTCTGTTTACTCTTTTTGATTATCCCATAAACGAAAAAATTATGTTAATTTTCTTTCATAAGACTTCTTTTACCTTATAGAAGACATTTATTGGTTATTATATAATTATCTGAACATTTTCTTTAAACTGTAAATTCCAGGCATATCCTGGTCTTGCCCATTCGCTAAACAATCAGGAGTTCCAACACCTGGAATCATGGATCAAATCTCGTTTACAAGGTTCCTCCTGAAGGTTATGCTTAGTTACTCATTCACAGTGGAAAAAAGATCGACACTTCGATTTATGAGGCGGAACAGTTTGCTTTTGAAATCTGTTCTAGAGATGTATGAATAAGATAGCCACATTAAGCTTTGTAAAATGGTTTACGACTTAAGAATATGTCGATGTTGAGTTGGTGATAAATGACTGATAACTCCTTGTTTGATAAGTGTACTTATCTTGTTTAGGTAACACATGACAGATAACTCCTCATGTCATCTAAGCCTTACATATCTTGAACTTACGAGTCTCATAGATATGTCATGATCACGATTTTCATTAACGCAATGTGGCAAGAAATATCTAAAAAATAAAAGCTGAAAAAACCAAAGGAGTATAGCTGAATGATCTCGTGCTGGGTTAACTGATCGAAAGCCATAAGGATATCTATCGGCTCTTTTCTTGGATGGAGATCTAGTTCAGTTAGTAAGATATTAGACCACTCGCGAAGCATGCATGCGACATGATTAATGCTTGCTATTCTCTTGGTAGAGTTGACTTTGTACAAAAAAATCTATTTTAATCCATGAATACAAGGTTATTTTAATTGTTGATTGGAGATGAATTTGAGTGATTTTGTGGTAATAGGTTATTGTGTTTTGGGTTTAATTTGATTATGGTTTTATGTTAGACCTATATATATCCCTCCCAAAAATTAAAATTGCGTATATATCCAACTCAAACACAAAATTGCATATATATCCTTCCAAACCTTTAAAAATGTCATATATATCCAAATAATCATTTTTAATATATTTTAAACCTCACAATACATTATATTTATAATATATTTTGAAATATCCATTATGCCCTTGTGTTCATACCATTGATCCTCATCATCCCAGTTTATGTGATCATTGCCTCTCATAGATCGACTTATACCGTACCTTAAACTCAAACACTAACTCGGGTAACAAAACTTAACTGTATTTTTATTAATGTTTGATTGAATCACTTTGCTTAAGTAATGTTTCTAGTTACTGTTTGTGTGTTTCATTGATTGATTTGTTGGCATAATTAAATTATTAATGAGATCACTATATCATATGCAATATAAAATTTTCAATTTTTTGTCCTTTCAAAACAGCTGTCGAAGTGTATCTCCCCTATTAGACCATGTGTAGTCGAGCGCCTTTGGGGCGTTTTTTTGCCTTCCACGCCCAAGCACGCCCGTCCAACCAAAACGACGGGGCGTTATTGAAGGATTTTTGGTTTGTGGCGTTTTGTCGACAGCGCCTTCCCCATTCATTTCCCCATAAAACTAGCCGTTGCCAAACGGCTTCTTTGAACCAAAAAAAAAAAAAAAAAAAAAAAAAAAAAAAAAAATCACCCCACATATCTATTTAATCTCTATATATATACATACATACACATCTACTTTTTATAAAAACACTCTCAAACACAATCTTTTTCCTACCAATTTATATACAATTTATATACAATGAGTTCTCCCTCGACTTCCTTTCTTCTTGAATCTAGTTCGGATGACGATTTCTCCGATCGAGAAACAGAAGCGGTGTCTCTTGCTGCTGGAGCTGTAGCTATGTTCGTCGCCCAAAACCCACCAAAACCGATTTATAAAAGAAAACAAGTTGATCGAGACCGTGCCGCGGCTAATGATAGGTTGATGGCCGATTATTTTGACGAGGGTTGCACGTATAACGAGCAATTAGACGACGTTTTAGAATGAGCAAAAGGTTATTTTTGCGTATCGCGAAAGATTTGGAGGATCGTTTCAATTACTTTAAACAAAGACACGACATAATCGGTAACCTGGGTTTCACGCCGATACAAAAGTGCACAGCCGCAATGCGGGTGCTCGCTTACGGGGTCACCACCGACATCAACGACGATTATTTGAAGATGGCCGAGAAAACATGTCAGGACACGCTAGAGGCGTTTACAATAGGTAAAAAATTATATATATATATATATATATATATATATATATATATATATATATATATATATATATATATATATATATATATATAGAGGGAGGGGTTAAAATAAAAAGAGGATTTGTGGTAAAAAGAATAAGAAGAATTTTGGACCCTTAGATTTAAAATCAATGGATGAGATTAAATTATACACTTAATCAAGGCTTGAAGGGCAAAAATGTCTTTTAGTAAAAATACATAAACACACTATTATACCATTGCGTCTCTTAAACCAGATCAATCCTTACTTTCTCTCTCTTCCAACTACTTTCTCTCTCAAAAACTTCCGATCATCTTCTCCATAAGATTCCGATCATCTTCTCAATCAATTCCGATCATCTTCTCCATAAAATTCCGATCATCTTCTCAATCAATTCCGATCATCTTCTCAATCAATTCCGATCATCAATCTCATTAAAATCCGATCATCAAATCCTCAGTTTCATACAATCGTCTACAAAATGCCGTTGGAAAGCAAAGGTAAGTCAACTAAATCTGATTTTGTTCATATTATGATACAGTAGCCAGATTTTAATGCATTTTGTTTGAAAAAATTAGCAGCAAAAAGATTAAGAAGTGGAAGAAGGGTATCAAAATAAGGATTAGAAGGAATTTTGATTGTTTTGTTCATTAAAATAAGGATTAGAAGGAGTTTTGATTGTTTTGTTCATTAAAATAAGGATTAGTAGTAGATTTGATTGTTTTGTGCATTACAAATAAGGATTAGAATGAATTTTGACTGTTTTGTTCATTAAAATAAGGATTAGTAGCAGATTTGATTGTTTTGTGCATCAGATTTTGTAGGAAGTAAATACATGTCATACATTTTGATAACAGTGAGTTGTGTGAAATACATTGTTTTGAGCATTAGAAATGAGCTAAATGTGCATTAATATCCTTATGTAGTTTAAAAGTATGATACATATTGATAATCGTGGGTTGTGTGGAATATCAATGTTTTGTGCTTCAAAAAATGGGTTAAATGTGCAGTAGTTTTTGTTGGAATTTAGTAAATATGAGATACGTTTGGATAAATCACTATTTTAGTAAAAATGTTATATGTTTCGGTAATTGTGAGTTATGCGAAATAATATTGTTGTATGAATTGCAAATTGGTCTAAATGTGCGATGATTTTCACTGGATGTTAGTAAAAGTGGGATACATTTGGATAATCATGTTTTGTGTGGAATAACATTGGTTGATGCATTATAAAATGGGCTAAATGTGCAATAGTTTTTGTATGTAGTTAGTAAAAGCGTGATATGTTAGATACTCGTGAGTTGTGTGGAATTACATTGGTTTGTGCATTAGAAAATGGGCTAAATGTGCAATAGTTTTCTTATGTAGTTAGTAAAAGCGCGATATGTTAGATATTTGTGAGTTATGTGGAATAACATTGTTTTGTGCACTAGAAAATGGGCTAAATGTGTGATTGTCATCACATGTAGTTAGTAAAAGTGCGGCATAGCTTGATAATTCATGATTTTGTGAATTAACATTGTTATGTTATGTTATGTTATAAAACTTGTACTTAATTGATATGTTATGGGCATTAAAAAATGGCCTAAATGTGCATCAATATTTTCAGGAAGTTAGTAAAGGTACGATACGGTTGGATAATTTGTGAGTTGTGTGAAATAACATTGTTTTGTGCACTAAAAATGGTCTAAATGTGCATTAATTTGTGCACTAAAAATGGATAGTTCATGAGTTGTGTGAAATTACATAGTTTTGCAACTTGGAGGATTAAAGTAGATAACAAGTGCTTAAAGTTAGGGGTAGTTCTATCACATATATGTTAATTTTCCTTCTACAACTCCCGATATGTTTCTCTATAATTGTAATCAGTTATGCCAAACATTTCAACTTGACTTTTATGACTTTGTGTTTCCATAGATAGTTTAAATAGACGTCCAAACACCCCTAGGATCCATGGACTTAAAACTTTCTAAAGCATGAGAGGGTTGATTTAGTTAGTTATTCACTTCCTATTAGGATATTATTTGGTTTTCTGCAAATTATTTGGCGATACTGATTCACTTGCGGTTTTGAAACTATACATAGTATTACGCTCGAGAAGAAGAAAGTGAAACTGAAGAAGAATAATAGCACAAACTGATTTTGCACTTCACTTATTGTGATTGAAATTTTTATAAACCTTGTACTTAATTGATAGTTTAGGATGTGTATGAGTTTGCTTGGTTATAAGAGTTTGCTAGGATGTTTATCAGTTTTGTGCATTAAAAATGGTTTGATATAAGACTGTTTTGTGCATTAAAAAGTAAAATAAAACATAACAAAAGCAACAAGCTAGAAATAGAATTTTCAGCCACGAGATCCGCCAAACTCTGTAATCCCCTGATCAGCTTGCTTCTTGACTTTCAATGTTGCATTCTTCAACACAGTGAGCTCTTCTATTCCAAGATTCTCTATAGGAGCATTATACCAGCTCTTTTATTGGTTCTCTTTCTTTGTCTTTTTTAGTTTTTCAGTAATATTTTGCTCGGATTCTAGTCGAGCAAGCATGCTGTTTAGCTGAGTGTTGAAAATCTCGGTTTGAGGATTTTGAAACTGCTCCACCCATTCACTTGTTTGTGAACTCTGAGCACCAGAATAATGTTCCAGGTAGCCAGATACCAACACCTCAGGTGATGGATCCCCAAATGAGTATACAGATTTTTCATTTGGAGAAAAGATAATAACTGCACTTTGCACCCAACAAAAGTGTAGAAAGCTCGTTTGCTTTCTTAATGACACTTGTACGCCATTTGGCAAAGATGACGCTCAAACTTCTCTCACTTTCTATCTTTTTATTTTCAATTTTCTTACGACCTGCATAGGTTCGCGCCATCTTTCAAAATAAGATATAAGAGTTTTTTTTTTTTTTTTTTTTTTTTTTTTTTTTTTTTTTTTTTTTTTTTTTTTTTTTTTTAATCAAGTTAACAAATGTACATAGATGTGTCTGATATAGATTTATTTTAGTAGTGATTTGGATATATGAGGCATACAAGTGGTTATATTGGTAATCTAGTATTTCTGTGGATCAATTGTTTGACAGGGGACTTTTAATTCTTATTTTGATTTTGACTGATAAGGGTGTTTGGGATAACATCAGTTTGGGTAGAAATTGTGGTTTTGATTTTTTTTTACTGAAGGCAGTACTGGTGTATGGGGTGGAAACAAGATTTTTATTACTGATAATGGTTTTGGCAGCTATGGATTTAATGATGGTTATGATTATGATTATTTTGGTAATGCTCACTGCAACACTGATTATGGGTATATATATGGGATAATCTGAACTGGTACGGGTCTATTAGGAATATCATGGGTTGTGGTTTGTGGAATTGTAATAAGATTTTCATTATTGATAAAGGGTTTGTGGAAAATTATTGGGTCTGCAGCACTGATGTTATACAATATGATATTTTATGGCTTTTGGAAAAGGAAAATAGGGATGATGGTAGTGTTGATGTTGATGGTCTACTCTACATATCGAAGCAAGTAATTTCTGGTCTCAAATGTGTTCTACTCAACCACATAAATCTCGGCAAAATGGTATATAAAGCAATGTGGTTAATTGTTGTATACTTGGTTAGTAACCAAGCTGATATGAATTGCAGTAGTGGAAATGTTCAAATTGGTTATTTGGAAGCTGATTGGGTATTCTCATTTCTTGTTGGTACTTCTGTGCATATGATGGTGTCTCAGTGGACTTCTAATGCTGGTGTGCTTATGTATGCTTCTTATAAGATGATTCAGGTCATGATGGTGATTCAGTGCACTAATGCATATGATGGTGTCTCATTTCTTTGTAAATAACTCTTCATTTCATTTTATCTATTTTACCTTTTGTAAAAAAAATATAGACTAATGAGCATTTGTTTTATATGAGATTGGTATTAATCTTTAGTTTCGGTGATTGGAATGAGTTTTCTGAAATAAAACTATTTTGTACATGAAAATTAGACTGAATACGCATTAGTATTCATATGATGTTGTGCTATTTTTATATCGACATAAGTTACTTGATTTTTTTTTTTTTTTTTTTTTTTTTTTTTAATATAAATTGAACTAAATGAGCATCACATCACTTATCATATGATGTTGCTTGAAATAAAACTATTTTGTGCATGAAAATTGTACCAAATGTGCATCAGTTTTAATGCGATATTAGTAAAATTTTGATGATGACCATTAAAAAAATGTATTTAACAATGACAACATATATACTAAATTTCACCACTTTAATACAATGTAACATACTTTTGAATATCATTATGGTAAAATTTTGATTCAAATACATTACTATTTTGTTGAACATCAAAAGATATCATTCTGATAACACCAACACATACTAAAGTTCATCACTTCAATACATAGTATAACTTTTTTTCAATAAACGATTCTTTTGACATACAAATGGTATGTGCAACAAAAATAAGCAGCAAGTATATTCATTGCATGCATCCTTATCGCTAGCGAATCTTCTTGTTTGGGCAACTCCACTTTTATTCAGAAACCACCGAAAAACTCTTTCATCATTGTGAAAGCTTCATTGGACCAGTATTTTATTAGAAACCTGGAATAAAAGTGGAATTCCATGAAGACTTTAAGAGTGTGATATCATCGTCATCACAAACGGGTGATTGTGCTCTTTTCGAAACCTTAAACAGTTGACTCCTTATCTCATCTGCAAATTACAATAACACAAATAAGCATAACCAGATGTACTATAACACTAATAACACATATGTATGTTTCGAGCATCGTAACTAGCACATCCTGCAGCCTCGGCTACTACATGACTTGCAGAAGTGGCATCCTACACAAGAGTATACAAATGTCTCTTATGAACATAACGCACCAAAAAAGTGTACACTCGAAAATAATAGAAGCTGGAGTAATAATTTTTATGCAAGTCAATTTTCTACAGTTTTGTACATTACCCCCTGTTGTATTGTGGGTACGGGAGATGCATTATGGTGGTGGCGGGTAAAGACGGAAATTAAGCGTATACCATAAACGTTAGACATGAAAATTAAGACTACCTGAATCTTTTAAGATAGCTAATTGCGCGTAGGATGCCACGCCACAGAAGGAACCTGATGCACACGACCTTTTCCACACATGTTACTTGCAACAACACCAATCTTCATATGTTGTTTACCATCAGAACACTCAGGAAGCTCTTTCATGTCAGGCACAAGATTTATGTCACATGCATTCTTTTGCCTCTTCCACCTCTTTGTAGATTACGCCCCATAATCCTCAAAAATCAACTTCATCTCTTTTACGGTGCAAATAAACCCATAACTTCCTTTCCCATTCAAATTGCAAGCAAGGATTGCGTTCACAATGCAAACTGTCCAAAGCTCCACCAAAAAACATCATTCAAATGTGCATCAGAGACATCCTTGAATATGTATTGTGAGTCCCTCATCAAAGTACAAAAATCTGCATGCGTTCCAATACTTCCTGGTAATCTTGCACCTGCATCTCAAACCAAACAAAGAAGGCTAACACCGGATAGTCAGCCATGTTTTAGCATAAAATGGTCACGCACTTTTGAACTTGGCGCTCCAGGACCTTTTCTAATTGGAGCTACAGCTGTATAATATATAATACTAATTTGAGCATCAAACTTTACTACAAACACAAACTTCCATTTAAAACACTAATAACGAAATTTTGTGTCACAAATACACTAATTTGTGCATCAGATTCTACTACAAATGCAAACTTTCATCAAATTATACTCATAACACAAATTTATATAATAGTTTACACTAATAGCAATAATTATGTATTAGATACTGTAATAATACTAATGTGTGCAGTAAATTCCACCACAAATCCATAATTGCAGCAAATTGCACTAAAACACTAATTTACATATCAAATTACACTAATTGCACAAATTTATTATCAAATACACTAAATTACAACAAAAAAGCTTAATCTGATGTTGAATCGAAATCTATTTTAACGCAAAAAAAAAAAAAAAAAAAAAAAAAAAACCTTGATTATCACTATTATTAATCGATTACATGTTGGAAAATTCGAAATAAAGCTTAACATCCACGATTGTGATTATGCTTATAACGATTGAAGATATCAACAAAAGTGTTACAATCCCTTATGATGACGTATAGTCTACACCCGGGTCACGGACCCGATTAGTAAACAATACTAATACTTAAGCCCACCACGTATGGGCCGCCATGGCGATAACTGGACTACCAGTTATACGGTTTGGGCCTACAAGGCCCAAGCCCAAAGTTATTATCGGATTGGATATGGAGTATCTCCTAAATAAAGGGGGTATATACCAAATATCCGATATCGGCGAACACGCCGAGGAGTAGGGAACACGAAACCTACTAGGGTTTCATGTGTATATAAAGGGCACCCAGGCCCTCGATAAAGGTACGATTTATTAAACCCTAACTCTTCACTAAACCCTAACTTCGATTACTTACTCTCACGCCGGAGGATAATCGGGGGAGACAATCCCTCGATAAGCCTAACGGTGTTTGCTCTTTTTCTTAGTGCGCAAGTTCCATCAAGCATTAAGATCTAATTGGTACGAGAATAGGAGTCCTAGCAAGGAACGCCCAACTTTTGTGTCAACACCTTATTTGATTGAATATTGGGGAACATATTGAAGATTACAATTCAGTGAAAAAGGGTTTATAGTTGATTATGAAAGGTTAGTTAGGATTGAAGATTTTGTGTGTTCGTGTGAGCAGAAGCTGGGTTTTATTGTGTGTAGAAGCTGGGTTTATTATTACATATGTTAGATGGGTTTTATTATTATATATGTTACTAGCCTTAGGCTAGCATTAAGTTTTATTCTTAGAAAAATATAAATGTGTTAAATGTATTCTATAAAATATAAAATATATATAATGCCGGAATGCATACTATTGAACGTCATGAATTTTGTCATACAAATTGAGATTTCTTAAAAAAAAAAAGATTGAAGGTAAATAACATTAAGTGTCTTATTTATAAGGATTAAACACATCTACATTCAGAAAGTTAAATAAAAAACTAAAGCCTGTGAAGTACTTCTTTATACACAACATTTGTTGTGTAATTGCAATAGTTCCCGTCTTTATCACAACATAATACTTTTAGACCTTTCTTGCTTTTCACTCTTGATACAGCCACATATAATTGTCCGTGCGAAAAGACTGGACGTTCCAGGTAAAGACCAACCTTGGATAATGTTTGCCCTTGACTTTTGTTAATAGTCATGGCAAAACAAATAGATATCGGGAATTGTCTTCTGTTAAGCTGAAAAGGCATCTTCTTGTCAGACGGGCTAATATTCATGCGAGGAATAGCGACAACTGTCCCTAACTGACCACCAGATATGATCTTTGCCTCAATATTATTGATCCCCATCCTAACAATTTGTAACCTTGTACCATTACATATACCACTTCTTTGGTCTATGTTGCGCAAACACATTATCGGAGCACCGATCTTGAGAACTAACTTATGATTTGGAATGCCGGACATTCTTATTGTGTTTAAAAATTCTGTGGTATACATCGACTCATCATAGTTAAAATCTACGTCTATATCCGACACAGAATCTGAACTATAGCAAACCTTCTCCCTACCAGATAGTTTGGACATCATGCGTTCGTTAATTTTGTCCAGCTGTTCATGAGTGGGTGCAAGAATAGCTCTGTCCTGGAAATATGTCGGATCCCACAAATTTTGCTCCCAATTACCATACGTTTCCTTTATAATAGCATCAACATGATCGTCCGAGTTAGGTATTAACATTTCTTCAGGGAACTCAACCTCCGCATGACCATCGTTTTTACCACCTATTTTTCCTTCGCCTATATTCAATATCCATTCCGCAAATTCATTTATTTCTGCTGCATCGTTTGGATTGCACCCGACTCTAAGCCTCATGTTTTTTGTAAGTTTTAAAACAGTGCAATACTTCCATAAATATGACATGTTCAACGAAGCGTGTACAACATCTTGCCTATATCCATTTGGAATGACTGGTAAGATTTGTTGAAAATCACCACCAAAAACAACAACTTTACCACCAAAGACCTTGTCATCAGCTCCTATGTCTAAAGATATGTCTCTCAATGTTCTGTCAAAAGATTCATAGGCAAGTTTATTAGTCATTGGAGCTTCGTCCCAAATAATTAACTTTGTTTGCCTTATCAAATCAGCAAGGTCTCCATCTGCCTTAATTGTACACATAGAATCCTCCACAAGATTAATGGGTATTGCAAACCGAGAATGGGCTGTTCTTCCACCATCAAGCAAAAGTGACGCGATACCACTTGATGCCACATTTAGAACAATCTGACCTTTACACCTTAAAGCTGCCGTCAAACTCTTGTACAAAAAGGTCTTACCGGTGCCTCCATAGCCATAGACGAAAAACATACCCCCACGGTTATTATTGCATGCATCAATAATAGTCTCGTAAATTCCTTTCTGCTCGTTAGTCAAACTGTTAAATAGGGATTCATGCTGTAAAATAAGTTCCGGTACTTTATAGTCCAATTCATCATAAATCAACCGGTTGTATCCTTCCATTGTAAACTCAGAATCAGGGTACGGCATGTTAACTATATTTTTCAAGCTCTTACCACAGCTAAGTAACTTTTCCTCAATGTATGTTAAACATATATTGTATCGCTGAGTATCACTTAGCTCTAGATCTGTAAACAAAACATTGCTTTGTATAAACATTTTTAATGGAAATATATTACGTTGATATAGGTGAAAAATTAGTATAAATGTAAAATGATTTATTACCTGGATGGTTTCGTTTCTTCCTTTCTATCTGTAACACATCTTCAGCCAACAGTTTCCAAGACTTCTCCCAAACAATCTCAGGCCTCGACATAGTATCAGTTAATATTAAACTTACAAAATAATTTCGCAAGTAATCTCCCATACCCCATTGACTTGCTTCAATAAGTCCATCGATGTACTCCTTGTCGTCATTAAGCAATCCACGTGCAAAACATGCATCTTTGCATGTAGGATAAACTACACCATCAAATTCCCTAAAATCTTCCCACTCTCGAGCACCTCTCACATGGTTTAAAAGCCTACGTAAATAAAAGAGATCACCCCAGGAAGGAGGAACATGGTGTATCCGTCCAATGCTTTTACCTATGGAAAGGAAACAAATGTTTATAGTAAAGCATTAATGAGAAAAATATATAATAGCATTAAAAAATACATATCATAAATGAAGTTAAAAAGTTTTTTTTTGATATATATATGTACCTTGCTTTCTTTTTGTCCAAATTCTATCGGTTTTATTCCAAACATAGTATTTTGGAATTTCAACGTACAAAAGTTCTCGAGCTTCGGAATCTGTTTTATTAAGATCCATCCAAGCTAAAAACTTTGAAGTATTTGCTGAATTCTTCTCAAGTTGAAAGTCGATACTTTCAGTGGGATCAAACACAACAGATTGTTGGTTTGGCAAGTGAAATGGTAGTCGTTACACAGCAGGAAATCTGTGATGAATATCAAACTTGAAAATTCTCCACGCAGCCTCACATGAAGATAAGTAGCGACAGTCATAGTAATCCTTAATCTCATCCTTTTCTTCATCTTCAACAGCCGCAGTTACTCTATCTGGACCCTTGTTTATGTACTTAAAAAGGTACTTAATCGATCCAAACTGATTGCACCATTCTACGTTGATGTGAGCTTGATATCTAAAAACAACATAAAATAATATTCATAAAATCATACTTGGGCAGAAGTATTAAAACAGATTAATATATATTCTTAGTACCTTTTTAATAAAGTAGGGTTGTACGGGACAACAAAGCCACCATCAAGATCAGCTCCTTGTTTTCTAACACTTCTGCCATTATCACTTCTTTTGTATATGGCATATCCACTCTCATCAATGAAAGTGGACTCACTGAATTTCTTTGGGAAATTCTTAGAACACTTATTCTCAACCATGCATGGGCAGTTTCTATGTTCGGGACCACATGGTCCGTGCATCATAAATTCTTTGACCAACTGATGTAGCTCGGGGTCTTGATCTTTATCGGGTATTTCAGCGGATATGCACCTATCTATGTCATCCGGTAATCTCAGCTTATCAGCTGATTCCAACCATACACAAAGATGACAATGAGGTAAACCACGCTTCTGAAATTCTATCGTATATACTTCTGTATAAATATTAAGACACATTTACTGGTTAATGAAAAATAGACAAAGTATTTCATTAATTATTAATAGAAGTGTTTGATGGATGTTAAGAGAGAAAGGAATTTACATGCTCGAACTCGTCCAAATATTTTTTTCTCTTTTATATCTTTTAACAATTGATCAAGCTTCATTTTAAATACCCTTGTTGTAGCGTCTGGTCGATCTTCAGATTTCAAACCTCTTTCTTTGAGAAACCTTGTAATTTCAGGCCACTTCGGATTACATGTAAATGTAATAAACAAATCAGGATATCCATAGAACTTGCACATTGCCATAGCATCCAAATAGTTTTGTAACATGTAACGTGGACTACCGGTGTATGATGACGGTAAAATAACTTTGGTTCCACGTTTTTTATTTGGTTGGTTATGTTGATCCGCTGCTTGTGCTAATCTTGTATACGTTTCACACCTAAGTTCCTCTTGCTGTTTACGTACGTACCGCATCCTTTCAGCCTCCACCATAGTATAACCGTCAACCAAAAATTGTTGAAATAACCTTCTTCCATTCAAAATAGTTGAAAAGACGTTTGGCCGGTCTTGAATGCGATATGCAAACCATTCACGCATGGTCACATATTTTTTTTTGCATCTGGTGTAGCATCGGTAATACCATCATGGTAAATGTCTGTACGGTAACCATCTTCGGCGTATGGGAACAACAACGGATACTGTAATGGAAGGAATGACACGTGGAGCTCGCTAATTGTTTTCATCTTTCCACTATTTTTATGGACAATGATGTCTCTTTCATTAGCCATTGAATCAAAATCACCAACAATGAGGGCTGCAACTTCATTTGAAGTTGGTAGATCGTATTGCCTACCATCATGTGGACGTCTGCCTATAAGCCTGATCCTGACATTTGATTCACCTTCCGCCATTTTTCTTCCAGCATACCTATACTTCTGAACCAAAGGGTTGTTAAGATCCAGCATGTTTTTAATGTCGTTTGTGAGTTGCGGGTCTATGGTGTTTGTTGTTGACGAAGATGCATTATGGCTTTAACAAAAACAAAAGATAAGTGTAATAATTAGAATATGCATAATGAGAATATGAAAATATAAGTTTTAAATTATATGAACAAAAATACTAACCTAACAACATTGATGCGGTTTTGAACCTCGTTTGCTGGATCATATATGTAAAGCTGTCCAAACTTAGGTGGTTCGCCTTTTTTTGGTAACAAATCCCCCATTACGTGGTTGTTTTTGCCTTGTATTCTAAAACAATATGGACCGCGTCCAGTATTAACCGTGTTATCTTGTTTACCAGACATCCATGTAAAAGCAAACATGGAATTATAACGTCGTATGTTTTCCAAAAAAGTGTTGCTGTTAGGGTGTTCTGATTTTAAAAGTCGAGTTAACAAAGTTGGAGGATTCCTCAAAGCCACTGGTAGTTTAACTTTACCTCGACCACAACAAATAGAATATCCATCGTCGTTAGCTGCATTTGAAGCTCCCCTTTTACTTTCAGCAAGCCACAACAACGCACCACATTTGTCGCATTGTTCAGTAGGATCACCGTGGTCAAAATACTCTATATTCAAATTTAATAAATGTATTTTAATGAAGTGGTAAAAAACATACAGAATAAGGAATATTTTGTATTAGTATTGAATATGAGATGCACCTTTAGATATGCCTGATATACGATCCGTATATCCATATTCATCTTCAGTATCTTGGTCTGACAATTCAAATGGAGTAATACTTGCAATTGACTTGCCTTTTTTTCTTGTTCTAACTTCAGATGATGATTCAACAGTAGGATCCGTAAACCTACTTGATGGTATACTTGAAGGAGTATCTGTAAATGCCCCTAAGGTTAGTTATACACAAATGACTAAATGTATTTAATAAAAACCAAGTATAGTAGTATATCTTACCAATGTCAAATTGTACCGGGGTCCTGTTTTTTAATCTTGTTCTATTATTAGTCGTTGAAGTTTTACCTGTAATGAATAATGCATACTAAATATGTGAATAAGATATACATATGTTGGTATTTAACAATTCATAATTTTCTCAAAAAAAAAAAAAAAAAAAAAAAAAAAAAAAACATAAAAACGTACTTGTATAAGTGTGGTGAATCTGTTGTTTTCCATTTGTAACATCCGGAGTTTGAAAAATAGGAGATGATGATCCAACACAATTGCTGAAAGGGGTGTTTGGAACATGTACGGGTATGGTACGGCGTGTGTCAATATCTATTAAATGTAACATAATAAATAATGTATGTCGGTGTTAACTTATAGGGAATACATATGTATATACATATATACATTAATGAGAAACAAATGATTGTAAGATATAAGCAATTACCTTTTGTAATGCAGGAGGCAATATTTGGATCAAACGAAGGGGTACGGTTAATTGGAGTTTCACATGAAGATTGAAAGGTATTATTTGTTGGTATTGATTGATCACCTACTATAAAAACATTTTATTAAATATTTTCACATGGATAACATTGCCATTTTAGAGTAAAATAAATAGAAATATAAATTAAACTAATAATGAATTCATGACAAAAAAGATACCATTTTGTTGAGGTCTTTTCCGAGGCCTTGCAACTGCTTTACGTGGGTTTTCTGTAACAGGCTGTGATGGATACAAATTTGCATTAATTGATGTACTGTCAACTGTTACAGGATTTTTATAGGGGCGTCCAAGTCGCCTTAAAGGTGGAGCAATATTTTTACATGTTGCATTCTGAGAAACAATAGGCCTCTGAGTTGCAAAATTGTTCCCATAACATGAGTTGAGTAATGTTTGGTTTGGCAATGAGACTGAACCTACAACCACATTATGAAATTAATTTATATTGAAATTACATGGTTTAATAAAAGATAACAAAATGAACAAATAAATAATAACTGTGAAATTTTACCTGATGTAATGGGCGATAATGGAAATCTTTGTACATTGCCCCCTGGTATAGGGGTAACAACATCTGTAGCCGTCGCTACATGTCTATTACTTATTGAATGATTTTCCTTGTTTTGAAAAACTCCAATACTTTTATTAGCCAGTGACGCTGTATCAGCATTAATCTTACGTGGGCGTCCAGGCTTCCTTTTTGGTGGTGCCAACGTTATAGCTTTTGATCCAACAGTTGGAATGATCGTAGCATTAGGTTGAAAAGAAAATGTAGGTGTTGCTACTTGGAATTTTTTTGTTACAGTATCAACAGATTTTTTTTGGTTAAATGAAGAGGCATATGTTCTAGGTATAGAGATGGGCTGATAATTAAGATTTGGACTAACAACAGTGGCTTGTGTAGCTAAATCTTTATTACTTGATACAACAATGTGATGTTGTTTTTGAGTGAAAATATTGTTAACATAAGATGAGTTGTTTAATGATTGATTGTTGGCTGACAATGTACCTAATTAACAAGCATATATACTTAATAAAGCTTAAAAAATAAGTTTGCATAGTAAATATAACGTAGTACAAAAAATCTTATTAAGAATTGTTACTTGAAGTGATATCGGAGAGAGGATATCTTTGTGGATGGGTTGTAGTTTGAGGATGATAATTCATGACATTATTGTTATTTCCATGAACACCTTCCGTCCTCGTATTTGCTATAAACTTTTTAGATTAAAAAGGGAAATGCATATATAGTAATAGTAATTAGTACCGATCATAACTTAAAAGGATGTGGCGTTACCTGTTAATTGACATTGTTCAATACTTGTAGTTTTGCCAGTTGGTGTTTCATAGGAAACATGTTTACGTTTGGCCGAATGTTTCAATTCCACAAATGGCAAATCATTGAAAGATAGCACATTATGGTTTAATGGTTTATCTATGTTAGAAGACTTGATTTTGTTTCTTGTGTCATGAAAATCTGCATATATTATGATTGAATAAGTTAATAAATCATACTTTCATTTATCTACATGTTACATAACATCTTGAAGAATGAGGATGAATATAAAATATGTAACGTTGAAAACAAATTGTTTACCATGAGATAGCAAATCTTGATCATGAATTTTGGAATTCATAGAACTTGAAGAAACAACTTTGGATGGAGATATTAGATTATTTGAATTATTTTCTTGAAGCCAAATATCTCCATTAACATGCTTGATCATGTTATTATTATTACCATGATCCTCTTTAGTATTGGAATTTAAAGGTTGTTTTTTCCTTTTGTTGTTCATCTATAACCACATGTACTGATGGTGAAAGATTATAGTTAAGAATGATCTTAAAAAACCCTATACGATTGATGGATGCTTTGTTTTAAACAAAATCAGCGGAGCAATAATTTTGTTGGCTTAAATTTACCTATTGGATTGGGTCAAATAATTAAATGAGACCCATGTATATTACATTACCATTTTAATTAACGTCTAATTGACATAGGCCCAATTTTTTTTTAGTCAAGGATGCAGCCCAACTTGTTGATACAGGTGGCGGATTTGATGTAATTACACATATAGGATTTACATGCAAAAAATATATTATAGGCTATAACACCTACAAACCATCATTAAGGCACATACTTCAACTTGCCTATCAAATCACCAAGAACATCAAAGGTTAGTCAACAAATTTTTTTTATAACTAAACCAAGTATAAATCTATGTAACTGTAATCTTTCTAATGATCTAAAAACCACAATCGTAAGTGGTTTTCCATTGTTGTATGCATGTTTTGTACTAATCGACATTTTTTAAGTATAGTTTTTGATTATAAGGAGAATGAAGCTTAGGTTTCTGATTTAAGGATTAAAATAAACATATGCTTTAGTTGATAATAGAGATGTGATTATGGTATGTTTATTATTGTGGTATAGTTACTGTTGATATTCATATTGATTGTTGTGATTTTGATAATGTAGATAGAAAAACATTTTGAAATTTTTATGTGGTGTTTGGATTTGTACTCAGATTTGACTATAGTTTATAAAAACTGTTATATCTCAATAGTAATGTATAAACATATTAGGTCTAAATTAGTACTAATGTTGAGATTTTAATGTTTAATCTTTAAGGATTCCATTATCTACTGATGATGTGATTTTTATGAGATATTTTTTGTATGAATGCCAAAAACACATATATGACCATAAGAATTTCTTAATGATTAAGTGGTTGCTATAGGACATGAATGCTTAGAGATTGATTATTTTGCTATATTCAGTAGGCAAAAAGTGTTATGTAGTTTATGGATAGCAACTTGTAACATGATATTTGGTATTTTAACAATCATTGTTATTATAGGAAAATGCCATTGGAATTCATTTGTTGGGTGAACCGCAGAACCTATCCGAAATCACAGGTAAGGAAAAAATATTTAATATGCCAAATAACAGCCATAATAAATTTAGGATGACAAAATACGTATAGGAAAATGTTTCAGGATCTGCCACTTGCATTTTCGGAGGACGGATACAACGGGAAGAAACATGTTTACTTGATAAACACCAGAAGGATTCGTTCCAAAGTAAGATTAGTGACACCATACCATAGACCTATTGCACTAAAGGGTTACAAATGGACAGAATTCGCTATGGAGAATATCGGTCCGGGTGTTAGGTTAATGCATTTCATCCAGGAAGGGGATGATACCTTCTATGTAACAGGATATGGTAGTGGTGGTATTGAATTCGGAGGATACAATGGAATCGAGGGACGTTATTCTCGGTTTCAAAGTCGTGTATGGGCTGCAGCAAACAGGGGTCAGGTATTATATTTTAGTTCAGTTATAATTCTTTTGACTTTATTAGTATCTTAATGTCTTAGTTATAAATAACATTAAATTGAACTTAATTTACAGAGAATTCCAGCTTCTTTCTTACCTGGGTTAGGTGAAACCGGAAATATAAGGATTAACGTGGAAGGGCACAGGTTTACAGTTCCGGTGAATCTTGTTAATGATGGAGCGGTAAGCGTTAGAGGTGAATATGAACTGTTCCATCAAACTTGGAATATCATTAAAAAAACCTTGCGTTTGGATGCTGGAATGACATTGGTGTTCACCAAGGTGCAGAACAATGAGATTTGGATGATGGCTTATAATGGTGATGGAAGTAATTATACTGATGCTCATTTCTTTGGTGCAACCCAACTATCACCAATACAACCACAGATTGCTCTGGAGGACAAAGGTGCAATATCTATTTACTTGTCATAATTATCACACACGCTAACATATATCACGGTATGTTTGCGGATATTAAATAAATGGAATTTGGTAGTGCTTTTTACATACTGTCATGGGTAGATTCATATTAGGTAATGTATAAGGAATGTTTGGAATAAAGGGTAAATTTTGAAACATATGTTAACATTGGACAACAAAGTCTTAGTACGGGTAATATGTTAACGTTCGATAGAATTATGTTGTTTATAAAAAGGTATTTGTTGTGCCAATATACTGACAATGTTGTTTATTAGAGGATATTATTTTATATTCTTATATTATTAATTTTTTTATACTGACAATATTAAAAGGTTAGTAAACTTAACAAATGAATTTTTAGATGATGACCGAATGCATCACATCTGTCGTTGGCCGGTTCATCGAGACCATTTTGGTGAAGCTGAAGATGCGTTCTATAAGAGATATTCATATATTGTGGTTATGAAACGTCTGGTAAAGATAATTCGTTTATATATTTACTTTTAAGATTACTATCTTTAGATACATAGTTAGTGTTATATGTTACTCTTTAAATATTGCAGACAATACCGACAGATTTTTTGGAGCACCATCCATTGCACATGTATAGACATGTGTTGATGAAACACCAAAATATTGAATTCACCATGAATGTGAAAATGGAGTATCACAAGGAGGAACCAAGTCGGACTAATCATATAAACGTCTTTGGCGAATGGAGGGAGTTTGCACATCAATGTAGGTTTGACTATGATAAGATGATACGGTTCAAATACATGTATCTCCTGAACGATTTGGAAGGATTTGATGAGGAGCCAATTCCGGTGTTTCACCTCTGTTAAACGTGTCTCGGCCAACATGTTTGTAGTTTAACCTTGACGGTTATCATGGTAATGACTAATGTTTCAATATTATTAGGTTCGTATGGTAATGACTAATGTTTGACTATGTTATGTTTGGATGTTGGTTTGTTGTGGATTGTAAGTTATGTTAATCGGATTTATCTTAAACAATACTTTTGTTAAAATGAACTCCTTTAAGGTTTAATAATTAAGTAGTTTTAAACGTCATTTTGTTTTCCAGTAGTGGGCAATATTATCGTTAACATCTTGAAGAATGAGGATGAATATAAAATATGAAACGATAAAACAAATTGTTTACCATGTTACTAAAAAATCTTGATCATGCATTTTGGAATTCATAGAGCTTGAACAAACCATGAAGCCAAATATCTCCATTAACATGGTTGATCATGTTACTACTATTACCATGCTACTCTTCAATATTGGAATTTCAAGGTTGTTTTTTCCTATTGTTATTCATTTATAAACACATGAACTGATGCTGAATGATTATAGGTATAAATAGTTAATGAGGGCCATCATATATGACAATGTGTACATTTTAATTAACATCAAAATGAGTAGTCTTTAAAAATTGAAAGTTAATAATAAAAAAGAATATATTATTCAAACACAACTTATTAATAAGGAAAACATCAACTAAAATAAAACACAAACGCAACTATCAAAAATCATCATCGGTGTCATCGTCATCGGTAGTATCATATCCCAAAGACTCGTCATCAATAAAACTATCTTCATCATCTCCGTCGGATACAGATCGGTCGCTATATATGTGAGAATTTTGTAAATCTTCTTCGGCTTCATCATCAATGTACTTGTTATTATTAACTAAAGCATTAGAAGGCATCGGGAGATCATTGATGTTAATCCACACACCATCGTCACTTGTGTCATGATTGTTATGAATATCATCATCATTTTGTTCATCAACTAAAGCATACTTGTTACCTTTTGACAATGAAGTGTCTTGTTTATCAAATAAATGTTCATCCTCACTAAAGTCATCCAAATGGTGCACATAACCATGAGATTGAACATTTCCCTTCTGATCAAGTTGGCCTACTTCCTTGGCTTTAAAATCAACTAAATTGACAGAATCTTTGAAATTTTCTTTGGCTTTATCTTTGTCGTCATCAGAAGATTCATCAATAACTTTTAACAAACGTTTATTTTTAATTGAAGTTTGTGTATCCTTGGTATTTGGCTTTATCTGCATAGGTTTATCATAATCAGTTTACTAACATAATGTTTATACATGATTCATTCATTTAGTAGTATATTCATTTAGTGTAATTAATATACACAATGTTAAAAAGGTTAAATGGTAATTAGCATATGTTCATACCTCGTGTAAATCATGTGCATCTTCTTCCAAATCATGATATGAATTCACACTGCCAAGAACATGCTTGTTTATAAAGTTTCCATTCTTTTGTAATCTTCGTCTTTTCTTGGTGACGGGTAGTGGCTGAGATGCAAACACAAAAAAAAAATTATAAACATAAATGTACAGGATTTCGAAAATATATTATACTATACAACGGATACCACATCGTCATCGTCATCTGATATGTTGATGACTGGTACATTTTTTGTGACAATAACAGGAGGGTCGAATGATTTATTAGTGTCTTCTTCATTGCTTGCATTTGGAGAATTTGTGCTGGACATTTTGATAATAGATGATTTTGGTTTATGATGGTTGTGATTAAGTATTGAATTTATATAGTTGGCTTTTGTTCTTAAATTAAGGAAGGATATAACCATCAATATATTTTAAATAAATATGTGATATGATTTGATAATTTGTTGAATTTACTGTTTTTAAGTAAAGGATAACATACACATATATTTTAAATAACTATTTTTAAGGAAAAGATATGACAATTAATATATTTTGAAATGTATGTTTCATATATATTTTAAGGAAAGGATAACACTCTGGCTAAAGAATGTTTCATCGTGAACACTCTGGCTCAGCTTCCCTTTTGTTTGGTGTTATATTTGAATGGGTCAAAACTACTTTTTAGGATGTGTAGCATTTCGTATATGTACACTATAATAGGTCCAAAATCCACAGCTTATAAATGTAAATAGTAAGTTATAAACATGTATTTTTTAATAGTAACTTACACACCTTATATATGTATACTATAATAGTAGTAAACAACAAATGCTAAAAAATTGGTAAAGATACAGCTTTTCAAACTGAATAAACAATCCAAGCATAAACAATTCAAATTGAAATTAAAATCAAACATATATCATCTCCATGATATACAAACAAATTAAGTGCATAAAGATGCACATTTATCCAAATGCCAACTTATTGAACCATGACATAACGTCTAAACATCAGAATGCTAAAGACTCCAAACAAAAAAAAAAGGTAAAAAACATTGAAGATGATATATGAAGAAGGTAAATCACTCCTTAGGCTCTATCTTGACTTGAACCAAATCATTCTTTCCCCTCTTGGACGGTTCAAGATCCACTTGTTCGTACTTGTCCAAATCAATGATGGTACGCTTGCCCTTTTCACCATTCCCTGAATCACCTTTGCTGTTGTTTGGACTTTCTTCAATGTTGAAAGGGACAGTCTCCACAGCAGCAAATTTGGTTGAGTTGGCAGGCGTAACTTCAGGAGTTTCCATTTGATCAGAAGTGTCCTGTTAAAGGTGTTTAATATGTGTGTCAATGGTATATGTAATTGTGTACTCATAACATAATAACATAATAAAAATAGTGAATATTAATTAGGAATAGAAAAAACCTTGATGATGAAATCCTTCTCAAACATTTCAATCATGGATGTCTCTGTAGACATCATTTTGACTTGATAGACATGGTTGTTGTTGTTCATATTGAAATCAGTATATTCAAATCGAAACAACAATTTTTTGCCCACCATTACATTTAGCTCTGATGGGAAATAATCCTCATGATCTGGTCCATACTGCTTGATCAATGTGTGACATTGTACGTCACACAATTTATATACCATGTCATCGAACAACAAAAGGGAAGCTGAGCCAGAGTCATCTATCACACGAACTATTACTTTAAACCTATATGGCATAGAATGAAACAACATATTAATAAGTATTTGTTATAGAATAATTTTAGAGAAAACTTTATGCTGCATTAATTCAAGAATAATAAATTTTTGACATACTTCATTCCAACAGCAGTTATTTCTTTGCATTTCTTGCAATGCCAAACTTGTTGTTTCTTTGACTTAGAACTACTTGATGAAACATTCTGATTGGCAACTTCTTTAGCTGCACTTCCACACCTTTTACACGCAAGGTATGCCCATCCGTGTTCAAGATGAATTTTGTGTATCTTAGCATACACAATAATGAAACATGCCTGCCAAAGACAATTATATGCAGAATACCATCACGTAAATTATATAACATAAAATCTCAGTAATCAATAATTTAAATAGTCAGTATAGTATTAACTTACGTGCTCAGTGTCACGTATACTTCCCACGGACTTCTTCACAGCTCGTTCAAAAAAATCTTCCGGAGTCAAAATTTTTTTAGCAGGTGAAAACAGGGTAATTGTATTATTTTTTGGATCGTATCCATCAATGTCTTCATACCTATAAAATTGTGTATGAAGAAGGTATTTGAGGATGCTTTTTTTTATACATATATGTTTTTTAAATATTGTGATATTGTGTTACCTCTGTTTAAAGGCTGCAATTTCAGGGAGATCCTCATTGATGTAAATCTTTGTAGACCAAAGAGCATTGCTGACAGACGGTTTGTCTGCAATATGGATTTGATAAAATATATACATTTACTAAAGATGAATATGAATATAAATGTAAAATGTACAAAATTTAATATTACCATTGTAGTATGTCACTTTAGCCAGTTGGAGAATCAACACAGCATGCCCAACTTTGTCACTCATTTCAGACAACTTATCAAACTTGTCAGCCCAAGCATCAAAGAAGCAACACTCCAACCTTCCACCACTGTTAAAAGAAGGCATCATTAAAACAAAAGATTGCATATAACCAAATGGATAGTTTGATCAGTCAAAAACTTACTCGACATCTTCAAGTACAATAGTTCTCCTTTTCTTGTCAACACCAAATCTGTTAAAAGGGATTGGTTCTGAAATGGATACAATTGTTCCAATAACATCTGTGTATTCATATCAGGTGACAATTATTAACTGAATCAATTAAATAAATGTGTATGGAAGTATTATTACAATAACAAAGTTAAAGACATAATAACTTACCAACCAACTCATTATCTTTGAAACGTAGAGTGGAAAAGTTTGGGAAAGGCTGAAACTTAAAGCCACGTGTGTTGCTGTCAAAGCTTGCAACCCTGGTAACAGAAGTGTTCTTAAACAGATTCATTTTGAATCGGTGATTCAGTAATGGAAACCTGCCTCCATTCTCACCCACACCAAAGTTACCTATGCGGTAACAGGATCCCTCATCAATCAACAACTGAAACTTATTTATTTGATCCTTCTTCACAGTGGCTTGAATGCGATTTCCCTGCAACATGAATTATTATTTATATTAGTCTAAATTAATTTTCTTTACATGTTATTAAATAATAATATAGCAGCTAAAATTTCAACGAATCAAACCTGAGTATCTTGGAACACAAAATCCAAACTCCAAACATCGGAAGGGTTTTCAACAGGATGTGATACCCATTTACTTATGCAACATGCCAAAACTTTAAGATCGTCCAACATGGGATCAACGTCACAAAGCATAGTGATGTTCTGTTCCATCCTGTTTAATTCAAAACCATATTTGGATAAATAATGTGAGATAAAACATCAAACTAAATACGGAATAATGTAAATTTTCATATAATAAATTACCTATTAAATATTGCTATAAACCAGAATGAAATAGGAGAAGGTTGAATTGTGGTTGTGATGATCTCTGTATGTTTTTATAATAGATTTATAGTGACTTGATTAGGTTAAAATAATTTTAAAATTTAAAATTTCTATCTTGATAAATAAGGAAATGATTATAATTTTAAAATTTTAAACTAAAATTAAGGGATTCAGTTACATCCTGGTTTGAAAAACACGTTTTATAATTAATCACTTTCTGAAATTAACAAATTATCATAATTAGTTGGAAAATATTTACTTATAATAACTCTAATATTCAAAGTATAATTAAAATATTAAAAATCAAAACTGAATAACATGTTTGTTTTTCGATCATTGTTATTGAACATATTTAATCCCCAATTCCACAAAAATGCTAAAATCGATGACTGCTAACTCAAATATCAAGAACACAAACTTTAAATCATAAATCGGAATTAAAATAAAGAAATATAAACCTTTATCAATTAAAGCCACAAATCCATCAAAAATTTGAATTAAGGTTTCAATGAAAATAATCGTATACATAGAAATGTTGAAATTAAATAACCAATTGAAAAATCTTACCAAAACCAAGAATCACTGTCATTCCATTTGTTTTTCAAACCATCAAACATCCTTAATTGATTCGTTTGGTTGATTGTTGCGGTTATGATTGTGATAATTCGTTCCGGGTATGTATCGTGATAAGGGTGTTTTCCGATTGGGGATGAAATTTGGTGATTTCATTGTTAGTAGATGATCGATCTAAATGAATTGGGGATAATTTTTGATGACGGATCTAAATAAATTGAGGATAATTATTGTTAAGCGATTATTGATGGGAGGTTAATTTTTGATGACGGATCTAAATGAATTCGATGGATTGAATTTGTGGAAGTTTGATCTTCGTTAGGGTAAGATTTTTGGGGATGAAAATGAATTCGATTATTGTTAAGCGATAATTGCTTGTGTTTTGTTTACATTAAATGTAATGTTGAAAGGCTGGAATGAATTTAGGTTGTTGGATTAGAAAAAATACCAGGTGTCATTATCTGAGGGGTTTCCTTGAAAAAACCTTGTTTTATATAGGAGTTGATTTAGGATTATAGTTAATTGGGAAATTACTTTTATACCCTTATAGTTAGTTAGGATCAAGGTTAATCTCAACCATTGATTTTAAATCAAGGGTCCAAAATCCTTCTTATTCTTTTTACCAAAAATCATCTTTTTATTTGATCTCATCCATATATATATATATATATATATATATATATATATATATATATATATATATATATATATATATATATATATTATCTATTTATTTTTTTTCCTTATTTATTGTTTATATATTTGTATATATATTTATTATTTTTCTATACGTGTTTATTATTTTTCCTTATTTATTGTTTATATATTTGTATATATATTTATTGTTTATATATACAAGAATAAAAGACTTGTACGAGAAGCGGTATTTAAGAAAACCAACAAAAAATGATTTGATGCGAATATATGATGTGCACCAAGAGGCGCATGGCATACCTGGTATGATGGGTAGTATAGATTGCATGCATTGGGCATGGTCTAACTGTCCGACCGCTTGGCGAGGTCAATACCACGGGGGTAGCCACAAAGGTCCAACTTTAGTTCTTCAAGCCGTTTGCTCGTACGATCTATGGATATGGAATGCTTACTTTGGTATCCCCGGCTCCCTTAACGATATCAACGTTTTAGAGCAATCACCCGTCCTGGAAGATTTCATCTCAGGTTTGGCCCCGGTTCTCGGTTTTTATGCTAATAGTAACTTCCATCCACATGGCTACTATTTAGGTGACGGTATATACCCGGAGTACTCGTTCATCATGAAAACGTTCAAAGATCCGATCGATCCTAAAAAAGAAAATTGGAAAAGATTACAAGAATCGGCAAGAAAGAATATTGAAAGATGTTTCGGTGTGCTCAAGAAACGTTTCGCGTTTGTGGCGAATCCTTGTCGTTTATGGACGAAGGATAAGATTAAGGATGTTATGCGTGCGTGCCTCATTCTACGCAACATGATTTTAGAGGACGAAGGATGAGCTATTTGTCAAGATTATCATCCGGACGAAGTTGACGAACCACAGCCGCCACAAACACACGAACAAGCCTTACAAAACTCGGACTACATTCGAAGCCACGCGAGTCACCACACTCTATTGGCGGATTTGATCGAGGAAGCGTGGAGTAACCGTCGAATGCAAGACGAGTCCGAGGAGGACGAGAATGAAAGTGAAGAGAACGACGAGCCTGAGGATTACGATGATGTTAACGATACAGATTAGTAGTTTTTATTTTTAATTGTATGGCATTTTTTTTTTATGTATGACGTTTTTTTTTTTTTTTTTTTTTTTTTTTTTTTAATTTATGTACGACGTTTTTATTTATTTATGTATGACGTTTTTTTTTTTTTTTTTTTTTTTTTTTTTTTTTTTTATAATTATGTAATAGTTTTAGGATTTATTTTAATAAAATTGTCTTTTTATTAATATTATTTAGTTTTATTAATTAGTTTTAGTTATTAAAAAAACAAAAAAAAAAAAAAAAAAAAAGTGCCACATGGCGCAAAACGCCCCACCCTCTCTTACACACCACTACACCACTTTTTCAACCAAGTCCCAGCATGGCCCACACTGCCACATGGCGCAAAATGCCTCACCCTCTCTTACACACCACTACACATGGTCTTAGGCCTATGATGCATTAATTATTGAATGATATTATGAATTCATACCATATGGATGTAAAAGTAATGTGATTTTAGCAGTGATGATTGAACCTATTGATGCATCGAAGCAGTTGAAAAAAAATAAATTCATCCAAATTCACAAGGAACATGTTTATGTGTAAGCTAATTCTTTTAGGTCGTAAGATTATGGGTAGGTTTCACTTTTTGATTTTTAGGATAATTTACTTTTAGTATTGAAATCATAAGAACAAGGGTATGATAGACATTTTTAATTTATCTTACGGTTATAATGCATTTTGAGTTTCTAAATAAATAAAAAACTGCTTCAAGGATATATGTGACAATTTTAGAGGTTTGAAAGGGTATATATGCAATTACAAGTTTTGGTCGGATATATATGCAATTTTAAGTCTTTGGAGGGATATATACGCAATTCTCCCTTTATAGTATATTAAAAATGATTATTTGGATATATATGACATTTTTAAAGGTTTGGAAGGATATATATGCAATTTTGTGTTTGGGTTGGATATATACGCAATTTTAATTTTTGGGAGGGATATATATGCAATTGACCCTATTTTCGCTAAGTTTTTTCAATTTGGATATCTGAAATTTCGGATAACTGTTTTTCAAAAATTAAAGAATCAAATTAAACCCAAAACACAATAACCTATTACCACAAATCACTCAAATTCATCTGCGATCAAAGCAATCAAAAATTAAAATAGCCTTGTATTCATAGATTAAAATTGATTTTTTTTGTACAAAGTCTACTAATCACTAATAAGCTTACGTTAACAACTTCACTAATAACAATTCAACGGCTAGAAAACTTTCTACTCAAACTAGGGAGAACATAACCAGTTTCAACCTTCTCTTTTTTGGTTAAAACTGGGAGTACACTCACTCCCATGTTGTGTGCTAGTGTTGGCTCTATTCAGTACCCAAGTTCCCTTAAACAAGGCTTTGAATAGAAAATTATCTAAATGTTAGATAACCTTAAATGACATTCAAGTCACTGAGTGAATAGTTGCTCAGTGAGTCACCTTCAGGAAGCATAGGACGAGTCTAAGAAGAAAGTCTTTCCATTCAGTGAGACGAAACTCAGTGAATGACACCTAAGCCAAAGAAAAAGGTGATGGGTTCAGTGAGTGATGACAATAACTCACTGATCCCCAAGACTCCTCAACAACTATGAAGACTGAAGACTGAAACCCTGAAGACTGAAGAAAGGCGGGACAAGGAGGGAAATGTTTGAAAGGATAAGGAGAAGTCCTTATCAGTCTGAAGTCAAACTTTCCCTAAAAGGCTAAGGATCAGAACAGTGTCATCACTATTCCTCAGAAAGCAACCTTGTCTTGTACCCAAAATAGGTTCTTGTAACAGAGACAAAATACGTAAGTATTTTGTCCACACTAGCTTAGGTCATCTTTGTCTTTGTCACAACGGTTGTAAAATACTTGAGTATAAATAGGATTCATAAGGTGGAGTAAAAGTTTGACAAGTTTGTGCACTAAATGCTTAGACATTCACAAACAACTTTTATTCCTCAAAATAGCAACCTAGTCCCAGAGATAGCTCAGTTGGTTTAGTGTAGTTGCTACTTAAGCTTAGCTTAAGTTTAGTGAGGAGTCATACCATACTTGTCATTAAATCCCAAGTGGTATTCCGCAAACATTTGGGTATAATTCTTTGATTGATTTCTAATAAGAATTAAACGTTGAAAAATCGTATCTATTTACTTTTATGTTTCTTATAACTGTCACAGAATATCATCACATTACTTAACAATGGAACACGGTTAGTTAAATTTGTAGTTAACTCAAACAGTGTAAAGGGAACAACAAATGGTATCAGAGCGGTTTGATTTATAAAACAAGTTTTATAAACCGTTCAAAACGTTTTTTAAATCAAGATCCTACCATGGCTGATAGTAATGTACCCCAACTGGTCGATAAAAAGGGAGAAAGCTATACTGCTACTGCTCCCCGACTTGAAGTTGGTAAATTTAATGTTGGGAATTACAAGATTTGAAGATTACAAAACCACGAGCAAGAATGAAGAAAGAAGAAACAATGAGGACTTAAGATAAAATATTTAATTAGCTTTCATAGTAAGCTAGGTTTTTATGTAAACCCTAACCTCTCTTTTATATAAAGGGAGGTAGGGCGTTGGTTTTAGTATCCATTCAATAGAAAACTCTTTCAATGAGAGTCTAGACACACGATTATAGCGTGTGTATATTAGTAGTAGTAGTTGTTTATTTTTATTTCAATAAAGAAAACATTGAAGTAATGTTGATGTTCTTCTTGTTCTTATTCCGCTGTGCAATCAATGTTACTATATCCTAGATGGGCTTGATCCTGATTCTACAATTGGTATCAGAGCGGGGGCTCTTGATATCTACAGAGCGGGAGCTTCATGAGTTTGTGATGGAATAGGACTGGGTGAAACATGTACAGGTGAAGGTGTAGGTTGGTCAGGAGAAACAATGGGTGCTTCAGCAGTTGTGGATGGACCCTCATCCCTTTCCACTGATGGATTACCATCAGCAGTAACACTTGGAATTGATGGAGTACCATCATCAGCAGCATTGGGAGAGTCTCTGTGATACTAAGAACATCTTTTCCTTACACCCTCTCAACCAAAACAATGCCTGGATCAGAAGATGGCTCAGAAGTCAACAACAACCATAACACCACATCTTCATCTTTTCAACAACTCACTCTCACCAACAGCAATGCAAAGTTCCCATACCTCAGGAAGGAAGAATATGAATTGTGGGCTATGAAGATGCAGAACTGGATCACTAATGTAGATTGGAATCTTTGGGAAATTGTCAAAAAGGGAAATACTTTGAAGAAGCACATCAAAGATGCTGATGGTGTAGTTACTATTGTTGATCCTCAAACTGCTGAAGAGATTCTTACTGTACAGAGAGAGAATAAAGTAAGGTCCATTCTCCTTCAGGCTATTCCAGATGATCACATTGGTGATTTTCACTATATGGAGGATGCAAAGGACATCTGGATGGCCATCAAGGCTAGGTTTGGTGGGAATGATGAGTCAAAGAGGATGAGAAAATCAATGTTGAAACAGCAGTTTCAAGAATTCCAAATCTCTGAGGAAGAAGGTATTCACAAGGGGTATGACTGGTTTCATAAAATTTTAAGTCAATTGAATCAGCTGAAGGCCAGGCCAGACAATGAGGATTGCAATGCAAAGTTCTTGAGATCTTTACCTCCATCTTGGCTGCATGTGAGCATTGCACTCAAAGCTAAAGGTGGATTGGATATGCTTTCTTTTGATGATCTCTACAACAAGCTCAAAACTCTTGAGCCCGATGTCAGAAATCCCATTCGTTCATCCACTCCCAGCTACTCAGCCTTTGTTAGCACCACCTCCAATAAGATGAATCAAGCTTCAAGCCCAAGCTCCTCAGTATCATCTTCCTACAACAGACCAAATTCTCAACCACAGTCAAGTGGGGTATTGGAAGATGTACTTCACTCTTTTGTTGCTGATTATGATCATCAGCAGCAACTTACTTTTGAGGATTTTGACCAGTTGGATCCTCTGGATTTGGAAGATGATTGGTTTGCAGCTTATTATTGGTGGTGACATGTTCAAGAAGACCTCAAGGAAGCTTTGAAGATTGTTTCATGGAGATAGTTTTGTAATATCAAATAGGGGAAGATTGTTGGGAATTATAATTTGATGATTACAAAACTATATATGCCGATATGACGACAAATGAAACAATAGGGACTTAATGTAATATTTAGTTGGCTTCTTGTGTAAGTTAGGTCATTGTGTAAACCCTATTTATAAAGGGTTGTAGGCGGCAGTAGAATATCATAGAAAAATGTAGATCTCTCAATGAGAGTCGATTATTAACGTGTGTGCATACACGTTAATTGTTAGTAGTAATAGGTTTATTATTATTATTCAATAAAAGATGGCGTCATGAATAAAAACCTTGTTCAATGATAATGATTGTTTTGTGTTTATCCACTGCGTGTTTAATCATTATTATTGTTCCTAGATGGGGTAAAACGATCTTCACAATTGGTATCAGAGCGGGGGCTCTTGATATCTAGGGATTTACAAGGTTTTTCGTTGTCGATGAGGAGCAGTTTTGAAGCAGTCAGTAGTAGTTTTGGAGCAGATCTGGTGAATATTTGAGGAGCAGATTCGTTAAAAGACAAAGAGTAGATCTGGTTAATTATTCACTGAGGTAATCGTTAATTATAAAGTGCGTTTGTAATTGTGATCGATCTGCACGTGGGAGTATTTAATTAAGAATATTGTGTCGATTTAATTGCAATGGTGAAAACGCATTAATTTTACCTCGTACAATATTATTTAATGGGTCGGTGATACTGATTTTTTCGCGTATGGTTTATCAAATACGGAGTAAAATGGTTTGCTATTTTATGAATTAAATGGTGGTTATTAATTGGAGATTGAAGATCTGTCGTTATAATTAATTGGTTTGTGGGGCTTTGAATAATTAATTTCATATTGGTCGGTAATGAATTGGCCTATTCATATTGAATTATATTATGAATTGGTTGGTGGTCAAACATGGGCTGCTGCTGTTGATTAGTTAAAGGGTTGATTTGATTGGTTGAATTAATTCTTGGGACGATGGTTTGACTCGTCATACGCAAGTGGTATGTTTCATCGTTTTGTCGCTTACGGAAGTATATGAATTGTTATCAGTATGATGATTATTTTATTATTTCACGTGGGGTCATTGGTGGACATGGTATTAGAATTTAATTCTGATGCTGTGTTATTTGCTTGTTTCTGCTGATGAGTTTTTTGGTTCCTCCTGGTGGTTCCTCCTGATGCTTATATGGTTCCTACTGATGGGTTCCTGCTGATAGATACGGTTCTTACTGACTTCTTTATGGTTCCTGCTGACATGTTGTATATTTTTTCTTTTGGTCGGTTTGGTTCCTACTAGTCATGTGAGATTACTAATGGTTAGGGAGGACGGAGTTATCAACCATCATCATTTTGTTGAGAAGATTACTTGACGAAGACATTTGATTATCGCTTGTTTGATGTTGTAATTGATTTTCCCAAGTATTGTGTTCTTATCATATCTTAAAGGGATCAGCAGCTTTTTAAGATAACTTGCTTGGTTTGTATGGTGACGAAGACTTGACGACTCTAGTGAAGGGGTACGATCTATTTTATTGTGCTTAATGCGTACATTTGCTATCACTTGAAGGAGTTACGTTATTTGTGCTCAATGTCTCATTGGATAAATCAGTGAGGAGTTTGTCAAGAGGCCGTCACGTGGATAGTGCAAGACATAAGATGCAAGGTTGGGAGATTCCATTTCTTCATCAAATCAGTTATAGTTGATTTTCTTCATCAGTGATCACTCCATGGAACCTACTGGATTCAAGAGATGGCAAGTATACTTTTAAGGGGAAGCTTATTGTTCATATACTTGGCCATACTCTTACACTTTGTGCTGGTGTGCTTACTTGTTTCTGCTGTTCGATACTGCTGCTCGTTCCTGCTTCTCGTTACTGCTGCTTGTGTTATTAGTTAAAAAAAAAATTATTATTATTAATTATTAGTTGGTTCTTGAGATGGTTAGTCTATTCTTAAGGGGAAGCTTGTTAACCATCTACATGCATCACTTGAGGGGAAGCGTCTACGAGTTGCACAAGACCCCTATTAGAAGATTACAAAAAGGGGAAGAATAGTTATGATGTGCAGCTTATTATTGGTGATGACATTGTTTCTTCATGCAGATTGTTTTGTAATATCAAATAGGGGAAGATTGTTGGGAATTACAAGATTTGAAGATTACAAAACCACGAGCAAGAATGAAGAAAGAAGAAACAATGAGGACTTAAGATAAAATATTTAATTAGCTTTCATAGTAAGCTAGGTTTTTATGTAAACCCTAACCTCTCTTTTATATAAAGGGAGGTAGGGCGTTGGTTTTAGTATCCATTCAATAGAAAACTCTTTCAATGAGAGTCTAGACACACGATTATAGCGTGTGTATATTAGTAGTAGTAGTTGTTTATTTTTATTTCAATAAAGAAAACCTTGAAGTAATGTTGATGTTCTTCTTGTTCTTATTCCGCTGTGCAATCAATGTTACTATATCCTAGATGGGCTTGATCCTGATTCTACATTTAACAAGTGGAAAAAGCGTATGCTTTGCTACTTAACTGGGATGGAACCTTATTACATTAAGCTCATTAATGAAGGTCAATATGTCCCTAAAACTACTGAAGGTTTAGTTAAGCCTGAAGCTCAGTGGACTCCTGATGAGAGAAGGGTGGTCAATCAAGACCAACGCCTGAAAAACATCATTATATCATGTCTTCCTGATGATATAATGGAATCAGTCATTAAATGTCCAACTGCCAAACAGACTTGGACTGACTTGGTTCATAGCTATGAAGGTCCCTCAGATAATAAGGAAAACATGATCATGGACCTGAAACTTGAGTATAACACTTTCAGGGCCAAAGACTCTGAAAGTCTCTCTGAGACATATACCCGCTATAAAACCCTTCTCATTGAACTGACCAATGATGGTGTCACCCTGTCTAAGCATGAAATCAATGTTGGCTTTGTCAACAGTCTCCCTGAGAAGTGGTTAAACTTCTCTCAGGGCCTGAGAAATGCAAATCACATTCAAAATCTTGAGCTCCCTGAAATCTATAGGAAGTTTGTCTATGAAGACAACTTAATCTCTAGGAGATACCCTGATTTTAAAAGGACTCAAGAGACCAAAAAGGCCCTAACCATTGCACTTATATCAACTGCTTTCTATTCTAATGGTGTTGTGCAGGATTTCCAAGAAAATTCAGATGATGAGAGAACCAATGAGGAGTACCTTAATGATTTACAAACTGAATTTCAAGAAAGGGCACTCCTTGCTAACTCAAAACGTTTTATTAAAAGAAACAAAAACTTTTCAAATGCAAAAGCAAATGAAAACACTGAGTGTTTTAAATGTGGCAAAAAAGGTCACTTTGCAAAAGATTGTTTCTCAAAAACAACCTCAGAACCCTCATACAAATTTTCTGGAAACAGTACTTCAGGAACTAGCAAATTTCAACCAAAAATGCTTCAGTCTACTCAGTACTTTCAAAACAAAACTGAGCAAAAGCCTCAAAAAGACTTTGAAGCTAAGTATAGAAAAGCTAAAGCCAAACTTGCACTTCTTGAGGTAGTCCCCTTAAACTCTCAGTCATCACAAGCCACCAAACCTGTTCAGGCAAAAAACAAAGGGCTTGCAGCTGAATCCTTTGATTGAGATGAGGAAGCTATATCCTCAGATGATGAAGAATTTCATGTCAGTGCACTGATGGCACTTTCAGAAGATAACAAGCTGGCTGTTGGAAAGACTCATGCCAGAAATGTTGAATGGGTCAACATCACCATGAGAAAGGTAAACATTTTACTATCTATGGATGATAATTCTGATTGGCAATCTTATTTGAACTACATTAATGTTGATCTTAAGTATGTTGAAGAGCAAAGGTTAAATCTGTTTTCAAAATATAACAAACTTGGTTTTGAATTAAATACGTGTAGAGATGAACTTCTTGCTTTCAAACAAGCCAAACTTGAAGCTGTTACACTTCAAACTCAAAATTCTGAACTTGTGAAACAAAATCATGCTCTTCAAGAAGAAATTAAGACAGAAAAAGACATTATTGAAACCTGGACAACTAAGAATCCTAGAGTCTATGAGCTGTCAATCTTATCCCTAGTACTAAAAAGAGAATGTTAGGAGAAGATCAACTCACTGAATCCTCTAGTGAGAGTCACAATGAAAAGGATTTCATGCCTGTTGGCATACCTTTTGAAAAGGAGATGAAACCAAAATCCAGTGACTGGATTGAAAGAGTCAATCCTGATAGCAAATTGCCAAACTTTGATACTGGAAAGGTCTTTGAAAGTCAGGCCATCAAAGAGATGCTTGGTGTCACTGAAAAACCCAGTAGTACTGAGTCTGAATCTGAGTCAACACCTTTTCCTCTACTCAAAACCCTTCAGGGGGCATTACCTAGTTCAGACCTCACTCATCTTTTTTATCAACGACATTCTCCAAAGGAGAAACCAGGATTAGGTAGAACTATTTTGAAAAGACCAACCCCTATACCAAACAAAGAAGTCTCAGTCCCTACTGAAACTTCAACACCTTCAGTCCCTACTGAAGTAAAAACTGACAGCACTGACTCAAAATATGATCAGTTAGCTGAACTTGTCAAGAAGCCGAGTGAAAAGTTAGAATCATCTGAAAAACCTCTTTCATCCAGAGTTAAGGAACCAACACCAGCTTTCTCAAGCACCTCCAAACCAAAATCCACACCTAAAACTCAGCAGAGATGTGAACTATGAAATTACAAAAATCATAGCACTGATAATTGCTATAGGATCCTATTTGCATGATTTGCAAACAAGAAGTTCACAGGACCTCTGATCACAAATTTCACCTTGCCTCTCTGAATGCTGAAGCAAACTACAAAGCTCAGGCTTACAAGTATGCTTCATCATCCAAGCAATCTCAGAGACTGAAGGCTAAGCCTTTCCAATGATGTTTGTTTTTATATTTATTTTTGTTTTTCAAAGAAATATTCGTGAAAATATTCCCCGGGTCGTTCTCCCAACGAAGGTTTGACGGCGAATTTGTCGAATCGGAGTCGTGAATTTGTGAAGTGAATAAGTGATGTGAAAGATTATTTTTTAGAATTTGATTACACTATAATAAGAAATATTAAAAACAATCTACGCTATTAAAATAAATGCACACAAAGAAAATTCAAATAAATGCAAATCCCGGGCTAATCCCGAGATTTAAAAATCTATTAGTGAAATTATACTTAAAATAGAAATAAAAATAAAAATAAAATCTAATGGACGAAAATGAATTTTATTAAAAACTGATTTTATAAAAGAAATTTAAGAAAATAAAGTTTTACGAAAAACGAGGGACTAAAACTGCAATTTTGGAAACTTTATTTAAACTAAAACTTTTTAAAGTAAAGACAAGGGCCAAACTGTAAATCTTGAAACTTTAATAAAACTGAAAATGATTTAAAACAAAGACAAGTACCAAACTCGCTTAAAATGAAATTCAAGGACTGAATTGAAAATTCTGAAATTAAAAAAAATGATTTATACTAGTAAGCAACCCAGGTTCGATCCTAGGCTGCTAACATTTATCCAAACTAATTTTTTTTAATTTTTCTTCTTTTAACACTCAACTAACAATTACAAAACTACTTTTTAGAAAAGTAAATAAACTCAAAAGAACTAGATTGAGCTGTAAAAACAGCTTGACCACAAGGCAGCTGAGTATTTATACAATCTATTAAGATCAGTCCAGTTATGCTCAAAAAGGCACTCAAATCAGCTGCCAAATAAACTAAGAAATCAAAACCAAAAGCATAATCTATTAAACAGCTGGTATGACTAGCTTTTGCCCTACTATCCACTTACTAAACTCAATTAGAATTCTAGAAATCAACTTGTGAACTAGGCAATTTACTGATCAGCAGAGAAGATAACTAGCAGCCAACCACAATTGAGCAACAATAACACTGAAGAAACACAGATCAAACATCCTTAATTCTAACTGATTATGCAAACATACTCTAGAACCTAGCAGATTCAAACTATACTCTATCCTATAAAATTTGAGCTACTAATAATCTAACATAACACAAGACAAATACTAAAATCTAGCAAATAAGCAAATCTTAATTAAAGCTAAAATTAACAAGACAAGCACAATGGTACTCACTGATTCCTGCTGATGAGACAATGAACTCAGACAACTTAAAATTACCCAGGCTTATGAAAGCCAATATTATACCCAATATCCAGCTTAATCCACATCACCATTCCACAGCTATTTCACCAGCTTATCAACTTATCGGATTTATTTTATATATATTTTTTTTCTTTTATATATTTTCTTTTTTTTTTTTAACTGAAGTAATACTAAGATAAAAACAATACTAAATAAAATTTAATTCAAGAACAACTTACAAAACTGAAAATGAAAATTTCATTTAACCAAAACAAAATTACAAAGTAAAATTCGGATGAACTTATAAATTGATTTAAAACTAAAATTACAATTAAACTTTTAATCTAAAACATTAATAATAAAAATTACAAGCCTTAAAACAGAAAAATTACAACTCGAATTGAAAGACTAAATTTCTAAAACTATTTTGACAGCATAACTTTGCTAAATAAAAATTACATACCGAAAATGAAATAACCTATCCTATTTATAGACTCAATCCGAACCTCTGGGCTATGCCACGTTGGCGATCCGTGTGCGTTTGTGTTAGTTTGGAGCTCATCTAAGCCGTCTAAATCAATCCCACTCATCATATCCCTTGGATTGCTCTATCATGACGTGTTCTAACCAATCACGAGCTGCCACCTCATCCCCTCGTGTGTTTCTTCGAGTCTGACACCTTCTGACATACTCTGATCCTTCTAGAAGCCCTTTGATTGTACTATAATACCCTTAATCACGGTAATTTTTGGGGTTGGGGATTTAGGGTTCATGGGGGTGAAAATGGGGATCGGTTTTATTTTTTTTAGTGAGAGAGATAAGAGGGTGAATTGTGAGATAAGGTGTGTTTGTTTTTATTTATCTTTCTTTGACCGAGTGAAGTTTTTTTGACCGAAGATAAGGTTTTATCGGATTAAGGGATGGGCCGGGTTTAGCTTAGGTGTAATTGGATTGGGCTAGGATTAATATTGAGGTGAGTGGGCTTGTAGAATTATTTAAAATGGGATCCGGGTAGAAGGATTTTAAAGTTTAAGGGTTTTTTACCTCAAGGGACTAAATGTGTAAATTGCTGAAATTCTAGGGACCGTGGCTGCTATTTTACAAAAGATTATCTAAGGGTGATTCTTGACAATCTTAGATAGTTGGAGGACCATGGATGCCTTTTTGACCATTTTCTTTGTTCCCGGTTCCGGTTCTGAGCCTTTTCGTATCTCGTGCTCGTTTTCTTGATTTTCTTGTGTCTTTTGTCAATTTTCACGATATCCATCCCTGCACATGCAAAAACACAAAAACATAATATCTTTTGGCGTTTTGGTCGGGTTTTTGGTTATTTTGGTCCGGTTTTGGTCTAGAAATGGTATGTGTTTAAGCACATACCAAAATCCCCCAGACTAAGTATTGCAATGTCCTCATGCAATGTTATAAAAACTCCCCGATTTTCCTTTTATTCTATTTTTGTATTTTTCTTATTATTCAAGTGACGGCTTTTGATGACAATCATTATCTATCGATAATTTTTAGGGTCATAGAGTAGAAACACAACTCATAGAGGAGTGACCATAAGGATAAAATTCTTCGTCCTTGATTTTTCACATGCTCCCAAACTAAGCTTATAAACGAGATCACAACCTACTTAGAAATTAGATGCCAACACTACTCATGGAAGTTACTTGTGTAAGAACCTCTCGCTCCCATTTTCTTATTTTTTTGTTTCTACTTATTTTATTTTTTGTGAGAGAAATGAATTTCTTCATAATCTTCTCGATTTTATAATTATTAGTCCGATAAAGATACCAAGTTTAAAACGCTAAGTAGTTTTCCATCTTCTTGCAAGAAAGTTTGCCTTAAAAATGAGGTCCACATCAAGGTTATTACATACGTCAAAGACTAAAGAACTCATACAATCATGTAGACATAAGTTGTGGAGAAACATCACGTGCACCTCATGTGCCCGATCTAGGGTCATTCACATGCACCTCACGTGCCATCAACTTGTCTAACACAATAAGCACAAAATCCATACATCTTAACATACATTTTTTTTTTTTTTTTTTTTTTTTTTTTTTTTTTTTTTTTTAACTTCAATCTTTTCTTCACTCAATAACTTAATACCACGGGATTACCGGGCGTTTCCAAATCATCAAACATTCAATAGTAACCCTTAGAAAACGAACCTTCACGGTTTAAATCCAAGACCTTACCGCCTTTAGAAGTAAGGATCCAAGGTCCGATCTCAATCCGAAATCTAAGAGCACTTTACAACTTATTCACTCAATACGGGACCTTGATGTGTACCCAATCTTTAGAGCAAAAATTCTTTTAAGAAGATGGGGAACTAAATTTTGTTCTAAACCTAAATATCTTTAATTATTTATACAATATATGGGGTGAAACAATTTTACGGGAGCAAAAGGCCACAAGTACCCACGACGAGCTCTAAAGAGAACCAACTACTCCACGTTTGGCATCTAACTTCTAAATAAATTCTATCATTTCTCGCTCTTCGCACATTTAAAAATCTCAAATAATGAAATTCGCGAATACTTAGCCGATAATCAGCCACGCATATATAAAGTCAGTTACAGAAACTTGCAAATTCTTGAAAAGAATTCGCGTTTTCTAGCTCCTTATGTAAAAGACTAGCGAAAGCTTTAAAGCCATGCATGTATAAAGTCAAGTACGGGAACACGCAAAAGAGCAGCTCCTTGTGTACACGACTAGCACAAGCTTATGTAATCATCATTGGTTAAGGGAACAAGCTAGGGCTCAACACGCCCGGTCAAGTCAAAATTTTATTCCTACTCTACCCAGCGGAAAATCAACAAAAATGTCAAAACTTATTATATTTTTGCACAAAAATTTTTAAATTTTCTCATTTTTTGTGGATTTTTTTTCAATTTTTGAGGAAAAACGGGGTTGCACGAGACAATAGCAAAAATGCAAGGCAAAAATCAAATCGCAAGATTACCCCCCCAGACTAGAATGAGACATTGTCCTCAATGTCTTAAAGGTACGGGTATCCCTACAAAAATCTAAGGCCGTTTATTAATTATGCCAAAAGATAGATGTAAAACGATAAGATTTTGGATATTGGATAAGCAGCGGAAGATGAAACTCGAGTAGCGTGAAGGAAACTACGAGCACGAGAGTCTTCATCATCAGCATTCCTGGACACATCACAGAAAAACAACGAGGCACAAGATATGGAGGAGGATCTCCTCCTCTTTATTAAGAAAATAGAAAGAAGATAGATGGATAAGCATGGGGTGCCTCCCACGAAGCGCTTGTTTTTGTTAACCGAGTCACATGAGCTTGACTCGACCCCGAATTTATTTGTCCTTGGGGGAGCAAGTGGAAGAAATAATCTCAATCGGACTTTCGTTCAAAATGTTTGGATAAACATTGAAGCACACGAAAGTTCCACTCCGATTGAGATACCCACGGCTTTAGAAGATAGAAGCGGTGATGCCGGGGTCAAAAACTTTGTCTTCGTTTCCGGCTGGAAACGATAGCAAAGTTTCAAGCAGAGATGACTCCGGGCAGAATGAGAGTTTTTGAATAGAAAGAAGCAGAGAGGAATCATTTTTCTCCAGAATTAAAAGTTCCTTAGATGAGGCAGGAAACTTTAAATTCGTATCAAGAGTCACTTTCATCAAAGGATGAATTTTACCATCATCGAGTAAGCCTGGCTTAAATACTTTGTCCTCACAAGAAAACTCAGCAGGGTACTCGATGGAGGACTCAATAAAGAAATCATCCTCGGAAGAATAAGGAGCTAAGTCATGAGAGACAATTGAAGCATCCTCGGTTATGGTTTCAATTTTAGGGCCTTTTTCAGTAGGTTTGCCATATAAAAGATTTCTCCATTCGGTTTGATCGGCCCTAAAATCGAAGAGGTCATCATCATCATTAAGCTCGGAGTAAGAATCAGATGATGGAGCATGGTACAAAAGATCTTCAACTTCTTTATAATCAGCATGAACGTCAAAGAGATCATCATCATATGATGGAAGTGGATCATCATATTTAGACGGATCCTGGTTCATTAAAGATTCCAATTTTCTTAAGTCAGATTCAAAATCAAACTCATCGTCCTCATCCCCCGGTGGGATTGGATCGATGTGAGCGAGTTCATCGGCGAACTCCTCAAGAAGAGAATCAATATAAGAAGTGGTACTGCCACTACTTTGCTCTTCTGATTTTGAATCAACAATTTGAACGGATTTAGGCGGTTTTTCCTTAACATCTTCCAGGGGAAACAATTGTTCATCAAATTTCAAAACATCTTCCCCTGGATTACTATTGGTCTCAACAATTTCCGGCGAAATTGGAGTATTAACAGACAACAACTCGAACTCTTCCCTCGAGATTTCACTTCCCTCAATCGGAGGAGAAGGATGGGAAGAGTCGGAAAGAACAGAATCAACCATCTCTACACGATAAACCGTCTCCGGAGGTGGGACAAGAGGTGTGCTCTTAGAGCTAGCATTTTCCACCTCTTCCGTTGTGGTCTCCGAATCCGATTCATCATCATCAAGAATACTCTTAGTATTTGTAGCACAACACTCAAACCATTTGCTCGATCCAGGATTAATTTTCATGGCCTTGAGTTCAGCACGTTTTTCTGACATACTCTTGACCGTGAATCTTGAAAGGTTTGGATCATCTCTTTTAGGAGCAATTACGGGATCGGACTTTTGATCAACCGTAGCGACATTGCATTTGTCGGTTTGAGGTTTCGAGTTTGGATTGATTTGAAATGTAACTTTTTCATGATCAACTCGCAAGGTAATCTCTTCATTATAAACATCAATCAACGCTCGCCCGGTTCTTAAGAATCCTCTCCCGAGAATGAGAGGAACTCGGGGATCTGCATCAAATTCGACAATCACAAAGTCTGCCGGAAAATGGAATTTTCCCACATTAACGTAGACGTCTTCGGCTATTCCTATTGGTCGAGTAATTGATCGATCCGCGAGCTCGAGAGTCATGCGGGTCGGAGTGAGAGCGGGGAGAGATAATTTTTCCCAGACGGACTTAGGCATTAGGTTAATGCTAGCGCCAAGATCGGCCAAGGCGAAACATTGAACCATCCCCGGAAAATTGCACGGAATAAGGAACTTTCCGGGATCTCCTAGCTTTTCCGGAAGCTTTTTGAGGAGAACCGCGGAACATTGTTCATTTAACGGGGTTGTTTTTGCCATCTCAAACAATTTATCTTTGTTACTCAGCAAATTTTTCACCATCGATGCAAACTTCGGCATTAAGAGAGCAGCATCTGCAAAGCTAATTTCGAAACTCATATCTTGAAAGATTTGATAGAATTTCTCCATCTGATGCGTATTCTTATCATGGTGCTTTTGTTCATCAAGTCGTGACGGATACGGAAGTTTTATCTTAACGGGAACCTCTTGTTCAAAATCAACTTTCCCTTTTCCTTTTGACGATTGGACAACCGGAGGTTGGATGTCTTTGGTCCTTCCGTTATTAATAGGAAGTGCCATATCCGTTGTCTCCTCGGTTTCACGGGCGACTACCTTGGGAGGAAGAGAAGAAGAGGTAGCCGGAGCCGTAGGTCCATCATAACAAACACCACTACGTGTTGTGATCGCTTTAACGTCACCCCTCGGGTTTGCGATCGTGTTGCTGGGAAGAGAAGTAGTACCCGAACCCGAGGGTTGATCATTTAAACGTTTCTTAATCTCACTCATTTCCTTAGTTAACAACTCTTGAGTTCTCATCAAATTTTGATTTTGAAGCATTAATTGTCGAAGAATCTCATCCGAGGGTGGCGGATTTGGAACAACATTTTGATTTTGATTAAAATTTTGCCCTCGGTTGTTGTTATTGAAACCTTGATTATGAAAATTTCCTTGATTTTGATTCATATTTCCTTGATTAGGATTGAAATTCCCATAAAAATTCCCTTGATTCTGATTTCCTTGAAAACCCCGGTTTTGATTTTGATTAAAACCATTGTTTTGAAAATCATTATTTGCACGATTTTGATTATTGTTCACTTGATTACGGTTTTGACCTTGATTTTGATTTTGATTGTTGAATCCCGGTGGTGGTCCAAGGTAATTATTCGAACGGTAGCTAAGGAGATTATGGTCTCCTTGGGGTTGGTAACCGTTACCACCCTGATTTGCAGCATACACATTCTCGTGAGGAAAGGCACCGGTGGCCGGACACTCATAATACGGGTGTGGACCACCACATGTTTCACAAATCTGGTTCACAACATTAATTTGTTGAGGAGTTCTTTCCTTCATTAAAAGTCCCATTTGTTTAGTAAGAGTTAAAATAGCCTCATTGGTTTTGCTATTTTGATCAAGAACATGAGCCAAAACTTCGTCATTTGATTTGCTACTAGCACTCGAGACTTGAGTTTTGCTCCTAGAAGTCCTTACTCTAGCTTTATTCTCGATGATCGTAAAAGCTTCTTGCTGGTTCCGGGTCAACAAGTTTCCACCCGCAGCAGAATTGAGTGAATCTTGATCAGCATGACACAACCCATTATAGAAAGTATCAATCTGATGCAAGAGTGAAAACCCGTGATTTGGACATTTTTCCAACAACTCCTTAAATCTATCCCAAGCTTCGCTGAACGATTCATCGAAAGCTTGTTGGAATCGAAAGATTTGAGTGCGGAGATTAGAAGTTTTAGACGGAGGATAGAAATGATTCACAAACTTAGAAGCTAGATCACCCCAAGTGTAGATGGAATTTGGAGGTTCCTTTTCTAGCCAAGTCCGGGCCGCTCCTTTGAGGGAGAAAGGAAACAATTTCATTTTGATCACATCATACGGCACTTGGTTGATCTTTATTGTTTCAGTGATATCGGTGAAATTTCTGATATGAGAATGAGGATCTTCATTCTCAAATCCGTGAAATGAGATACTCGTGATAAAATTGAGTAACCCGTGATTGATTTCAAATTGATTAGCAAGTATGTCGGGAATCACAATGGCCCTTCGCACACCATTAAATGGTGTTTGAAGTTGTTCCTCCATCGGACGGAGGTCGGGGCCCGGTTGTGCTCCTTGATTAGGCCCCACCGGAGGAGCTTGATTGTCGTTCATTTCCTCAACGTTTGGGAAATGAGTACGGTGTGTGTGTCGAATTACCCTTTCGGGGTTTGATAATGGAGAAATAAGATTTTGAGAAGATGAGCGGGTGTTCATACACCAAAAAGAAAACAAAAATGAAAATCCAAAATCTTTTTGTATTTTTGGTTGGGAATTATTTTTGGCTTTTTTAATATATTGAAAAACAAAAGATTTTATTTTCTTTTTTTGGTAACCGTTACGTTAACCGTAACCGTTTCCTTTAAAACTACGCGCAGCGTGGCGGGAAGGCAAAGGTAGCTCCGAAGATGCTTAAAAACCCGCCTTCTTCAGCTCGACAATTTAATGTCAAGCTTCCTTAAACCCCGTAATTAGGTTGTAGTAATAAAGTAATCCGATAACGATTAATTTCACGATTTGTTTTGTTGTTATTTGGAATGGTTTACAACCGCCCTCCTTCAACGGAAGACGGAGGATTTATTATTAATGGTGAAAACACTTTAGGAAAAGTGTTTTTTAATTATTATATTTTTGTATTTTTATTTTTATAAAAAACAATAACTTCCAAGGAAGGATCTTCAAATCACAAAAACAACGGACGAAATCGACGTACTCGTTTCAAGCCTTCCCCGGCAGCGGCGCCATTTTATTGATGTTTGTTTTTATATTTATTTTTGTTTTTCCAAAGAAATATTCGTGAAAATATTTCCCCGGGTCGTTCTCCCAACGAAGGTTTGACGGCGAATTTGTCGAATCGGAGTCGTGAATTTGTGAAGTGAATAAGTGATGTGAAAGATTATTTTTTAGAATTTGATTACACTATAATAAGAAATATTAAAAACAATCTACGCTATTAAAATAAATGCACACAAAGAAAATTCAAATAAATGCAAATCCCGGGCTAATCCCGAGATTTAAAAATCTATTAGTGAAATTATACTTAAAATAGAAATAAAAATAAAAATAAAATCTAATGGACGAAAATGAATTTTATTAAAAACTGATTTTATAAAAGAAATTTAAGAAAATAAAGTTTTACGAAAAACGAGGGACTAAAACTGCAATTTTGGAAACTTTATTTAAACTAAAACTTTTTAAAGTAAAGACAAGGGCCAAACTGTAAATCTTGAAACTTTAATAAAACTGAAAATGATTTAAAACAAAGACAAGTACCAAACTCGCTTAAAATGAAATTCAAGGACTGAATTGAAAATTCTGAAATTAAAAAAAAAACGATTTATACTAGTAAGCAACCCAGGTTCGATCCTAGGCTGCTAACATTTATCCAAACTATTTTTTTTTTAATTTTTCTTCTTTTAACACTCAAGTAACAATTACAAAACTACTTTTTAGAAAAGTAAATAAACTCAAAAGAACTAGATTGAGCTGTAAAAACAGCTTGACCACAAGGCAGCTGAGTATTTATACAATCTATTAAGATCAGTCCAGTTATGCTCAAAAAGGCACTCAAATCAGCTGCCAAATAAACTAAGAAATCAAAACCAAAAGCATAATCTATTAAACAGCTGGTATGACTAGCTTTTGCCCCACTATCCACTTACTAAACTCAATTAGAATTCTAGAAATCAACTTGTGAACTAGGCAATTTACTGATCAGCAGAGAAGATAACTAGCAGACAACCACAATTGAGCAACAATAACACTGAAGAAACACAGATCAAACATCCTTAATTCTAACTGATTATGCAAACATACTCTAGAACCTAGCAGATTCAAACTATACTCTATCCTATAAAATTTGAGCTACTAATAATCTAACATAACACAAGACAAATACTAAAATCTAGCAAATAAGCAAATCTTAATTAAAGCTAAAATTAACAAGACAAGCACAATGGTACTCACTGATTCCTGCTGATGAGACAATGAACTCAGACAACTTAAAATTACCCAGGCTTATGAAAGCCAATATTATACCCAATATCCAGCTTAATCCACATCACCATTCCACAGCTATTTCACCAGCTTATCAACTTATCGGATTTATTTTATATATTTTTTTTTCTTTTATATATTTTCTTTTTTTTTAACTGAAGTAATACTAAGATAAAAACAATACTAAATAAAATTTAATTCAAGAACAACTTACAAAACTGAAAATGAAAATTTCATTTAACCAAAACAAAATTACAAAGTAAAATTCGGATGAACTTATAAATTGATTTAAAACTAAAATTACAATTAAACTTTTAATCTAAAACATTAATAATAAAAATTACAAGCCTTAAAACAGAAAAATTACAACTCGAATTGAAAGACTAAATTTCTAAAACTATTTTGACAGCATAACTTTGCTAAATAAAAATTACATACCGAAAATGAAATAACCTATCCTATTTATAGACTCAATCCGAACCTCTGGGCTATGCCACGTTGGCGATCCGTGTGCGTTTGTGTTAGTTTGGAGCTCATCTAAGCCGTCTAAATCAATCCCACTCATCATAGCCCTTGGATTGCTCTATCATGACGTGTTCTAACCAATCACGAGCTGCCACCTCATCCCCTCGTGTGTTTCTTCGAGTCTGACACCTTCTGACATACTCTGATCCTTCTAGAAGCCCTTTGATTGTACTATAATACCCTTAATCACGGTAATTTTTGGGGTTGGGGATTTAGGGTTCATGGGGGTGAAAATGGGGATCGGTTTTATTTTTTTTAGTGAGAGAGATAAGAGGGTGAATTGTGAGATAAGGTGTGTTTGTTTTTATTTATCTTTCTTTGACCGAGTGAAGTTTTTTTGACCGAAGATAAGGTTTTATCGGATTAAGGGATGGGCCGGGTTTAGCTTAGGTGTAATTGGATTGGGCTAGGATTAATATTGAGGTGAGTGGGCTTGTAGAATTATTTAAAATGGGATCCGGGTAGAAGGATTTTAAAGTTTAAGGGTTTTTTACCTCAAGGGACTAAATGTGTAAATTGCTGAAATTCTAGGGACCGTGGCTGCTATTTTACAAAAGATTATCTAAGGGTGATTCTTGACAATCTTAGATAGTTGGAGGACCATGGATGCCTTTTTGACCATTTTCTTTGTTCCCGGTTCCGGTTCTGAGCCTTTTCGTATCTCGTGCTCGTTTTCTTGATTTTCTTGTGTCTTTTGTCAATTTTCACGATATCCATCCCTGCACATGCAAAAACACAAAAACACAATATCTTTTGGCGTTTTGGTCGGGTTTTTGGTTATTTTGGTCCGGTTTTGGTCTAGAAATGGTATGTGTTTAAGCACATACCAGAAGGCTAAGCCTTTCCAACCATGTCCACACTGTGGATTCAATGACCATCATCCTGATGACTGTCTCATGTACCCTTGTTGTGATATATGTGGAGACCCTTCCCATGATGCCTCAGGACATGACTTGGTCATTCAGGCTAGAAGAGGAATTACTACAAATTCCTCACAGTCCACTGACTCGTCTTCAACATCCAAATGCAAAGCATGTGGAAGCACAATCCACTCTACAACTGACCATGACTCAATTGCACAATTCAAAAGGGCCATCAAAGCCAAGCCCACTAGGGAGTGGGTCCACAAGAAAAACTAACACAGTTTACTATTTGTGAAGAGACATGCCAGGGAGCCTGTTTGGCATCTAGACAGTGGATGCTCAAGGAGTATGACTGGTGTAAAGCAATATCTGCACAAATATGTTGAAGAACCAGGACCTAAAGTAGTGTTTGCTTATAACTCATCTTGTGCCACTAAAGGGTATGGTTCAGTAAACTGCAATGGTATAGTTTTTACAAGAATAGCTTATGTCAATGGTCTGAAATACAATCTAATCAGTGTTAGTCAACTATGTGATGCCAAATACATAGTTCAGTTTGATGATAAGAGAGGAACCATCTTTAATGCCAACAAAGAAGTTGTGTTGATTGCCCCAAGGAGAGATGATGTGTATGTCCTAGACATGTCAACTCTTACTCAAAATAGGACTTGTCTCTTCACAAAGGCAAGTGAAACAATCAATTGGATATGGCATACAAGACTCTCTCATTTTAACTTCAAAAACATCAATAACCATGCCAAACAGAACAAAGTTATTGGCTTACCCTCCCTTGTGTTTTCCAAAGATAAACCCTGCTCATCCTGTGAAAAATGGAAACATCACAGGGCATCCTTCAAAACCAAACAAAACTTCTCTGTCAAAAGTTGCCTTCATCTCCTTCACATGGATCTTTTTGGACCAGTCAGTCCAATGACTATCCATCATGAGAAGTACACCCTGGTCATAGTTGATGAATACTCAAGATACACTTGGATCTACTTTCTTACTAAGAAGAGTCAGGCAGCTGAAACAATCATGTCCTTTGTCAGGAACATTGAAAATCAAAATGACATAAATGTCAAACAAATTAGGACTGACAATGGGACTAAGTTCAGAAATCAGGACCTTGAGTGTTTTTGTAATGAGAAAGGAATCTCTCAAAACTTCTCTTCTCCCTACACTCCTGAACAAAATGGAGTGGCTGAAAGGAAGAATAGAACACTCATTGAGGCTGCTAGGACAATGCTGAATGGTTTAGTACTCTCAAAGCATTTCTAGACTGAAGCAGTCAAAACTGCCTGCTATACTCAAAACAGGTCCATAATTGTCAAAAGGCATAACAAAACACCCTATGAAATATTCAAGGGAAGAATCCCTGACATTAGCTACTTTCATGTGTTTGGGTGTCCTATGTTTATTCATAATCACAAGGATCACTTAGGCAAATTTGATGCCAAAGCTGATGATGGATATTTCTTAGGATACTCCCTTGTCTCCAAAGCCTTTAGGGTATTCAACACAAGGAGACAACAAACTGAAGAAACCTTTCACATAACCTTTAATGAAAGCACTGAAGCCATCAGGTTCTCAAACACTTCAGTGGAAGAGATTGGGATTGATGACTCATCAAGATATCCTCCTAATGAATATCATCCTGAAAGTAATCCCTCCACACAATGTCAAGCTGATGCTGACTTCACATATTACATCATCCCTCATAACCTTCCTCAACCAACCATCAACGAGTTCACTGAAGCTTAACAAGTCCCTGATGGGATCACCCACACTGAACCAGATGTTCATGAGCCTGAAAACCACAGTGTTCAAATTGAACCCACTGAAAACCAAAACCTTGATGTACCTCAAGCCTCTGTCCTTGAACCTACACCACCACCCAATCAAGCCTCTACAAGTTCTAACTCATATCCTATACCTCAGTATAGTTGGACAAGATCCAAAACAATAGAACTTATGAATATCATTAGTGAGCCTACTGAAGGCATGCTTACCAGAAGCATGGCTCCTAAGCTTAAGGCAGTCTCAACAAATGAATGCCTCTCTGTTGACTTCCTTTCAGAAGTGGAACCCAAGAATGTCAAAGAAGCCCTGAAACATCCAAGTTGGGTTCAGGCCATGCAAGATGAGCTTGAAAAATTTGACAGAAACAAAGTCATGACTTTGGTCAAATGTCCTCAGGGTGTTTATGTCATTGGCATGAAATGGGTTTTCAAGAACAAAACTGATGAAAATGGCACAGTTATTAAGAATAAAGCTAGACTTGTTGCCAAAGGATACAATCAACAAGAAGGCATTGACTATGAGGAAACCTTTGCTCCTGTTGCAAGAATGGAAGCAATCAGGATCTTCCTCACCTATGCAACCTACATGAACTTCAGAGTCTACCAAATGGATGTGAAAAGTGCATTCCTTAATGGGCAACTCAAGGAAGATGTTTATGTGTAACAGCCTCTTGGATTTGAAAGCAGTGAGTTTCCAGACTATGTCTGCAAGCTTGACAAAGCCCTTTATGGACTAAAACAAACTCCTTGGGCATGGTATGAAACTCTCTCAGCCTTCCTGATCCAAAACAAGTTTGTTAGAGGAAAGATAGACAATACATTGTTTATTTATAGAACAAAAGGAGATGTGATTTTAGTTCAAGTATATGTTGATGACATCATATTTGGCTCAACAAATTACAAACTTTGCAAACAGTTTGAGAAACAAATGACAAAGAAGTTTGAAATGAGCATGATGGGAGAACTCACATACTTCCTTGGTCTTCAAATCAAACAGACTGATAGAGGAATCTTCATCAGTCAAGAGAAATACACAAGGAACCTACTAAAAAAGTATGAGCTCACTGATTGCTCTTCAGTGAAGACTCCAATGGTTCCTCCAAACAATCTTGGCCCTGATCTTTTTGGAAAACTAGTGAATCAAACCTTATTCAGAGGTATGATAGGATCACTGATGTATCTACTTATCTCAAGGCCTGACATACAATTTGAAGTATGCCTATGTGCAAGATATCAGTTTGACCAAAAAGAGTCACATCTTACTGCTAATAAAAAGATCATCAGATACCTGAAAGGCACTCCTAACCTAGGACTGTACTACCCAAAATGTTCAGTCTTTGATCTCAAAGGCTACCGTGACTCAGACTATGCAGGCTGCAACATGGACAGAAAAAGCACCTCAAAATCTTGTCAATTCCTTGGAGGAAAGTTGGTTTGTTGGAGCACTAAGAAGCAATAATCAGTGGCTATGTCTTCAGCTGAAGCTGAGTATGTAGCTGACGCTGGTTGTTGTGCAAATGTACTTTGGATGAAAAGTCAACTCAGTGACTATGACATCCATTATAAGATGGTTCCCATCTTCTGTGACAACACAAGTGCAATTGCAATCTCCAACAACCCTGTTCTCCATCAAAGAACCAAACATATTGATATAAGATATCACTTCATCAGGGACCACATCATGAAAGGAGATATTGAATTACACTTCATCCCTACTGAATATCAGTTGGCTGATATATTCACTAAGCCCTTGGATGAACATACTTTCACAAGATTGAAAGCTGAATTGGGCATGTTGGATATTGACAGTCAGTCATCTGAATAAAATATCCAACTAAGTGCAAATAAAATCCTCCACACGGATCAATCAATGGTCCCTGAACAAAACATCCCTCAGTGAGTTAGTCATCCAAACATCACTTATTGAATAACTTCCCTGAACAACCTCTCACTGAATGAAACTAAATTCTCATTCAGGGGACTCATGACACTGACAACAAACACATTTAATGTGAAACTAAATGCCCTAAGTATTTAGTTAATAAATTTCCCATGTTGAAAATTGGACACATTAAATAAAGAATATTTTTGCTCCCTGCCTAACTGGCTTCTATGTCATGGGCCCTCACATCACTCATCAACAACCCACTTGGCATTAAATGCCCTCACTCACAATGAATATCCTTTGATATTTTATGTAGTGACATCACACCTGCAAAAGTGTCTTTTGCAGTACTACGCACTGTTCACCTCGACAGTCGCGAAAAACCAGGGAAGGTAGAGTGGTGGCATTAAATGCGGATCTCAAACGTTTTCTTTCAAAACCATTTCCAAAACTTAAAAATAATGCTTTGATATCCACATTTCAAAAACCATCCACCACTCTATAAATACCCATTACAAAGAAAAACACACACACGCTTTTAAAGATAATCAAACTCTTGCAAAATTCCCTCTCAAAACTTTAAAACTTGTGTGTGTATCCTTTATAAAAAACAAACCTCCTTTTTCAAAAATGGCAACCACAAAGGTTATCACCTATGCACCAAACGTGGAATTCCAATTTGAAATCGTTGATTTGACAAAAAACAATGTCGTGGGAAACTTTGCCTATCCTGAAAACTTTCCAGCCTATAAGGATATGGTTAAGTTTCTTAAAAAATGTTTTCTCTCCACGGCATTCACCAAATCACCACCTATCATCTACCATGAATACTTAAGAGAGTTCTGGTGTACAGCAGTGGTTGACAACCCTGAGGTCACCAAAGACTCCATTATCAAGTTTACAGTGAAGAATGGGAAGAAAACCCTGACCCTTAACTATAAAACTTTTATCAAAGTCACTGGGCTTGACTTCACTGAAAACTTTGCCCCCAACCCTTCTGATGCAGAAGTAAAAGTCGAATTGCTTTTACTAAAGTCACATGACAAACTTCACCCTGAAGTGGCCCCAGGGAGTTTATTGGCCAAGACCTCAATCATTAAAACATGGTTCCCTGCTGTTTGGAGGAACTGATGACTTTTGTCATTCAAGTCCTGGGTGGGAACAAGTCCTCAACGGAGCAGTTGAACACTACTCAACAAATGATAGTGTTCAGTCTCTTTAGGGTAAAAAGATTGATATTGGAGAACTTATCTTCAAAGACCTCATAGTCAAGCTCACAGGCAAAACCAGGCAGAGACATATGTCTTATCACAGGTTTATCTCCTGTGTGCTTCAAGACTTGCTGGGATCTGAGTATGTTAAGGAAGATACATAGGGATCCCCCCTGATGTCCTACATAAAACAAACTACTCAAAGGACCCCACCGAGGTTACACAAATTACCTTGACCACCTACATGTTGATGGTCATTCAGGGTGCTGATGCTATATCACCAGTTCCTTCTCCTTCCAAGAAGGAGAAAAAAAAAAAACAGGGGTCCAGGAAGGTGGTTCAAACCAAACCACTCGATACTGAGACCTGGCCAAAGAGACACCCACTGAAAGGCCCAGCATAACTTTGACCCAAAAACAACCACCAATGGAGGGCACTGATAAATCACACTCATTGTCCATGGGCAAACCCTCCTCCAAAGACTCTGCTAACATAAACAAGTCAGTAAAGTCAGGAAAAACTTAACATTCACTTCTTGATAAAGGCATTAGTACATCACAACCTTTGCCTGAGGGAGAACAGGGTCCTATAACCTCGGTAGGGCAGCACTACCCTACTGAGAAGGGAACCCACACCCCCTAACATCCTGCTTATGGCTTTGGTACATCACAACCAGAGTCTCAGGGAGTAATGGTCCTTATAACTTCGACAGGACAGCTCCATCTTATCGGAAAGGGGGACCACAACAAATCATTTCCTAAGGATGGTACTGGCACAAACCCACTAGTCCCTGAAGGAACAACTAGGGACATAGAATCAGGGGGCATGCAACCACCCGCTGATATGGAACCATCAGCTACTCATGGCGAAGCGCATTCCTCAGGGACTGACCCTAAGAACCAGGCAGATCAATCCCAGTCTACTGGAATAAAGGGGTCAGGTCCTGACCACAATGAAGGAAAGCCCTCTTTTGAGAGGGAGTCAGATACTAACCAGGTTCCAACTCTTGCTGATTTACAGATGCTTATTGATGAAGAATCAAAAGAGGTGGTGGTGGAATTTGAAGAAGATGAAGTTCTGGCTGCTGGGGAAGATATGGATACTGATGACCATCTTCTCACTGATCACTCTCCTCAGTACACTGAGCCACAACCTTCATCCCCTCCACCTGAAGAACAAGAACCCTAACAACAACAACCCAACTCCCCATCATCATCATCATCATCTCATCAGGTATAATCATCAGGCTCCTCTTCTTCTGGCTTCAGACACTGTCAAGTCAGTCACTGAAAGAACCCTCTTCAAAGTGTTTGACTGGCACAATGAATGGTTATACACAAGACTTGAAGACAACATTTGGGATAAACATACTGAAGTTGCAGCGTCCTATGCTGATCTTAGAGCCAATGTTGAACAATTTCAGGATCTCACCAAAGAAGCCAGAGCCTCCACTGATAAAGGTGTCAGGGAACACAATTTGCCTCAATTCTTCAGTCTCTTACCAACATTCAGGCTGAGTTTAAAGATGATCCAGTCCTGATAACCAAGCTTACTGATTTCATGGACTCCCACATGTCTACCTCAGCAAACCTCAGTGAACTTCTTAAGTTATTAAAGGAGGTAGATCTTTCTTCCTCCAGGTCTCAACAGGAAGCTCTTCATAAATCAGTCACTGATACTCAGAGCAGCCTAGACACCATCAACACAGCTTATGAACAACTCACCAAGAAACATAATGAACTTTTTAGCTGTTACACTACCAGGGTAATCTAGCTCTCTAAGGCTCAAGTCACCATGCGCAATGATCTCTCTAGCCTGAAGACATAGACCATAGAGATCAAGGGTATGTTCTCTGATATCCTGAAACTCCTTCAGTCTGCCCCAGCTCAGCTTACTCCTCAATCAACAGATGCTTCCACTGAAGCTCCAGTATTTATTGAGGGGGAGAAAATCATCCTGAAGAAGCCAACACCTACTTAAAAATTATTCATGCAGTTGGATCCTCACAGGAAGAAGCCTTAAGCTGAAAAGCCACAAGGAACTGAAGTGATCACTGAAGCTGTACCAATTCAAAGCTTCATGCCTGAAACTACCACTTCAGCATTAGTCATCTCATCAATTTCTCCCTCCACTGAAAGCACTTCAACAACTCCTATTCTTACTGAAGCAACATCAACAACCACTGTGTTCCCTGAGTCATCTTTTACAACACCTCAACCCACTGACAAAGGGAAGGGAGTTAAAGAAACTGAAGACTCACCTCCCAGGCTCATCAAGGCAACCAAAGAAGTAAGACAAGACCTTGATGAACCAGTACTTATTGACATCATCTTACACAATGGGAAGGTATTTAGGGAAACAAATGAAGAAGTGGCTGCTGTAATGGAAAAAGAAGAAAAAATCAAAGCAGAGATGCTCAGCAAGCCTGTTATTGCAGAAGTAGCCAAGGAGGTGATCATGGAGACTGATTAGAACATCAAAGGTGAACAGTTTCTAAAGCTTCAGGATGACCTCATCAAACAACATACTCAAAAGGTCAAGCTGAACACTGAGAGGAAGAAGAGAAACTATGAAAGGTATGTTTGGACAATGACCAAGACAAAGGGTGAAGGTCCCATCACTGACATGATCATCCATGCCAACATAAATCCTCTTGCTATCATTTTCTAAAGAGGTGAGAGGGTTTATGAGAAGAATTCTCCCTTCAAATTTTCTGAATTTGGCATCAAGGAGTGGGACATGATGGGACCTATCCCGAACAAGAAGAAGAATAAATGCATCCCTAACCTATTGGAAGCCCTGACAAAGAAATATGAAGAATTGGAAAGGGTAGCCAAGAGTTTTGGAATTGATCATCAACAAGCACTTGCCTCTCAGGGTCTCACAATTCCTGAGCCCACTAAGAGCAATAGAAAGAAAATAAAGGAAATTGAGCTGGAGCCTGAACGCTTTATTGCTGGACTTCACTGCCAGAGGCTTCTCCCTGAAGGTATCAAGTTTGTTCACAACAAGGTCATCAAGCATCCTGAGTTTGGAATCTTCTTCACTTATGAATTTGGTAAGCAAGCCTTTCAAAGAGTCAGTGACATACATGTGGTGGAGACCACAACACTGCTGGCTTACAAACTGATGGCACTTCACTACAAGAGCCCTGAGAATGATGACTTCATAAGACTTATGGACAAGATGATGAGTGAGAGGCCTGACGAGGAATTTTTGTTAACAAAGAAGACAAAGATTGAGCTCATGGGAATTAAGGAAGTTTGAGTACTTAATCCTGAGCTATTTTGTATTAGTGATAGGACCAATGTAACTTATGAATAAAAGATGGCTTATGTTTTTAATCAGTGTCCTTTAAATTTCTTTAATGTATTATCAGTGTAAGAAGAAGTCTCTTGCTCACTTACACTGATCAAAAACACTTAGGCTATATTTATATCCAAATAGGGGGAGACTGTTGGGTCCATTCAGTACCCAAGTTCCCTTAAACAAGGAATTGAATAGAAAATAACCTAAGTGTTAGATAACCTTAAACGACATTCAAGTCACTGAGTGAACAGTTTCTCAGTGAGTCACCTTCAGGAAGCCTAGGATGAGTCTAAGAAGAAAGTCTCTCCATTCAGTGTGGCGGAACTCAGTGAATGACACCTAAGCCAAAGAAGAAGGTGATGGATTCAGTGAGTGATGACAATAACTCACTGAACCCCAAGACTCCTCAACAACTATGAAGACTAAATATGTAAGACTGAAGACCTGAAGACTAAAGAATGAAACCCTCTAGACTGAAGAGAGGCGTGACAAGGCGAGAAATGTTTGAAAGGATAAGGAGAAGTACTTATCAGTCTAAAGTCAAACTTTCACTGAAAGGCTAAGGATCAGAACAGTGTCATCATTGTTCCTCAGAAAGCAACCTTGTCCTATACCCAAAATAGGTTCTTGTAACAGAGACAAAATACGTAAGTATTTTGTCCACACTAGCTTAGGTCATATTTGTATTTATCACAACGGTTGTAAAATACTTGTGTATAAATAGGATTCATAAGGTGGAGTAAACGTTTGACAAGTTTGTGCCCTAAATGCTTAGACATTCACAAACAACTTTTACTCCTCCAAATAGCAACCTAGTCCCTGAGATAGCTCAGTTGGTTCAGTGTAGTTGCTACTTAAGCTTAACTTAAGTTTAGTGAGGAGTCATACCATACTACTCATTTCAATCCTATGTGTTATTCCGCAAACACTTGGGTATAATTCTTTGATTGATTTCCAATAAGAATTAAACGTTGAAAAATCGTATCTATTTACTTTTATGTTTCTTATAACTGTCAAAGAATATCATCACATTACTTAACCATGGAACACGGTTACTTTAACTTTGTAGTTAACTCTAACAGTGTAAAGGGAAAAACAACTAGCTCGTTGATTTGTTAACCAATCAAAAATTAAAATAGCCTTGTATTCATAGATTAAAATTGATTTTTTTTATACAAAGTCAACTAATCACTAATAAGCTTACGTTAACAACTTCACTAATAACAATTCAACGGCTAGAAAACTTTCTACTCAAACTACGAAGAACATAACTAGTTTAAACCTTCTCTTTTTTGGTTGAAATTGGGAGTACACTCACTCCCATGTTGTGTGCTAGCTTGTTGAGTTGTTTTATCCGTTTGTTTATTTTATTTTTTAATTTTGCGATTTGTTTTCCTCTGGAATGTGAACTTCTTCCAGAGACCTCCCTCCATGTTTATCAACCTTTTCAAAGATTGAATGGGCTTCTGTAACAAACTATTAGAGCTGTTTCACCCAGACGCCGTGTGCTAATGGACCTTCTTGTCCATCAAGATCAGACAATCTCGCGACAACCATCTCCAGGTTGTCGCGAACGAGTTTGACATTTTCATTGAAACCCCACACCAACGAGATTTCTTTACCTATTAATAAACAAGCAAAGTTAACGACGGGTGCACGAAATAACGCTTCCATTGAGAGATTTTTGTAGTTTTAATGAGGTGATTTTTAGTTTCAATGAGTTGAGAACTATGAAGAAAAAGTTAGGGATGGACATAATATTTATACTTGCAGTAAAAACACGGCATCTATTTTTAACCCTCTCTAAACGTAAGGGCAACATTTTCTATGAATGTATATCGATTAGGGTCTACTACACCTTTAACCGGTAAGAGTAAATTGAACCAAACCCCGTTTGTTGATATATTTATTCATGGCAAAATAATTATCTATCTCCGATTAGGATCTTCCTAAGTTAAGTTAAAGATAATACATCATGTTCATCAATCACAAATAAGTTAAATGCATAAAACTTTTTCTTTTAATAAAAATTAAAAGACTTGGTACTAACCTGTGTTGATTACATGCAACTGATTGTATCTTAGTTTCTAGGCATTTTACTAGATTTCACTAAATGTACATTTGTCATTGTACCTTTTCATGTAAAATTCCTACATTCTATGATTATACATTATACATTAATAGCTAATATGGTCGCTCGATGATTTCAAATGTGCAAAAGAATTTGGCTAGTATTGATCCACGAAATCACCAAATTTTAAACTATCAATTCTACCATAAAGCTTGTTGATCCCTAACACAGATCGATTCCTTGAGCTTGTAAGGTTAAGTTACCTTGGATAATTCCAAAACAACTTTGTTTGAAACTTTGTGAATGTCAAAGAGTATGCGGAATCTACTCTTCAACACTTAGAAGAATATTAATGTAAAAGTAAACTTATAGAACAGTAAACTGTATTAAGAACAATATAACCAAAATGCTTCAATATTATTAGGATAATAGTACGAGTACTTTGTGTAGTACTAGGGTTTACAACCTTGAAGCTATATCAAAAAAATACATACTAAACTCTTAACCTAGGATCTCCTTTTATAGATTAAGGAGTCCTTTACAAGATAACTATAAATCTTCTAGAATATACATATCTTTCTAAACATATACAATATACACAGAAAATGTAGGTCCACACGAATTATGGATCCAAATCAATGTAAGTAAGAAACTCTAACAATAAATTGAATGTTTATGCGGAATCTAAACAATCAACAACGAAGAACACAATATCAATAACTAACTTCGTATATTACTAACTTTTCAATATAATACACATACAACTAACACGTACGTTCTTTTTTTAAACTATTGAGCCTTAAGGTTCCTTTTATACACCAAGGAAACCCTAGATACAAAATGTGTAGAAGGATATACGTATCTTCTCTAAAGATAACTACGTATCCTTTCCTAACTTATAGCTAACAAACTTTCATAACTTTCATAAACAGACTTAACTAATAAGTCAACTAGACTTAACTACATAATACTGCCTACCAGACTTAACAATACAAAGGCAGACTTAACTATTACAAAATACAACTAACATACTTAACTTTGTAACCCAGCAGACTTAAGTCTGTTCTTCATATTAAGTCTTGTCATGTTATAATTCCCAACAATCCTCCCCTAACTTGATCTTCATGCTTCATGAACTTCAAGTTCCTTCTGAATAAGCTTATGAGGATTGAATCTTGAACTCTTGGAATTATCTCTAACTCTTCAAATCTGAACTTCATATCTGATCTTTATGCAACAACTTGACTTGAATAATCTTTTAACCATCTGATATGCAATCCATCTGATCTTTTCAGCAACCATGACTACTTGTACATCAATTCTTTTAAGTTTCATACTATTCTCATCACTTCCAGGTGTATAAACTCCTGTGAGAGGTGAATCATTGAAAATTAATGGATTTGATGTCTCTTTACCAGATAGCCATTAACTACTGGAGTAGCCAATATTTTGGTGTGTAAGACCATGGTACATTGATAACCATATGATTTTTAGCAAACCATCAGCTATCAACGGATTTGTTTTGTCTTTACCAAAAGCCATTTGCTTTTGGACTAGCCAATTTTTTGATGGAATTGCACCTCACCTTGGTGAATTGATTACCATGTATGGTTTTCCACAGCCTTTACCACAAGCCATACTCTTGTGGGCTAGCCAACTCTTCACTATCTCAGATATGGTGAGTTAAATACCATACAATTTTTGGTAAATTGTCAACCATTAACGGATTTGAAATATCTTTACCATAGCCGTTTGCTCATGGATTAGCCAGTCCTTATGTGGGTTAGGCATGGTGGACTGATGACCATTTGTTGTGTTAGTGCTATGCACCTTCACCAAGTGAGAAGTTCCTTTAGTCTCAGTTAACACTTGAAAATTCTTTCAAACACTTCAAACACCCCAATATGGCTCCTTTAAGGATTGTTCCTTAATCAAATCCAAAAGCTCCTCATATACCTCATCTTTCTCATCTGCAAGTAATTTCTTTTCCAACATATCTTTGCAGACCCTAGGTGGTAAAGGATATTCCACTTCTGCAAGCATATAAATATGAGCCATTTGCAAAGATAAGCAATGTACCTTACAACTGTGAAAGTATCTCCACATAACAATCTCTTGTTGGTATGGTAACTTCCAAATTTCATCTGTTCTTAAAGGTGGCTCAAACATAACTTTTAAATCTCCCCAAAAGACCCTTTCAAACTCTTCCTCAGGTCTTGTGTCTTCATGTCTGATATTTACCAATTTATACAATTCATTGAGATCTTCCCTACTTAAATCATTTAACAGACCTGGAAAGTTTAAATACACTACATCAGTGTTGTCCTCCCTTATTATCTGATAAGCTGCCCTCAATCCAGTCTTAATGATTTGATATCTAACAATTTTGGTTGGTTTGGCTGAGCTTTCAAGAATTGATCCCATGGTGAACTCTTCAGATGAAGGCTCCTCTTCTTCTGATTCTTCTTCCCCTTGCACTTTCTTCTTGGATTTACTTTTTCTTGCAATGCTTTTTCTTCTTGTCCACTTTATGATTGGCTTTTTAACTTCTTTCTGTTCTTGCACAACATCAGACACCTTCTCAACCTCAGATTCCTTTTCAACTTCCGTTACTTTTTCTTCCACTTTCTCAGCTTCTATAACTGGCTCAGACTCTGTTACTTTCTGTTTCTTAAAGCTTCTTCTCAAAGAATCTTCATAATCCACTGGCCTATAGCCTTGATCCCTCTCATAAGCACTCAGATATTCAGCTTCAATTTCCTCAAATGATTTTCCTCTCATCTTTTCCCAGGTTGAGTGCATCATGTTCTTTAGATACATCTTCATACCATGCATCTGTTCTGCTTTAGATATCTTCTTGAGAGCCTTGGTTTTCTTCTGAGTTTTCTTTATCCTTGACATAAATTCTCCCAAGGTATCTGAATCCCTTCTTGCATTCATGAATTTTGCAAGTTGCTTTGCTCTCTCCTCTGTTGTCAATCCTTCAACAATTTTAAGCTCTTCCAACTTTGCCCTCAACTCATCATCTCCTTCAATCATTTGCATCAGAGGATCATCATTAAGTTCTTCTGATAGCTTTCTTGCAAGCATCTCATCTTGTCTCTTCTGTTCTTCCTCCTTTTCTATCTCAGCCTTTTCTATTGCTTGTATCCTAGAAATCTCAGCTAGAGATGCTTCCTCTTCTCTTTCTTGTCTCTTTGATTTCTTGGGCTTAGGAGTTTCAATCATAATTTTTTTTCCTTTCCTTTGTGTTTTAGGCTGTTCCTTATTACCAGACTTATCCTCATGAGCAGAACTAACAAGCTCATCAGACTTTTCTAGACCACCAGACTTAATTTCCTCACCAGCATTAACACCAGAATTAATATCACCAGACTTAATCCCACCACCAGACTTAACCATTTCTTCATCAGATTCAATCCCTTCATCAATTATCAACTTCCTTTTTGGCCTTCTTTTCTTCCTTTCTTGTTGAATTTTACTCAGAGATTAGGCTAATGTTTCTGCTGCTTCCCTTCCTTCAGGACTTATATCTTCTACATAAGTTGGTTTATCCTGAGCTGGTATCTTAAAAATATGTTCTTCATCCAAATTCCTCCCCTATTTGGAAGATTTTTCATCCTCACCCTCTTGATCATCAAAAGCAACCCCCTTTTCTTTCATCACCTTTTCCATTCTCTTCACCTTTCTGACCAATGTGATAATAGACTTGCCCATGGTTTCCTTTGCTTTTTCCAACACTTTTATCCTCTGAACCAGCTTAGGAACTAGTGTTAAGACCTCTTCCACAGACATAGTTTGTACATCCTCCTCTTGAACTTGAGGTGGAACTTGGGTTTGCTGAGGTGAAGGTGGTGTGGGTGTGGGTGATGGTGGTTGTTGCACAGGTGAAGGTGGTTGTTGTTCAGCCTCCACATGTGTTGGTGATGGTGATCTCTGTTGTGGTGTGGGTGATCTTGGGACTTCCTGGGTTTGCTCCATGATGAACTCAAATAAGTACATTTTATTATCATCATTTATCCTATTTATTTGACTTGTTTTATTATATTATGTATGAGAATTGATACTTAATCGTTTACTTTTGTAATTCTCAGTTAAAAACAAGCATTTGGTGAAACTTAGCTATTATGGACTAAAAATGGAGAAAAATGATCAAGATTGGAAAAGGCTGCTGAAATGAAGAGATTGAAGACCATTGCCTGACTTTGAAGAATGCACGCATGCAATTCTGTCATGCGTTGCATATGAAACTTTGGTCAACGAAGAAGAACCAACTTGTTCTACTCCAGATGCGCCGCATTATACTTCTTACATACGGCGCATCACTATCAAGATTTCACCAGTTTCGATCTAAGATACAAGAAGACATGCGCCGCATACAGTTATGAAGATACGCCGCATCTCAAGGCGGTGTACGAATATTCTGGAATATAATAACCTTGGACCCCACGTGAAGTTAAGTCAATGCGCCGCATCTACTTATTCAATGCGCCGCATCTTACCTCAGACAGAAACTATAAATACCCCAAGGCCAGACGAATTTCAGAGACTTTTAGAGATTTTAGACGTACGTGCCATATATCCCTAGACGAGCGAACGAATTCAGATGAATAGGCAGCACAAGACACACCCGAACGAAGATACAAGAGCTGTAAGAAGGTCCTGCATGTGTTTAATTCATTAAGTAGTTTTGTTTCATTGTATTAGTACACTTTAATTCATCAGGATTGGTGGCTTGTGTAATGTGACAACGGAAAGGTTGCACTCCCTTAAAACTGCTTTCCCATTAATTAAAGTTTATATGTTGATGTCTTTGGTGACTTTTATTAGTGCATTGATAACCTCTGTGTCTATTAGTGGCTTTTCGTATGTGACTACGGAAGATCATATTGCTCCCACGGTTATAACTAACTTGATCACTTAGGAATAACTTTTAGACATAAGTAATCATTAAGGGTTTACTCGCCGATAAGATTAGAGCCAACGAGAAAGGGTTAATTACATACACTTCATATAAAACTAGCAATAAAACAAGTGACAAGCTACTTAATTATCAAGACAGGTCTTCTTATTGTCTCAAGTATTTATCTGTGTACGTGCGTGCTTATCGCTGATTCGTGCTCATTAGTTTAGTTTATTATTTAATTGCAACCAAAACGTGCCAGTCTCTCAGGCTGAACCCCCTTGCGTTAGATTAGGTTGTATAATTGACTTAAGATATTAAAATACTGATTAGAATAACTAGATAATACGTTCCACTCTTAGTGATCGACACTCTACTTACCATTATATTCATACTGACCGGGTACACTGCTCGTTAAGTGTGTGTGTTATTGATAAGTCGGCTAAATATAAATTTAAAACTTGAGTAGGCATTAATACTGCTAAACCGCAACGACACATCACGCCCCATCAAGTTTTTGGCGCCGCTGCCGGGGAGTGAATTGTTATTATCTGTTAATTTGATTAGTATTTTAATTAGTTTTTTTTTTCTTTTTAATTTTTAGATTTTAACCGCTAACCGTGTTGTGTATTAGATTAATTGCATTCATTGTATTATTTGCATATTTTCTGTTTTGTGTGTTATTTGTTTTCTTTTATTTTTGTTGCTTTTCGTTTGTGTTTATTTTTGTTTTTATTTTTCTGTTTTTCTGCATACTGCTATCGTTGTACTGAGCTTATTCAAACGATACGGCGCATCTATTTTCATAGATACGGCGTATTGCGTTTAATTTTTATAAAATAAAACGCGTTTAATTAATTCGAATACGGCGCATCTTTCCCCAAGATACGGCGTATTCTGTTTTTAATAAGAAATTTTTCTAAACGTTAACGCCATACGACGCATCTGTTTTTACAGATACAGCGTATCTATTATTTTAATTAAAAACAGTTTTCGAATTATTAAACAGATACGACGCATCGATCTCTGTCGATACGGCGTATCTTCTGAATCAAAAATCTTGTATTTTGAAACGTAACGAAAATACGACGCATTAACTTTTGTTAATACGACGCATTTAATTTTAATAAGTATATTGATTTTTGATAATTAAAACTGATACAGCGCATTCTAATTTCTAATCGGCGTATCTATTTTCTAAGTAAAAGTCTGATTAAATTTTAACGTAATAAGATACGGCGTATCCATCTTTCTGGATACGGCGCATCATCTGCAGATATCAGTTATTCTTATATCCGTTTCCAAATTCATTAATTTCTCTTCTAGCAAACAAATCCTACTGATGCTTTCGTGATTATTTCAGAAGGAAAATGGTCGGATTCGGAGAACTGATTGACTTCGACTTCGAAGCCAAATTTATGGATGGAATATTAGTGCAAGATAAATCACTCGAACGTTACGATGGGGACTACATTGAACTTAATGACCTTGATGGACCATTAGAATCCAATGACCTGTTCATGGATGATGCGGAATCTGAGTTAGAAGAAGGAGAAATTCTGGATAGTCCAAAAGTCAACGTTATTAATACTAGGAATTACGATGAATTTGAGGGATATCATGGTTCTTGGGATTACGGTAGAAGGATCCACGCCGATTGTGCTTACAATTTGCAATTCCCATGCATGATTGGGTACAAGTGTATTGACGCCAATTTCTTTCCTATTTTACCGATCAATGTCATGTCAAGAAGCTTTTACAATTCTATTATGAGAAAAAAAAAATGGAGTATAAGGGAAAGAATGTAGTTGGAGCCTTCATTAATGTCCCGGTCTTCGTTGGATGTTTTACTATTGTTACTGAGTTCGCCATTGTTAAAGACATGAATGCCTATTGTGACAGCGATATGGGTGACGTGATTGTTGGAAAACCATTTTGTAGGGAGATCACTATTAATGTAAAACGATTTGAAGGAAAGATCACCTTTCAATGTGGAAGTGACGTTATCACGGTTGGGTTTATAGATTTGATGATACAAAACAAGAAAGAATGAAACAATAGGGACTTAATATGACAAGAAGGAATTCTACAAAAGATGGAGAAGGACTTGCTTGCAAAAGAAGATTTATATTTTAGTCCTTCGTAGTATTCTTGTAACCCTAATTCTGTGTTATATAAACAGAATAGAGGGAATAGGTTTTCATTAAGTCTTCCACAATGTAGATAATAAAGGTGTGTGTGTGTGTTTAGGCGTGTGATTATAAACGCCTAAACAAGTTGTTCGTATTCCTCCAAGATCAAAGGTGTCTTTGATCCTGTTACAAGTTTAGTGTAACCGTATTATTGTGATCGAATAATATTTGGAGGTGATGGTGTTTGGTAAAACTTTGTGTCAATAACTGTGATTTGTTTTAATTCCGCTGTGCATATTTATTCATAGTTATTGTTGAACCCTAAGGCTCAAAACGATTCAAGAACTTAATTGATGATGTCGTGCATAAGTTCTATCAATCACTTATATGATGCCCCGAACTCACTCTGGGTTTAAACATGCTACTAATAGGTTCTGCTACAAATTTTCTCCATTCCTTTTTATTGGTGATGATGACATGAAGAGAGGGATGGAGTACCCATACCAAAAGATAAAAGGATTCTACAAAGGTGTACTTGAATTGGGACCGGAATATGTTCGTAACGAAGTAATTCGCAACTACATCGTGCGCGGACATGTGGGGATCAATGATCGATATTAAAGAGCTGAACGTGAGTCTAACTTGAAGACTCTGGAATAAAGACAAGTGCTGACCGGGAGACAACCCGGAGAATTTTTACTATTCTGTTCTGCGTCGAGTCAGTCAGGCCCGCAGAAGATACGGCGCATCTCCATCCTAAGATGCGACGCATCTCCTGCACTGGTCATATCTTATTTTATTTTCTGCATTTTTATTTTTAACTTTAAAACTCTTTGTCAGTTTATTTTAATGCGGCGCATCCCTGGTTAAGGATGCGACGCATCTTCTATTCTGATTCTTAATTATTCCAGGCTCGATACAGCGTATCTTCTTCCATAAGATACGGCGTATCGACTGACCTGATGATTTTCATTTTAATTTTTACATTTTATTTTTACTAACTACTAATGTATTATGCAAGTTTGAACCTTCTTAACTTAGGTGTGTTTAAGTCTTGATGGTATTATAGATTCCTGCATTTCCTGTGGATACATCAATTATGAAGCTTAAGCGTTCTCATCCACGAGGAAGTTGATTTTTGCTCTTATACAAATAATGGAGGATCATACCGTGTAAATCTCAGGGGAGTTTTTCTGTTCTAATTCTTTTATTTTCCAGTTTTTAACCTTTGATACAAACAACAAGGATGTTGTTTAACTTAAGTGGGGGGATTGGAGAATTAGAACACTTACTTGTCCTAAACTTTTTCAAAAATTATGCTTAAAATGCGCTTAATATATCAAAACTTAAAATTTTTAGCATGTTTTTGTTTAAGATCTAAGTTGCATAGCTGCACACATAACGTTATTTTCAAAAATTGTGAATTTTCAAAATTCACAAATCTATGAGTGTGCCGGTGACTTGTACACTATGTTCTCAAGATTTTTTTGGGAGTGAAAGTGAAGGAAATGAAATTTTTTTGTGTTCTCAAGAAAAAAAATAGGAAAGGAGGGAAGTGAAAGGAAGTGAAAAGAGAGGAAATATAGCTTATTTTCTTAACAAAACTTTCATCCCAATATTGGGATGGAGAGGAAGTAAAGTAGCATGGTCCCACACCTTTTACTTCCATTTACTTTCTTTACTTTCCTTACATTACTTTCCCTTCTAAAAACCATCTTGAGAACACAGTGTGTCGGTGACTTGTAAACTTTAGAACTTGGCTTGTATACTATTCGAGACCACCATAATGAGTATTATTTATATAATTGGAATGACTTGTCTAAATTGGTAAATTTCTAGGATTACACCCAAATAGCCTTTATATGTTTTGTGATATTAGCTAACTACACTGGTTAGTTAACCCCCGTATAAACCCTTTGTTACTCTCATTTTTAGAGTAAGATACCCCTAGAAAAACACTCAGAGCCATTCCTTTCGTTTCTTACACCTTTGTTATAATGTATCGTTACACCCTTACACCTTAGCCTAACCTGTAGATTAAAATCCGTGGTTGGTTAATTGCTTTAGGCAAAGTGTGTTTCCTTACATTACCTGTGTTCGCGTGCGTAATTCATTATCTATGGTTAGGTCGGGAAATTGCACAATGCAATTGGAGTGAAAGTAAATATTGTATATCTTTGAGTTTATTTTTCGTGTGTTTACTATTTTCACTATTACCGTTATTTCTGAAGTCATGAAAAGTATGGAAAAATTATCCAGAGTTATCGTTATAGTGATGTGGTGAAATTTTACACATTTATGTTTATGTTTCAAGTTAAAAAAAAAAAAAAAAAAAAAAAAAAAAAAAAAATCGAAAAAATAAGAAAAGAAAAAGAAAAAAGGAAAAGTTGGAAGTTTGTTTTAACCAACTTATGTAAAGTTTTGTATTAAGTGGTCGATATCACCACTATTTGTTATATATTACATTTATAGATTGAATGGGAGTTGAACGTTATGGGAACGCCAACTAAGGATATTCTTTGATTAAGATTTTGTTGAGTATAATTCGTGTCTACCTAAAGCGTGTGTTTCAAGTGTTAAAGCGTGAGTTGTCCAATGATATGAGTCTTATTCATGGGATGGTTGGGATAGTAATTAACCACACTTAGGATTTTAATTTATCTGTTTTGTTTATTTTTTTCATTTTACACCAATTTGTATCCCAAATATTATCCATACCCTGTATTATTCTTTATCCAAACCTTTGATTTATTGAGATTAGGGATTTGAGCAATCTTAAGTATCGTAGTCGTGGATTCGGCTATGTATTTATGATTTTGTCGCCCTTTTTGATATAATATTATTGGTGAAGATTACTTGGTCCTATCTTTAGCCTATTCGAGTTAAGGAATTGAGCAATTGAAGTATCGTGTTCGTGGATTCGATCATGTATTTGTGATTTTGTTGCCTTTTCTGGAATTTGATATCGATAGAGATTAAGAAGAATGATTAACCCTTAAACCTCAAAACCATTTTTACCGCTTTAGACTTGTTATTCCTTGGCTTTATTGGGGGAGATGTGTATACTTGCCAAGCTTATGATAGAATATTCGTCACGACTGGACAGTTAAACGATTAGATTTGCTTTTATCAAAATATTTTATTTTACTTCTAATTCGTTAAGTGTTTGGTTGTGTGATTATGATAAAACGAATACATGCTTAAATATAAAAATAAATCCTAATATCTTTTAGGATATATATTTTCATAAGATTAATTCTAAGGTTTACTTGGGGACAAGTAAAGTTCAAGTGGGGGGATATTTGATGAACTCAAATAAGTACATTTTATTATCATCATTTATCCTATTTATTTGACTTGTTTTATTATATTATGTATGAGAATTGATACTTAATCGTTTACTTTTGTAATTCTCAGTTAAAAACAAGCATTTGGTGAAACTTAGCTATTATGGACTAAAAATGGAGAAAAATGATCAAGATTGGAAAAGGCTGCTGAAATGAAGAGATTGAAGACCATTGCCTGACTTTGAAGAATGCACGCATGCAATTCTGTCATGCGTTGCATATGAAACTTTGGTCAATGAAGAAGAACCAACTTGTTCTACTCCATATGCGCCGCATTATACTTCTTACATACGGTGCATCACTATCAAGATTTCACCAGTTTCGATCCAAGATACAAGAAGACATGCGCCGCATACAGTTATGAAGATACGCCGCATCTCAAGGCGGTGTACGAATATTCTGGAATATAATAACCTTGGACCCCACGTGAAGTTAAGTCAATGCGCCGCATCTACTTATTCAATGCGCCGCATCTTACCTCAGACAGAAACTATAAATACCCCAAGGCCAAACGAATTTCAGAGACTTTTAGAGATTTTAGACGTACGTGCCATATATCCCTAGAAGAGCGAACGAATTCAGACGAATAGGCAGCAAAAGACACACCCGAACGAAGATACAAGAGCTGTAAGAAGGTCCTGCATGTGTTTAATTCATTAAGTAGTTTTGTTTCATTGTATTAGTACACTTTAATTCATCAGGATTGGTGGCTTGTGTAATGTGACAACGGAAAGGTTGCACTCCCTTAAAACTGCTTTCCCATTAATTAAAGTTTATATGTTGATGTCTTTGGTGACTTTTATTAGTGCATTGATAACCTCTGTGTCTATTAGTGGCTTGTCGTATGTGACTATGGAAGATCATATTGCTCCCACGGTTATAACTAACTTGATCACTTAGGAATAACTTTTAGACATAAGTAATCATTAAGGGTTTACTCGCCGATAAGATTAGAGCCAACGAGAAAGGGTTAATTACATACACTTCATATAAAACTAGCAATAAAACAAGTGACAATCTACTTAATTATCAGGACAGGTCTTCTTATTGTCTCAAGTATTTATCTGTGTACGTGCGTGCTTATCGCTGATTCGTGCTCATTAGTTTAGTTTATTATTTAATTGCAACCAAAACGTGCCAGTCTCTCAGGCTGAACCCCCTTGTGTTAGATTAGGTTGTATAATTGACTTAAGATATTAAAATACTGATTAGAATAACTAGATAATACGTTCCACTCTTAGTGATCGACACTCTACTTACCATTATATTCATACTGACCGGGTACACTGCTCGTTAAGTGTGTGTGTTATTGATAAGTCGGCTAAATATAAATTTAAAACTTGAGTAGGCATTAATACTGCTAAACCGCAAAGACACATCACGCGCATCACTCCACTTGGTCAGCATTTGATGTACCTGCAATGTTAGTAGCACCAGAAAGCATAGCAGGCAGGAGTGGCCAATGTGTCCCAGTGAATCCCCTTTTCATGTTTGCAAAGATTTTAGGAGTAAAAGCCACACTCACATAAGTCTGCATTTTATTTTCAGTCTCAAAATTCAAAATCATTTGCAGAAATCTTGGGTATATTAAAAACTTGTGTTTGTTGTTGACATTTGCTACCTTGCCATCAAAAATAAGTTTTGAAAAATTAAAAGTCCTTCCAAGTGAAAGACAGACCAATGCAGAAGCAATGTTGCTTCCAAACTGATCCCATCCACCACTCTTGGGACTTAGCCAATGGAGCAAATGATGAAGTAAAAACCTCCACTGTGGTGGAAAATGGCTTTTCCAAAAAGTAAAAATACCATCAGTGGGGTATCCAATAGTTTTCATACCCTCCAAAAGTTCATCATTAGGCAAGATATAATCCCCTGAAGCATCATCCAATTGAAGACTACTCCTAATGGATGCTTCTGTGATAAAGAAATCATGTGTATCTATAGTTGCCCTTAACTGTGATGTCCCATCCACAAGAGTCTCAGAGGTAACCGACCCCCAAAACTGCTTAACTAGGGAAATATAGATAGTAGGATTATGAGTTAAAGCATACCGAATTGAAGAACCTCTCAAAAATCCACCATCTACTCGAAACCTTCACTTTTATCTGGTTTCTTCAAGAAACCGACCTGGTTGTGCTTGTCACAAAACTTTAGAGAAGCCATAGATGAGATAATGATTAAGTTCTGGTTGGGAATCGTGTTAGGGTTTGCGAATTTTTAGTGTAAAACAGAGTAACGTAGGCCGAAAATAATGATTTTTAAATTTGGAAGCAAATAATGAATAAAAGTGAGATATTTATCAAATTTTATCATTATATACTTCTCTTTTTCGAAAAATACGCAACGGTATTATTTTATCTGAAAAATCATTATTTGACTGACCAGACCTAACGGTAATAAAATTAATTACATTTTACACTACCAGACTTAAAAATGGTCAACCAGACTTAATCACTGACTCACCAGACTTAACTAAGGAATCAGACAAACACTCAGAAAAAGAAATTCCAAGGCTTCTAATCATCACCAATCCATCTGTTTTCTGCAAATGATAGTTCCAACACCAAGAAAACCAAGAAAAACATGCAAACAAACAATTTTACAATATAAAGAAAAAAAAATTTTAACTACCAGAATTAAAACTACAATTTTTATTTTATTATTATTTTTTTTAACTAATGTTGAATCTACTACAAGAATTAACTTCTAAGACTACCAGAATTAACTACTAATCAGAATTAACTACTAAGCAGAATTAACTACTTACTTAATACTGGTTCTAATATACAAACTTTACATATAGCCTCCCCTTAAATGTAACCTCCCCTTAAACTGAGCTATGGGTTCATCATACCAATATTAACCACTAAGTAATTAAACCTAGGTCCATAAAAGGCTTTGGTTAATAGGTCTGCCACATTAAGATCTGTGTGTATCTTTTCCACTCTAATCAGCTTCTTTTCAAAGCAATCCCTAATGAAGTGATGCCTTATTTCTATATGCTTAGTTTCAGAGTGGTATACAGGGTTCTTAACTATACATATAGTGCTCTCATTATCTATGTGAATTACTGTATTCATAAAGTTCAAACCATAATCCAGCATTTGATTCTGAATCCACAAGACTTGACCACAACAATTGGCAGCTGCTACATACTCAGCTTCTGTTGTTGATGTAGCCACAATGGTCTGCTTCTTGCATTGCCAGGAAATCAATCTTCTTCCAAGGAATTGACAACCTCCTGTTGTGGATTTCCTATCAAGACTTGCTCCAGCATAGTCACTATCTGAATAGGCTTCTAGGTCAAAAGATGACTCTTTGGGATACCAAAGGCCCAAATTGGGTTTGCCCTTTAAGTACCTAAAGATCCTCTTCACAGCATGAAGATGTGAAGTCTTGGGAGTAACCTGAAAACGAGAACAAGCACACACAGCATACATTATATCAGGCCTAGAGGCTGTTAGATACATTAGAGAACCAATCATGGATCTATAAAGATGCACATCCACATCATCAGCATCTTCATCCTTGGTTAAAGGCACTTTGTTCTCTATGGGAGTGACTGCAGTCTTCACATTTGTAAAGTCAAACTTCTTCAAGATCTCTGCAACATACTTGTCTTGAGAAATGAAGAGGCCATCTTCTTTTTGCTTCACTTGCAGTCCTAAGAAAAATGTAAGCTCACCCATTGAGCTCATCTCAAACCTGCCCTTCATTAAGCCTTCAAACTCTTCACACCAAGACCTTTTAGTAGAGCCAAAAATGATATCATCCACATAAACTTGGACTAGAATGATATCCTTCTTGTCCCTTTTGATGAACAAGGTCTTGTCTATCACACCTCTTTTGTACCCATGCTTTTCAAGAAACTTGGAGAGTGTTGCATACCAAGCTCTGGGAGCTTGATGGAGACCATACAATGCTTTAATGACTTTGTACACCTTGTTGGGATAAGCAGGATCCACAAAACCAGGAGGTTGATGAACATATACCTCTTCCTCAATAGTGCCATACAAAAAGGCACTCTTGACATCCATCTGTTAGACTATGAACCCCATATATGATGCATAGGCTAAAAATAACCTGATAGCCTCAATCCTGGCTACAGGAGCAAAAACCTCATCATAATCTATCCCCTCCTCTTGTCTATACCCTTGGGCTACTAATCTTGCCTTGTTCCTAACAACTACTCCTCTTTCATCCCTTTTGTTTCTGAAGACCCACTTTGTGCCTATTACTTTAGCCCCATTAGGTAGATCTACCAGAACCCAAACTTTTTGCAATTTGAACTGCAACAACTCCTCCTGCATTGCTTCCACCCAACTCTCATCTTCAAGTGCTTCAGAGACCTTGGTGGGTTCCTTCTGAGAAAGGAAACAAGCAAACAGACAATGTTGTTGGTCCTTGTGGTTGACCCTTTGCTACTTCTTAATAAGACTGATAAGTGCATGAGATTCAGGAAGCTTTTGCACTCTACTTCTGGTTTGAACAGCTGACTTGGGATCACCAATTATCTGACTTTTGGGATGAATGTTGTGAATTCTGAGTGTTGGTGCTGGACTTACATCCACTTCTGTGGGTAAGTTGTTGAAGTCAGTTATTACACCTTCTTCATCATAAGAAGCCCCATCAAAAATACCTTCTTTTGGATTATCAAAGAACTCAAGTTCTGGCATCTTAGAATCATCAAGATCAGCATTTGGAGTAGATTCAGGTTGAGTAGTATTAACAGCATCACTACCAGAATTAACTAAGTTAATACTAGTGGCAGAATTAATGAATTCACTACCAGAATTAACCAAGTTAGTGCTGGTATCCTTCTTCCCAAGGTGTTTGTCAGCCAATGCATTCACTTCTTTTCTGAAAGATGAAATATCTTCTGACACTTTAGAAGGAGAAGCCTTCTTGTCTTTGGCTTGAGACTTGTTCACAGTCTCCTTCCTTGTTGTAGAAGATTTCTTTGCTCCTTCATTAGCTGCAACATGTTTGACTTCTGTGGTAGGAATCAGAATAAGCTCCTCAAATGTCTTGTCTTGCTCAGCAGTGCTTGAATCAGAAGTAGCTTGTATACCTGCATGGTTAGTTACTTCTATGGAACCTGCATAAGGGTTAACTTGATTCTCCTTAGAGACAGGAATATAGTTCATAAAGTCAGTTAAATAATCAATGTCAAACATCCATCTATGACCTAGTCCCTTCACATTGGGTTTTTCTTCTAGAAAATTAACATGAAGATTTTCCTCCACTTTCTTGGTCACTAAATTGTATACCCTAAAGGCCTTACTATTCAGTAAATACCCAACTAGAAACCCTTCATTAGACTTTCCTTCAAATTTTCCAAGCACACTCAATGTATCAAGAATGGTCACATGACACCCAAAAGGCCTTATATAGCTAACAACTGGTTTATGGCAAAAAATAAGCTCATAAGGTGTTTTATTTTGAGGCTTGGTCACTCTAATGTTATTGAAAATATAGCAAGCAATGCTTAATGCTTCAGCCCAAAAGGTAGTGGGTAGGAGTGAGTCTGCTAGCATGGTCCTAGCTGCCTCAATCAGGGTCCTGTTCATTCTCTCAGCAACTCCATTCTGCTGTGGAGTTCTAGCATTGCTATATTGTTGCTTGATTCCTTTATTACCACAAAACTCAATCATGCTCTTATTCTTAAATTATGTACCATTGTCAGTCCTAATGATCTTAACCTTTTTATTAAGTTGGTTTTCTATCTGCCTAATGAAAGTTTGAATTAATGGAGTTGTTTCATCTTTCCTAGACATAAAGAACACCCAACAAAATCTAGTACAATCATCAGTGATGACAAGGCAGTAGCTAGCATGGTTGATACTTTGTACAGATGTCGGGCCAAACAAATCCATGTGTAAGGTATGCAAAGGCTCAGTAACAAACCTATCTAACTTAGCCTTACAAGATGCCCTATGCTGTTTGCCTTTATTACAAGCTACACAGGTATGGTCATTCTTAAAAACTTTTGAAGGCAATCCTCTAACTAGGTTATTCTTCACAAGTTTATTTATGTTCTTAAAGTTAACATGACCTAACCTTCTATGCCACAATCTAGATTCATCCAAAGTGGCTTTTGCAAGCAAACAGGCAAAACCTTTTGCAGGATCAGGTTGCTTCATATCAAAATTGTACATGTTGTATTGTCTAGGAACTTTAAGAAGGATCTGACTTTCATCAGGCATCTTAAAGTCCGAAGTCAATACAAAACATTCAGTTTCACTAAAAAGCACCTTATGCTGCTTATCACAAATTTGTGATATGGAGAAAAGGTTAAACTGCCCTAGTTCTTTTACAAAAGATACATTGTTAAATTCTAAATTGCCTACAACAATCCTTCCGTTACCAGTAATTTGCCCCTTGCTATCTCCAAAGGTAACAAAACCTCCTTTGAATTCTTGAAAATCCTTCAGATGATTCTTGTTACCAGTCATGTGCCCAGAGCACCCACTATCAAATATTCCTTTGTCTTCCATGTTCTTCAGTGGATGTTCCTGCACAAAAGTAGAGAAATTAGTTTCTCTCTAGGACCCAGGCCTCTGAAGGCTTGGGTCTGCCCTGTGGATCAACATATTTATAAGTCTTGTATGAACTTGATCCACTGTTGTTCTTGGATTCGTAGGTAAGTGTGTTCTTAAATGGATCCCAAGACCAACATGCTGGGGTCTTAACAGCAGATTCCTCATTTTCCCTTATAGCACTTGGTTGTGAAGTTTGTGCTGTATTTGTAGCAAAAGGACTGCTCACAGGTGAATGAGGTTTATAAAAATTGTTTCTTTGATTATATGAGTTCACCTGTGGTCTATTTACTGGTTTTCTGGGTCCAGAATGATTAAACCACCCAGAATTAACATTTTGCTGCACAGAATTAACATGAGGCCTACCAGAATTAAAACTAGGCCTACCAGAATTAACTTTTGGCCAACCAGAATTAACATTTGACCAACTAGAATTAAAATTTGTTCTACCAGAATTAACTTGTGACCTAACAGAATTAACTTGAGGTCTACTAGTATTCATTTGTGCTGGTCTAGAAACAAACTTATTTGCATGATTAATCCTGTTTGCATTATTCCAAACTGGTTTAACATTCATATGGCCAGTATTAACACTCTTGTGCTTCCTAAGTGCAGCCTCTCTTTTCATCCTATTTTCATGAAAGTCACAGTCCCTAATCAAATGACTTAGACTACCACAGACAAAACACCTCTTAGGACCAAAAGTGTAGTTTTTCCTATACTCTCTTCTCATCCTATCAGATTTTGGTGACTCTTGATTCTTGACAGACTCCCAAGGAGATTTTATGTGAGCATCACAATTAGGTTTATCTGTATCAATTTTCAGTGTAGTCACAAATGGTTCACTATGTTTGACATATTTTGACTCAGAAACTTCTTTAGGTTCACTCTCTGATTCTAATTCAGACTGCTCAGAGACATCTCTAGTGGATCCTTCACTGTCATTGGTTTGGCAAGTAGAGTATTCACTTGATTTGTCATCTGAGTTGCCTGTTTCAGGATATATAGGACCCTTTTTACCATATACAAACAAAGAATCATCAAGGTCTTCCTTTTGTAGAGGAGTGTAATCTCCACTTAATGGAGGTGGCACCCCTTTAAAATCATCAGTTTTAATGAACCTATTGTAAACTGGTCTATCAATAGAATCCTCTTTTCCACATTTGAACACAGATCTGTCCATCTCTTCCTCATAGCTTAGAACTTCACTATCTGACTTAATCTCATAACCTAAGCCAATTTTACTTGTAGAACTCATTTGAGAATCAACCAGTCTAAAAAGATTTTTAGAAGAACTTTTCCATGAGTCAACTATCTTTTGCAATTCATCTCTTTCTTTCACTGCTTTCATGCCTATTCTCCTATATCTTTTCAGTTTTTCATCTTTTTCATATATCTCATTAGCCTGAAAGGTGAGTTTTTCATTTAAGGAAGCTTGTTTATTTTGATAGTTTACTATTTGTGCTTCTAAAGATTTTACAGCCTTAGTATAAGCAAGAATTTTTACTTCCTGGTCACCTATTTCTTTTAATTGTTCATCACACAAAGCTTTAAGATGATTGTATGAATCAATGCATATTTTGGAACACAAAGATACCTCATTGCTGGAACCAATAGCCATAAGCGCATGGTTTGGCACTTCTTCCTCTGGTGTGTGCTCATCCTAATTCACAGCTCCAGCTTCCAATGTCAGCATGCTCATCTAATTCTTCCTCATCTTGTCATCATCCTGAGAGTCAAAACCCTTCTTCTTTTTCTCATCAGCAGCCATCTTTTCTCTGCATTCCCTAGCAAAATGCCCTGGTTTACGACAATAGTAGCACTCCACATTCTTCTTATTGAACCCAACAACTGTCTTCCCATCAAACTTGATGTTCCTCCCAGTTTGCTTGTAAAACTTTTTCATCCTAAAGGCAATCATAGCAATTTGCCACTTAATATCCATTTCCTCAACATCAACATCATCTATCTGCTCAAGATCATCACTTTGAAGATCTAGTTCTTCTGAATTCTTGGCAAATAGAGAATAAACAACTTCATCAGCAAAGCCAGCTGGTACTTCTCTTTCTCTCATTCTGCTTGAAGAAGTTTCATAACCACCAGAACTAAGACCACCAGACTTAACCTTGTTAGTGCTGCCCTTGTTTTGAGAAACAAAGGCAACATTGGTAGAACTTGAAGATGCTTTTCCTTGGATTTCTTTTTCAAAAACCCAAAGATTATTGTACAGGTCATCATTTGTCATGGTGTCAATTTCATCCTTCATCCTCATGGTCATTGTCACACTTGACCATTCTGTTGGTAGTGATCTGAGAAACTTGTGGTTTGCATCTTCTTCAGACACAGCTGCACCATGAACCTCCAATTGTGATAGAAGTTGTTGAAACCTATCATAGCCTTTTTCCAATCCCTCTGAACTGGATACACTGAATGCCTCAAATTGCTGTTTAAGAACAGCCTTCTGCATCTTCTTGGAGTTTGCATTCCCTCCAAATCTTTTCTTGATAGCCTCCCAAATTTCCTTGGCATCATCCATGCCATGAAACCTTCTCATGTGCTCCTTGGGAAGTGCCATCAACAAAAGGTTTTTAGCTTTTCTCTCCTTTTCTACTGCATGAATTTCTAGGGCAGACACAGGTGGAAGAACCCTAACCACTCCATCTTTACCAACCGAAATCCTCTTCTTCGAATTCCCATTATGTATGACCTTCCATACCTCGTTATCACTATACTCGAGATAGTGCTCCATCTCCATAGCCCATATGTCATACTCATCCTTCTTCAAGATAGGGATTTTTATGTTTGATATGGTGGTTGGTGGTTTAGGGCCATACTTCATTAAAACATCTCTTGGAGCCATGTTTCTGTGAACACTAGGGTGATTCTATTTAGGAAAATAATTGTGATTCACCTTTTTGTAAGTATTTCCAGATACCATTGTATTCCTAGATACCATCCTTTCCGCTTGATGGTAATTGCAATAAGCCTGCAAATGGTCAAAACTACCACATATAAAACATGCTTTATTGTACATTACAAATTTACTTCCTAGCTGTTGGGATTTCTGATTATTCCAATTTCTCTGATTTCCCCTAGGACTATGTGACCTGTACATCTCTGCATACTTAACTGTTTTCCTAGCTGGTTTCTCTTGTTGTTTAGGTTTAACAGATTCTACCTTAGTAACAGCAGGAAAGACAGTTTTCTTCTCTACCTCATCATCTGACACCAATTTCTCAACTAATGGGGTATCAAATGATTCACTAACCTCTTTAAAACTCTCTTCACTATCGTTTTGGGGTTGGAAATAACTCAGTATGAGGTGGTGCAACAGCCTTATATCCTATACCTGTCTTAAATTTATCAATAAGCTGACACTGAACATCTTATCTATACTTTTAGATGACCCTGCATATCTCTCTATATTTACTTCAATGCTGTCTTTTTCCTTCTTAAGCTTTTCTAACTCATTTTTAAGCTCACCTATTTCTAAGTCTTTAAAAGAAATATCTCTTTTCAAAACAGCAATATCCTTAGTAAAGATAGTTTCATTCTTTTTATAAAAAACTAGTTGCTCTTCTACAACAGCTAACCCTCTTTTATAATTAGCTAGATTAAACTCAGATTGATTAAAATCTACTCTTAACACATCATGAATTTTTTTTTAAGAGTTTCATAGCTTTTAAGACAGGTTTTTGAACAAGTATTATTTATATATACCTCAGAGTCAGAAAAAGCCATCAGTGCCATGTTAGTAGGAGCGTCCTCTTCAGCCATATAGCTCTAGTCAAAACCTAACCCATCAATGGCCACCATAGCTTTGGAAGAAGTTTCTTCCAAGTTTACAGTCTTCCTGGTGCTCTCTTGATTCCTGGATTCTCTGCCTTCTTGACATCTGTTCCTGCTATCCTGGTTTCTTGGCCCTCTGCATTCCCTAGCAAAGTGTCCCAACTTATGACAGTTGTAACACTCTACTTTTGACTTTTCATATCCAGCAATATCACCTCCATTGATGGTAATCTTCTTACCAGTCTTCTGGAAAAACCTCTTTGCTCTCATGCTCAACAAAGCTAACTGCCACTTCAAATCCATCTCTTCTAAATCATCTTCATGGATTTGCTCTAGGTCTTCACGTATAAGCTGAGACCCATTTGCTTGACTGGCCAAAAATGCATAGACAATATCATCACTTAAGCTAGCAGTATTAGTTTGTAAACTAGCAGTACTAACTTTAGGGTTAGCAGTACTAACTCCATAAGCAGTATTAACCTCCTCAGTATTGCTAGTGCCAGGAGATGATACAAATGCCATGTTTTGAGCACTTGAGCTTGAGGTTGCATGCCTTTTCACCTCTTGTTCAACAATCTTGAAATTGTTGTAGAGATCATCAAAACTCATTGTGTCTAGATCAGGCTTATTCCTCCAGACCACAACATGAGTATTCTACTTAGCAGACAGACTTCTCAAGAATTTTAAATTGAGATCTTCTTGTGAAATCTCTACACCCAAGACAGCCAGTTGGCTCACAATCTTTTGAAGCATGTTGAAAATAGAATCAAGAGACTCAGTACTTGGAGCACTAAAGTTCTCATGCATCTGTTTCAGAAGAGTCTTCTGAGTCTTTTTAGTTTCTTCATTACCACCAAACCTTGTTGTTATAGCTTCAAACAAGGTCTTTGCATCCTTGTACTTACTAAAAGTCAACAGTTGTTCATTGGGGAGAGCCATCAGCAACATACTTCTAGCCTTTACATCATTTTCTTTTGTGCCTTCTCTTCAGCAGTTACAACCTAATATTGTCTGAATTGTGACACCTTCACTTGTTGATGCTTTGGTTGTAGGTTTGAATGAGTTGCCATTCTCTATGATATCCCATAGAGCATAGTCTTGCACTTGAAAGTATTGCTCAATTATGAGCCTCCACATCTCATAATCACCCTGCTTGAGAATGGGCAATTTAGCAGTGGTAGTGGTTTGAGTTATTTCAAGATCCATCTCTTCCTGTTAGTAAAGAGTTCTTCTTGTTTCTTCTAGATCAAAGTTTCAGAACCTAAGCTCTGATACCACTTGTTGATCCATAACACATATCGATTCCTTGAGCTTGTAAGGTTAAGTTACCTTGGATAAATCCAAAACAACTTTGTTTGAAACTTTGCGAATGTCAAAGAGTATGCGGAATCTACTCTTCAACACTTAGAAGAATATTAATGTAGTACTAGGGTTTATAACCTTGAAGCTATATCAAAAACATACATACTAAACTCTTAATGTAGGATCTCCTTTTATAGATTAATGAGTCCTTTACAAGGTAACTACAAATCCTCTAGAATATACATATGTTTCTAAACATTTAGAATATACACAGAATATGTTCCATAGTTATCACATTACGCGTCTTTATCTCCTTGGCAGTACCATCTTCATCAACAGTCTTCTGGTAGTACTAACTTTCTTCTAGTAGTACTAACTCAGTTAGTACTGTTAGTTGTAATACTCAGTAGTTCCAACTTTGGCTTGGCAGTATAAAGTGTTAAGTCATTTAATTCCCAACAAAGCTTAAAAAGCTAGAATTGTATGTCACGTTTAGCTGCAGAGCATGCCTAAATAATCTACTTATGTAAAGATGTTGAGTAGATTCACCACTCACAGAAGGAAAACATACTTGAGGCATAGCCTATGCGCATTATATAAAATTATTAGGGTATGCCCGTTGTAAAAAATTATCCTTTATTTTTTTATAAGAGCATACACTTTGACATAATTCTAGATCTGTCAGTAAACTCACTCATTTGACAAAACAACAAAACTGGCAAATTAATTCTTTTTTGGAAGAAAAAAAAAACATTTAGTTAAACCAAATGCAAGTTGGCTAATACATTATAATGAAGAACAAGTATCGAAAAATGATATAGGCTCAACAAAGCTAAAAAGGTAAATACATGACTAAACTCGAAATGTAAACATAATAACTTATTGATCAAATACTCATACCAAGTATAAAAATATTTTTATTTTTATTATTTTATCTACCTTCTGCATGCACAATGTGGTTTTGGATTACATCTAGTAATACATATACCGAAAAATGGCTTTAAACTCCCAACAAGCACATTTAACTTCGAAATAAAAATGAAGTTCGATGGACCTTTTCGTTCCTCTTTTTTGCTGTCGCCTTCTTCTACTTTGTAATCACTTGGTTCAAAAGTTTCAAGTCATTTAATACAAACAGAAACATTCCTCCACAGCCATGGAAGCTCCTTGTAATAGGCCACGTACATTCATCATCTCATATGGAGCATAACTACATAGAGCTCTTAGAAACTTAGCCGAAACAACCAGGACCAATTTTCCATCAACTCTATGAAAATTTCATCAGATTTTTGGCGAACATAAGATGCTAAAAAGTTCTATAAATAAAACAAAATACTAGTAGAAGTGGCATGTCTTTTTATCAACTACTATAGCAATACACATAGGTTATACACAGGGCGTACTTTTAGGTGCACATCAACCAAAGATGAAGGTGTATCAAATGTTAAGTCCACATTAACTAAAACAATGGTGAAGCATATCAGCAATTAGTAGTTCTATAGCAGTAGGTCAAATACTCAAATACCTGTCTAATGCAAATCCACAAAAGGACTAAAGTAGCAACTAACCATGCCTAATATGACTTCAATAAGATCATTCTACAAAAGTCAGTGTATGAGATTCTTTAAAAGACATTTCAAGCTAGTACAATAATGCAGCAGATGTAACTGAATCATGCGTCATCTTATCACTTTCGCCAACCGCTCAATTTGACTGAATAGTTAAACATATAAGTAATTCCAAATTTTAGAGATGAGAAGTTGGTCGGGTCATGCAGGCTGGGTAACGGGTCAAAGCGGGTTATCTATACTTCAGGTTTCAATAGGTCTAGTCGGGTTCAACAAAAGATATATTTTCCCATTACATATTTTTATGGATGATGATTACTGTGTTAATTATGAATAAAATGAAAATGTTATTACAACAGTGGTTAAATGATTAATCTTTTAAAACAAAACGATTTAAGAGTTTGTATGGTTTCATAATGTTTGACACGCTCCTCTGTTAGCCAATGCTTTCTTTTTAACCATCTGAGATGAACTCGAACCCATTTATATGTAAAGGGACTGGAATTGCTAACTTAAACCAAATTTAAAGCCAAGTTGAATACCTCTATAAAATAAATTGTCCCTCTACTTTCGCCCCTTCTCATGGGTAGATTCCTGGAACTAAAATTCATGTCGTACATAGAATGTTATTGTCTATTCATAACTACCTCAACCCGGAGAAGAGACCACATTTTACCCCTCAAGTCAAAGTATGATATTTAAAGCTCAAAGTATGAGACAAGTAACCATGGTATTCAATTTGCTATTTTCAAGAAAGGAAGAGAGTGTCAAGTATTTGACCAAAAAATGTATTATCTTGTTATCAATAAGATAATATGATTTTCCAAAGCAGCAAACAAGATCAGAACTGTGTACTTAATTTAACAATGTATCCTTACTATTAAAACCAAATATAGTATTAAAAAAAGGAGGATATCAAAATATTTAGCACTAGACAAGTTCATAAGAGCTGCAAGTTTGATCCATCATGACTTATTAAAGGCTCTCTGTGCCAAATACTTTTACACTACATGGGATAAAACTAGAAATCTCGTAAGGCACCTCCTGTGCATGTACCTTTATTAAATTGGGAGAATTGCATATATATCCCTCTAAAGATCAATAATTGCATATATATCCTTCCAAAACATTAAATATTGCACCTATATCCAAATGACTAATTTATATATGCAATATTTAATGTTTTGGTAGGATATATATATATATATATATATATATATATATATATATATATATATATATATATATATATATATATATATATATATATATATATATATATATATATGTAACTATGAGTTTTAGTGGGATATATATATGCAATTATTGAATTTTGTAAGGATATATATGCAATTCTCCCCTAATAAAATTAAGACAAAAATACACCGTTGGTCCCTAAACTTGCAAAAAAGCATCGCTGAGGCCCGAAAGTTAGCATTTTCGTCGCCGTGAGTCCTTTTTCAAGTTTTTGAGGCCGAATGCGTCCTTTGACCCGTAATGATCTAGTCAACCCCATTCCTTTCCATTTCATTTTGTCTTTAGTCTGAGGGTATAATCATCATTTTGTAATTTCATTTATTTTATTAAATCGTGTGAGTAAGTACCACGTGGTTTTTGGGATTGCTACAGTAGTTTTAGGCTATTAAAACCTAAACTTTTTCACCACTCATCCCTAAACTCTCCTCTCTCTCATAAAATCTTATCTTTAATATTTCCGATCAAATCTCAATAATGGTGTGTTGTGGTTGTGGTAGGGGGCGGCGGTAAGGACTTGCTGGAAAAACGTAAACGCCAGAAGGCGTTACTATTTATGTCCAGTTGAGGTGCGTTAATGGTTGTGTTTTATTAAGTTAAAATGTCACGTTTATACTTTAATCATGGTTTAAGTGTAATGGTTGTTTTAGCTTAAAAGTTTATTTTCAAGTTATGAGTTTAAGCTTAAATGTGATCCCCAACTTTTGATATTTGCTTTTTAGGGATCAAGATGTCCCATCAATGGGTGGTAGAATCCACCCATGACAACGAGAGCAAGGGAGGTGATCCTCTACTTGCAGAGACAGCTTCACCGGAATGAGGCGGCGTTATAAGAATGCCAAGTTGGCCTCATTGCTGAGACATTGGAGGCTGTCAACGCGGGTGTTAGGATTTAATAAAAATGTAATAGTACAATGCTGCTATTAGTGTAGTATTGGTTTCTGCTGGCAGGTATATAGTTTCTGCTGGTATAGTAGTTTTATTGTTTCTGCTGGTAGCACATTATTGTTACTGTTGCTAGTATTGTTTCTGCGGGTTATAGAAATAGTCAAACCCGTATATTTAGAAGTTTGTTAGAGAAAGAGATATGCATGAGTTATATTAGGAAGTGATAATGTATATCTCCTCTACACGTTTTGTAGTGAATGCCGAATTAGGGTTTCTTGGAGTATAAAAGAAACACACGGCTATGAACAATGTACGACTTCAAAGAAAAACACTTTTCAATAGTTAATATAGATCCATAGAGGATCAAGAGTTATTTTAGTTATTCTTCTTTCAACTCTATTGTTTATATTCCGCGTAAACACTAGTTTAATAGTTAGAGTCTCTCTTAGTTTGTTTATGATTACATAAACATTCTATTCATTTTAAACCGGCTCAAAAGATCTATCTAGGACTGATCCTACAAGTGGTATCAGAGCGGGTTGCTCTCGATATCTAGGATCTACAAGGTTGTTACTATCGAAGAAGAGCAGTTTTGGAACAGATTCGAAGAGAACAGAAGCAGATCTGGAAAAGAATTATTGTTGACAGATGCAAATCTAAAAATTCTGAGGTAATCGCTATTTATTCTTTGGTATTGAGTCTTTAAATAAACCTCGTACAATAAAGATGATTTGTTGCATCTTACAAACTCAGTAAATTCATTAAATTGGTTTGGTGGATAAGTGATTTAATTGGTAAAATACTATGTGGGGCTGTTATTATTCATTCTGCGGCATATGAATTGGGGATGGTTTATCATTTATTGCGTGGTATAATAAATCGCTTGTGGGACTGGAAGTTAAGAGCTGATTGGTTAGTGGAACATTAATTGATTTGTCGCTTAATTGATTGGCTGATTTGTTTCCTTGTACTGATATTAATTTATTAATATCGTATTATTCGGTTTGTGGGGCTGAGTTAATTGTCGTACATGTTGGTTTGTGGATTATTAAATTGGAACGTGTGGGGCTGGATTTGTTTAATAAAATTGATTGCTGATTGATGTTTGGTTCAAGTGGGGCTTCACTGTTCTCTACAAATTATTAATTCTGGTTGCCGTGAATTAAGTCTGGTCTTTGATATTAATTCTGGTCGTTAATTCTGGTAGTTGGTAATTAATTCTGGTCAGCGCTCGATTAAGTCTGCTCTCAGAAGTTAAGTCTGTTTACCAGACTTAATTAATTCTGGTCTTCGAATATTAATTCTACTCATGGTTATCGTTAATACTGCTGCTTTGGAAGTTAATTCTGCTCTCATTCTCGTTAGTACTGCTGGTTAGTACTGCTAGAGCAGTTGTGGATCGCGAACAGGAAACTTTATTTTACGGCTTGTTTTGGTGATTATTTGAAGAAGAAAAGTGAATATGGTTTATTTGATGTTGTAGTTGAGTTCCACAGGTGCGCGTTCTTATGTTTGTGTGTTATTGCAGTGACGAAGACTTGATGAATCTAGCAAGGATGTGTGATCTACAAAATAGGGTGCTTAATGCTCACATTTGCTATCACTTAAAGGAGTTACGTTGTAGTGCTCAGTGTCTCATATAGTTGATGATTTATCAAGAGGTCCTGGTAGCCTACTTCTAGGGATAAGTTTGGAGTCACGTGGATAGTGCAAGATATAAGACGCAAGTTTGGGAAATTCAACTTCTTCATCAAGTTCGTTATACTCGGTTTTCTTCATCAGTAATCAGTTCATAGAGCCTACAGAGTTCGTGATTCAAGAGATGGTTATTGGTTTCAGGGGAAGCTTGTTTAACCATCTACATGCACCACTTAAGGGGAAGTGATTCGATTCAAGTTGCATTGAAGACCCCTATTCGATGATTACAAAAAAGGGGAAGATGATTGATTGATTTGTCGTTAATCGCTTGTGCATGAGATTTGTTCATGTGGTTATTTGTCGTCATTCACTTGTGCATGAGATTTTCATGTAGTAAACCGGAGGAAACTGATTCGGTTATATTATTACTGATTGATTGATTTGCAGCTTGTTATGTGTGGTGACATGTTCAAGAAGACCTCAAGGAAGCCTTGAAGAGATAGTTTTGTAATATCAAATAGGGGAAGATTGTTGGGAAATATAATTTGATGATTACAAAACTATAGGGACTTTATGTAAACATTAGTTATCTTCCTGTGAAAGTTAGGTCATTTGTAAAACCCTATTTATAAAGGGTTAGGGCAGTAGTCATAGTATCATAGAAAAATGTAGATCTCTCCTATGAGAGTCGAGTAGCAAACGTGTGATTGTACACGTTTGTTTGTAGCAGTTAGTTTTATTATTATTCAATAAAGAGGCGCCTTGGTTAAAATAAATCACAACCTTGTTTAACATTATTGTTCGTTCTTAATTCCGCTGTGCACAACAATGATGTTTGTAAAACATATCCTAGATGGGCTAAAGATTCTTCAACAAGTCAAAGATAATCCTGGCATGGGTGAGGCTTGATGATGATTCAGACTCAGAGTGTGATGAACAAACCATTCTTGTTCCTTCTTTTCCTTCTAACCCCTTTGCAGGTTCTGAAGTTAAAGATAATCCTGGCATGGGTGAGGGTGATTCAAGTTTTGCAGAAGACCTTGCAAGACTTCAAAGACAAGAACATGATGAATAAGGATGCAGATGAAAAGTTTGGTTTTGAATTCACAAAAGAAACAGAGGAGCTCTTAAGACAAGCCGCAGTTGAAGCCCGCAGGAATATGGATTCTGCTGGTAGTTCTTCGATTCCTGCTGGTAGTGTTCCTGTTATTGCTGGTACTATCAATTCTGCTGGTAGCTCTAATGTTCCTGCTGGTGTCTCCACTCCTGCTGCTCCTTTGTCCACTCCTTCTAATCATTCATTGGGCTTTCCTGAACCTCCCACAAGATATCCAAGTCCATCTGATCTTGGTAACTCACTCTCTTCAAGCTCTGAGTTGGAAGGTCTTCATCATCAATCAAGAACAGGCATCTTCACTTCCTCCTCATATGATGATGATTTCAATCCTTCTATCACTAATCAAGCCTCAACCATTGATGTCAATCCTATTGCTACTAAGAGGATAAACACTGTTCATACTCAGTCTTTGATTCTTGGTGATCCTACCTCAGCTGTTCAGACAAGAAATAAGGTGAAACAAACAAAGTTCGGTGAAAGAGCCTTTGTCAGTTATGTTCATAATCAGCAAAGGAACAATCACACAGACTTTCTACATTGTCTCTTTGCTTGCTTTCTTTCACAAGTTGAACCAAGCAGTGTATCACAAGCTCTTGAAGATCCAGCTTGGGTGGAGGCTATGCAGGAAGAAATGCAACAATTTTTTAATCAAAATATATGGAAGCTTGTGACCTGATGGAAAGAATGTGATTGGGACAAAATGGATTCTAAAGAGCAAGAGAGATGCTAGAGGTATTGTGATAAAGAATAAAGCAAGATTAGTAGCTCAAGGTCACAGGAAAGAGGAAGGTATTGATTATGATGAGGTGTTTTCTCCAGTGGCAAGAGTAGAGGCCATTAGGCTATTTTTAGCCTTTGCCTCATATATGGGATTTATGGTTTACTAGATGGATGTAAAAAGTGCTTTTCTCTATGGAGAGATTGAAGAGGAGGTTTATGTTACTCAACCCAAAGGATTTGAGGACCCTCAGAATCCAAAATGGGTCTACAAGGTGGTGAAAGCACTCTATGGACTTCATCAACCACCAAGGGCATGGTATGCAAGATTGTCTACTTTTCTGTTGAAGCATAGATACAGAAGATTTACCATTGACAAGACACTTTTCACTAAGAAGAACTCAAGAGATATTATCCTAGTCCAGGTCTATGTGGATGACATCATCTTTGGTTCTACAAAGGAGGCTTGGTGTAGGGAATTTGAAGAATTGATGAAGGGTGAATTTGAGATGAGTGCTATGGGTGAGCTTACATTCTTCTTGGGCTTACAAGTCAAAAAAAAGCCAGATGGTATTTTTATCAGCCAAGAAAAGTATGTGCAGGACATACTTAAGAAATATGATTTGGAAAGTGTGAGGACTGCAACAACTCCTTATGAAGCTCCAAAGCCAAAATCCAACAATGAACCTGATGATGTTGTTAATGTTTACCTCTACAGATCAATGATAGGTTCACATATGTATTTGACAGCTTCTAGACCTGATATAAAGTTTGCAGTCAGTGCTTGTTCAAGACATCAAGTTACACCTTTGACTTCCAACCTGAATGCAGTCAAGAAAATATTTAAGTATCTTAAAGGCTAACCTAAGTTGGGCCTCTGGTATCCTAGAGATTCTCCATTTGTGTTGGAAGCCTATAGTGATAGTGATTATGCTGGTGCTAATCTTGATAGAAAATCTACTACTGGTGGTTGTCAGTTTCTGGGTAGGAGATTGATTTCTTGACAATACAAGAAGCAGACCATTGTGGCTACATCTTCTACTGAGGCAGAGTATGTTGCTGCTGTTAATTGTTGTGGTCAGGTACTTTGGATACAAAATCAGTTGTTAGACTATGGGTTCAATTTTATGAACACCAAAATCTTTATTGATAACCAAAGCACAATTTGCATTGTTAAAAACCCAGTTTTTCACCAAAGAACAAAGCACATTGAGATTAGGCACCATTTTATAAGAGATGCTAATGAAAAACATCTCATTCAAGTGCTTAAAATACACACAGATGAAAATGTAGCTGATTTGTTGACAAAAGCTTTTGATGGACCTAGATTTAATTATTTGGTGGTTCATATTGGGATGATCAATCCCTAATTGCTGGGATTGAGGGGAGGCATAAGCCTAAGGGGAGGATTATTGTTGTATATTTTGTGTTAACTAACATTTTTTTAGTTTGATTTATGTTCACTAACTTTGTTTTGCAGATGTTGTATATTTTGTACACTAACTTTGTTTTCCAGATATTGCTTTCACATTGTTGCTGGTATCAATGGCACATCTTGGTTTAAAACAGAACAAGAAGCATTCATTCTTGTTCATTCAAAAGACTTTGCATTCTTAGATGCAAATTACAAGCCGGTTCCAACATCACAAAAGCTACATTAACAAATACCTAAACCACTACCCCATGCTCCTCTTCCCTTTCCCCTTAATGTCAGGCATGCTCTTCTGGATTCCTCTATATTGGATTCTCTTCCACACGTGCTGATTAGCAAGTCCAAGCACTTGCTTCCCTGGTTTTGGACGTGGTTGAGTTTGCACCATAGCAGAGCTGGTACCCTTGGATGTGACTGGAGCCTGATCATCATCAGAATGATAGCTAAGATCACAGGAGGATGAATCATCAACATATGGTGGGGGAGTTGGGAGCTCATCAGAGGCGGTTGCTTCAACCTTTTTCTTTGAATTTTTGTATCTGGAGGTTGAGGTGTTCGGTGGAAAGTAGCTGCCTCATGATGAGAGAGACTTAGTCTCTTCCAATGATGTTGAGTCAGATGAGATAACAACAATGTCTGGTTTCGCACTCATGTTTGTGTTTGGATGGATGCTTAGGGTTTGTATATTTTGTGGTGTGTTTGCTTTGAGTTTGAGGCACTTATAAAGACCCTTCCAAAGAAAGTAAAGGCAATTAAATGTGCGGTTGGTTACATGGAGTAAATGGTCTGCGGGAATGAGTTTAATATTGATGACTGTTACTTTTGGGGAGTTGACCGAATATGATGCAATTGTGAATATTGGTCAAAAGAGTTCTAGTTTCTGCTGGTTGACCGTGTGTTCCTACTGGTTGACTGTTGTTTCTGCTAGTACCAGGGGAATTGGATTATTATTATTTTTAGGGATGTAATCAAATTTAAATTGGTCAAAGATTCTTTCAACGCGATTCTTGCCATTTAAATTTGCCAAATTGGGTAAAATTTTAAATAACCTAATTGTTTTATCACTGCGCCCAATTTCACTAATTTCTTCCCATTTTTCACCCAAACCCATTTCTTCTCTCCCCATTTTCAAGCTCATTTGTTGCTTCTTCCCAATGGCTTTACAATACAAAGAAGATCATAACAAGGTGGCGTATCTGGAAATATCAAAACGAAGTGTGGGGTATGATCAAATACTTACCTTCTTACGTGGGTCCTCAATTAGGTATGCTTTGACCCATTGCCCTTCTGTTGTTTATGACTCGTTAGTCAAGCAATTTTGGGCCACAGCCACTAAACGAACTCTTGAGGGTCGACCCCAGGAGATTGTGGCTACCATTGATGGGAATGAGGTTGTCCTCACTGAGTCCTCAATTAGGGCTCATCTTCGATTTCATGATGAGGGTGGGCTATTTGATTTTGCTAAAAAAGACATTCTTGCTGGTATGGCCAAAATTGGTTGTCTAATTGATGGCACATTTACCTTTTACAAGAACAAACTCTCTCCTCAATGGAGATTTCTTATCCACACCTTACTTCAATGTCTTAGTCCCAAGTCAGGGGGTTGGGATCAATTTTCAACCCCCATTGCTTCAGGACTTATTTGCTTATCTGATGGGAGGTATTATAACTGGTCAAGGTTCATTTTTCAGGGGATGATTGGGAACTTAAGGGAGACTAAATATAAATTTCTCATGTACCCTAGGTTTTTACAAATGATATTAGATGTTCAGACTTCTGACCATACACCTAGGAACATGGTTAGGCTTACTGCCAAATTATTTGCCACCATGAAGTCTAAGTTTGAGGGGGAACATCAGCCTCTTTTGGCTGCTATGTTGCCTGGTGGGGCTGAAGGTGTTGCTGTTGCTGCTGGTGATGCTACACCACCACCATCATCTAATCCTGCTGGTGTCAGTACATCTGATGCTGCTGGTCCTAACCCACCACCATCCCCTAGGCCTAATACCCCTGTTGAGCCAGCTAATTCTCCTGTTGACCCAAGTGTTGAGCCAGCCACCACTACAGTTGAGCCTAATATTGAGACACCCACATTTACAAGGCTATCAACTCCTAGTCCTTCTAGGCAGTCTTTTGATTATGACACCAACATTGGTGGAGGCTTTTATGACTCTCCAACCAGATCCTATGAGGCTCCCAAAACCACTGGTAATCCTGCTGGTGGAGCTGAGGATCCTGATGCTCTCACCACCATGTCTACTTTGCTTAACAGGTATATGAACAAGGTGGACGCATTGGAGACAGAGCTTAAAGACACCAAACAGACTCTTGGTGGAGCTATACTTCAATTAATTGGCAGAGTCAACCACTTGGAAGCACAATTAAAGAAACAGCAAAGAAAGGTTGTGCTTTCTGATTCAGAGGAGGAAGAACCTAGGACACAGGATTCTTTTGCCATGGATGCACTCCATGTGTTGGCCAATGCCTCATTAGCTAGTGCCAACACAGAGGAGGATGCTTTTTCTAAGCCTGAGGCTACTAATGATGCTACGCCCCAAGCTTTCAAAAGGGGAAGGAACAGGAGGCATTTAAGGAAGCTTTCAGAAGTACCAGCTTTTGACAAGTACAAATCCCATGTTTCTGCTGGTAATTCTGGTGTTACTGCTGAGAGTGAAAACATTCCTACTGTTAGTATGTCTTCTGGTAGTAAGGCTGTTCCCCCTGGTCGTGATGATGTTGCTGCTGTTTGCAAGGATGTTTCTGCTGATAGTCCTCCATCATCTGTTTCTGCTGATCATCTTACTACTCATGATATTCCTGTTGTTTCTGATCCTCCTGCTCCTACTTGTGTTTCCACTGCACACCTTGACAAAGGCAAAGCCCCAATGGTGGAAGACCTTGTATCTGAACAAGAAAGGTCTGAACAAGAAAGACTCCTAAAAAATATAGAAGATGAAAGGCTTGGAGCTGAATTGGCAAGGAAAGTATAAGCTGAGCAAGATGCACAATTTGCTACAAGTTTACCTCCTCAGAGACAAAGAGATTTGGATGCTGCCTCTTTGCTCTATACTGAGGCTGATTGGTTGCATATTATGACTCAAGTTGATTCAAATACTTCACTTTCCAAGGAATTATTTGGAGCTGATGTGACAGAGGAGGATTTCCCAGAAAGAATGGCTGCTTTAATGAGGAAGAGGAAGCAGGCTAATGCTGAAAGGCTAGTAAAGGAGAAAAGAGACAGGCCCATGACACAGGCACAACAAAGAGAGTTTATGAGATCTTTTGTCAAGCACCAGAGTACTGCTCTCTACACAACTGGGTGGTCCATGGCACAAGTCAAGAGGTTCTCAGATGAACAGCTTAAGGAGCACTTTGACAGGATTAGGGGATCACTTGAGAAAGACGGGATCCAGCCTTTTAGAAAGATTTTGGCACAACCTAAAACTGCTATAGAAGAACCTTCTTCTAAGAGGCTTAAGTCTATCGATCCTGCTGGTTCAATAAATGATGTTGATATTGCTGTTGATACCACACCCAATCCTGCAGTTGATCCTCTTTCTGCTGGTGGTGATTTAGCTTCTGAGCCTTCACTTCACTCACCAATGGATACATCTATTCCTGCTGCTGTCATACCACCTATTCCTCCTGACGCAACACAATCCCATCCTGCTGAGCCTCATATTGAGTTACCTACGGCATCTTCCATTCCTGCTAAAGGTGGTGATCATGTCACACCATCTGTTTCTGCTCCCACTACTGCGGTTCCATCTGTGGAAACACATGAGGTCCCCTCACCTTCCTCTACTCCAGGCAAAAGGAAGAAGAGTGTGGCTAAGAAGCGTGCTTCTAGGCCTATTACAAAGTTGGATGATCCGGAGTTAATTAAGTTTGATTCAGAGAGTGAACCTGAAGAAGATTCTCCTCATCCTTGGACTGCTCTTACTACATGGGAAGTCGTTTCTACACCTATGGGAGAAATTCATGCTCTCTACCGAGTTGATGGTGTCACCAAGTATTTTACCTTTCTTAGGGAAATTTTGCATATGGTGGATAGGCAAGACTTGATCCAACTCTATGGTATGGTGGTTAAGCATTATGCATCTCATAAGGCTACTGGTGTTGGTCTTATCCTTTGGGGTGATTTGAAGGTGTTGATGGACTCTCTTGAAGGTGGAGATGGTTATTCTGTTTGGGCTAATCAACAGTCTTGGCAAGTGCGAAGTTGGAGGTTGTATACCCTTTCCAATGTTCATGTGTTGGAGACCATGATTGGAGCGGTGTTATACATGTTTGTGGATGTGCCATATCCTCTATCAGTTCAGCTTATGGAAAGGATGCTCAGGCATAAGTTGGAGCTTGGAAAGACAGTGGTGGGAAATGACTTGACTACTGCTAAGCAATTGGTTAGGTTCATCAAACATCAACTTGCTGCTGCTCAGGTTCCTGCTGCTGATTGATGGTATATCTTACATTCTGTTGTATCTTGTTATTTCTTTTCATTTCTTTCTTTCTTTCTTTATATAGTGTTTATTTAAAAATAAAAAATAAAAAAATACTAACTTGTATGTTTAGCTATTGGAGTACACTGTCTACAGGGTTTGAGTGTTGGTTATTTACCGCACAACAAATGGTAATCAACTCACCATGTCTAACACACAAGAAAGAGTTGACTCACCAAGAGGGTACGGCTCTGGTGTGATCATCAAATCCGTTGACAGCTGTAATAGTTTGCTTAAAACTATTGGGTATTCAACTCACCCATGTTTCATTACTGAGAGTTAAAATGGTCATCAATTCACCATGGATGTTACTCTTTAGGGTTCCAAAGAATTGGCTAGCCCACAAGAGTATGGCTTGTGGTAAAGGCTGTGGAAATCCATAACTGGTAATCAATTCACCAAGGTGTTATATTCAACCAAAGAATTGGCTAGTCCTGAGCAAACGGCTACAGGTAAAGACATTTCAAATCCGTTTATGGCTGTGATGGTTTGCCAAAAATCATTAGGGTATTCCAACACACCATTGATTCATGTTCTAAGTGTTGGACTGTGTTACTAGTTCACCATGGTGATGCCATGATTCCACCAAAGGACTAGCTAGCCCAAGAGTGAGTAGCTACTTGGTAAAGGCTTATCAAATCTACTCATGTTGCTGCTGGTTCCTGTTGCTGCTGATACTTAGGAGTTGCTGCTGGATCCTTGGTCTTAGTGATGGTTACTTGTTGCTGCTGGTTCTAACCATGTTGCTGCTGGTTACCTAATGTTGCTGCTAACGTTCAATCTCATGCATTGGAAGTCCAAGATCTATCTATAACTTGAAGTTAACGGTCAAATCAAGTTTAGGGGAGGATTGTTAGGATTTAATAAAAATGTAATAGTACAATGCTGCTGTTAGTGTAGTATTGGTTTCTGTTGGCAGGTATATAGTTCCTGCTGGTATAGTAGTTTTATTGTTTCTGCGGGTTATAGAAATAGTCAAACATGTATATTTAGAAGTTTGTTAGAGAAAGAGATATGCATGAGTTATATTAGGAAGTGATAATGTATATCTCCTCTACACATTTTGTAGTGAATGCCGAATTAGGGTTTCTTGGAGTATAAAAGAAACACACGGCTATGAACAATGTACGATTCAAAGAAAAAACACTTTTCAATAGTTAATTTAGATCCATAGAGGATCAAGAGTTATTTTAGTTATTCTTCTTTCAACTCTATTGTTTATATTCTGCTTAAACACTAGTTTAATAGTTAGAGTCTCTCTTAGTTTGTTTGTGATTACATAAACATTCTATTCATCTTAAACCGGCTCAAAAGATCTATCTAGGACTGATCCTACAGCGGGCGATAGGGAAAATGAGCTAGAGGCTGCTCACCAAGCATCCCTAGCTGATCTCCTTCTTGAGAAGGAGAAAGTTTGCCGTTTGAGGAACTTCTGTGTTTTCTCGTGGATAGTCATTATTTTTGTTTGTCTTTGGTTTATTTAGTGGGTTTAGAAACTCACTGGTTTTTGTGTTTTAGATCCATTCTAGAAATTAGATGTTACGTACAGTAATTTTTAAGTTGTGTTTAGGAAGCTTTAGTTTTGGTTGACTACTACAAAATCTTGACTGCATCTAGTTTGGTCCTTGGCTAACAGTATAAATATTATATTCCTTTTATGGTTTTGTCATTGTACTGTGCTGCCTTTATTTGTTTATTAATAGGTCCTTACCCAAACATACATTTACTTACATGAGTAGCCAGATAAACATTATCCAATTCAAAAGACATCCAAGTAAAATGATCATAGTCTAAACACAGATCCAAGTATCAAAGATGGATGATTCATCATAGATGGATGAACAGACACCACTTTCGAGTACCAACCTAAACTTGATCTGGTGTTGGTCATCCATTTATGATTCTTTATTGGTCTTTGTCAAAATAGAATAACATTATCCAACTAACAAACACAGATTCAAGTAAGACAGATCCAAGTATCAAAGATGGACGAAGTATCAACGATGGATGAACATACACCACTTTCAAGTATGAACATAAACTTGATCTGGTGTTGTTCATCCATTGTTGATTCTTCATTGCTCTTTTTCAAAATAGAGTAACATTATCAAAGTATGAACTCAAGCTGGTAATTGACTATTCAATAGTGATGTGGGGGTTGTAAGACCTCCTAAAAAGTTGTACAATCCTCCTAGGCAGTGTACCTAACCGTTGTAGTGTAGTATAGATAAGACATGGGGGATTGATCGTTCTCTAGGGGAATAGTGTATGTGAAGGCCGAAGTGCATGTTGAGATAGGTCTAAAGGTGAGGGATGAGTCTTTTTGTATTTATATACATTATTAAAAGCAATTTAAAATCTCGAGGTTTGAAGAGTGGGTGGTTTAGCTACTAATTAACTAAACTAAATCTAATAATTAAACTAAATTAAACTAATAAACAGGAAAATAAAGTGGTAACTCTTATAATGAGGAAAACATGTTTACTTAGATTTCCTTACTCCCTAGTTATCTCCTATTGATTTGTCGAATTGTCACGTCCTTGTTTTAATTGAAGCGGTGTATTCCTTAATATTGGTCGTGGGGAAGTGCCGAAGTCCCCAACTCTATGAACGTATAAGTCTCCCCTAAAAACCTTAAAGTCTATTAAGTTTTCCAGGATCTACAAGCAGCAATTTATGCAATAAATATAACGAGAAAAACCAATAGTGCACTCTATGGTTGCGTTTAGTAAGACGTTCAAGCTAGCACATATAAGAGAGAATCCATTTTTCTTACTCCTTATGCTAAGAAATCAATTAAACAAGAGACGACAATTCAATGATCAATAACTAGGTTTCATTAGATCTAAGCAAACACAAGTAAATCTATCCTAGCATGTTATAACGAAGAAAAGAAAAATAAATAATCAAACAACACATAGACATATTGAATGATTAAACAAATGACTTATCTAAAATTACACATGGGTGAAAAAGGTTTGAAAAGCCCTACAAAAGCTCTGAAAATTGTCTAGGGTTTTGTCCTCCAAAGTGTTACACTTAATTAGAAAACATTCAAAAATTGTATATAGATTTACAACTGTGACGGCGTCACTTGCAATCTGTGACGCCGTCAGCTCGCCTCCAATTAGGGTTTCGTCTGTGTAATCGCCGTCATGACGCCATCAGGAAGGTTTTGAGGCCGTCACGTGTAAAATCTTCTGAGCCGTCACATTATAAAATTGCATTGAGTTTGGGTCTTCAAATACAAGTGATGACGTCAGGTTATAGGTTGTGACACCGTCAGGTCTCCACTTTGACAGATTCTTGACTTGGTCATTTTTCTTGTTTTCTTGTCGTTTTAAGTCCAAAACATGCCGGTTTCCACAATTCTCGTCCCAAGTACCTAAAATGAAAAAAGAAACAATTTAGGGCAATATTTGATCAATTACATACGACTTTTAGGCTTAAATGACCCCTTAAAAAGGTACCAAATAAATCCTTATCAAATATCCCTACACTTGGGATTTGCTTATCCTCAAGAAAATGTGCTTTTATCTAATCAATCTACAAGTTAGGGGTCATTTTGCATTGGTATAAAAGTAATTACAACACATATTTGTTCTACCATAGTCACAATAAGCACGAAAATTATATACTATCACCTCACATAAAGTGTTTGGATTCTCACATCTCTCGGGTGTATAAGTTATATAATATGAATTGAAACAGGAAAAATAAACACTCTCTACCTGTCATAGCACATAGATTACCATAGGTTTGAGAACGGAGCAAACCTCCACCGCTTTGGCATAAGTACCTAGGATAAACTATCAAAGTGGGCTTTTAAAGGGTTGTAACGTTATGTGTAAGGGTATGAAAAACACAGTTTTGTTGGATATAGGGAATTTTTACTGGTGGTAAGTCAATTATCTAAGTCAATTACATGTACAAGGTGGCGTTGCTAGCCAAGACTCAACTCACTAACTTCTAACTCTTTTTGTATTTTTCTTGACACTATCTTGACTTAAACAAACGATAAAAGACGGGATGGTAGTCCTTTTTTTTTTTTTTTTTTTTTTCTTACACTCTTGCCCTTCCATCCAAAATATACATCCATACAAAATGGATTTATAGTTACATCCCTACACTTGAACTTTTAAATAATTAAAACTAACTAATGACCCGAATTAAGAGGATCAAAACACGTAGAATACTTTAAAACATTAAATGTACATATGGGGGTAATAACATTAGGCTTTTTTCCCCATTACTCCATAACAACTAGTACTTTACCCATGAGTCCCAATCTTTCCAAAACTGTATTTACATGATATGACTCGACTTAGCAACCATGTAATCAACTAGACAATTAACAAAGGGTTTAACAAATATATTGTAACAATAATGCACTAAATATTAGTGCATACAAGGTAGGCTAAGGCGATTTGGGTGTACATTTGGGGGTGGATTGTAAACAATGTTCTTCATTAATATTTCGGCATCCACTAAAATATCACGAGAACCGCGAAAAGGATAGGCTCTGAGGGGGTGTACTAGGGGTATCTTGTACTAAAAATGAGTACATAGCAAGGGTGTGGGAGAATTACTTGACCAATTACAGGCTCTGAGGGGAGTACTAGGGGTATCTTGTACTAGAATCTATATACTACCGGTACACTCATAAGCATTAAATGTGAATGTTTTTTCCAAACAATCTAAAGGCGAACCTCACATTTTTAGTGTGGAAATTTTTGAGTGGAAGGGTTTTTGTGCTAGCTATATAATTCCTATCCACGAGTCGCTTATTAAAACTAAAATTTCACTTCTATATGTCCCATTTTTCCCTCCCTACAATTAAATTGAACATTGTCCCCAATGTTCTTAAAAAGCATCAAAGTTATGATAACGGAAAGAATAAAGAGATGGAAGAAACTAATACTCCCCTGATTTGCTCGGCATGGACGATATGAAATATGGTTAAATCCTCCTCCAAGAAGATAAACAAAATAAGCTTCACTTCCAATGTATACTTTCATCTTCTTATCCAATATAACCTGTAAATCACTAAGAAAATAAACACGAAACCTCGCATAAAATCAGCGGTAAACACTATATATAATAAAATAAAAATCATAGAAAGCAAATAAGATATAATGCTTGCAAAATAAATGTTTACAGAATCCTGGAAGTTTAAAAATTCTGGAAGTTTAAAAAGTTTAAAAATTCTGGTAATTTTCAAAAATTAAGTTTCGACAGAAAAACAAAAATCTGGAAAACTGTTGCTACATTGCCTGACGCCGTCGGGTATAAAACAATCATTGTGACTCAAACCAGCACAAAAATACGATAGAATATATGTTAATCATCAATTGTTAACTTTCATGTTTGAATTAGTTCTTTGAAACAAATATGATCTTCCCTACACTTATCTTTTTGTAAAATACCTTTATATGTAATTAAGATGAGGTTAAAAACAAAATAAAGGATTTTCACAAATTATATTCAAAACATGAAAGATTAAACAATAATGATTAAACATATATATGCTACAAAAAAAAAAAAAAAAAAAAAAAAAAAAAAAAAAAAAAAAAAAAAAAAAAACCAAACAAAAAGTTTGGGTTGCCTCCCAAGAAGTACTTTTCTTTATTTACGAGTCTTGTAGCCAGACTCAAATTCATGGCCTATTACGTGTAGGAAAGCTCCTCATTGAGGATATCCTTTGGATCAAATTTCTCTTTTAATGTTCTCTTAGTAGGCTTTGTTTGGCATGACTTTTCAAACTTCTCACCATCGGGATCCACTATTGTCATCTTAATGTGCCACAAACCATCCCCTTCCTTAGGTGGCTTTTTCCAATCCCATTTACTATCTTCATCCTCCTTACTCCATTTATTCATTTTGAGATTAATTGGTAGAACTCCTAGAACTCAATCATCTTCCTAAATACTAGACGGTACTCAAATTGGTTAATTTCGGTTTCCCTAGCAAATTGTTGTTCCATAGAAGATGCATTCTTCACAAATTCATCTTTTAAGAAAAATGGGCATTGAGGTCCTATAAAAACTTCATTGATCCGGGGACCATATCTTGATGGTTTCCTATCCCTAACTAACCAATCGGGCCTTGTTTCCCCTTCTTCATCGTACTTATGCTTTTGGACATCAAAGATCGACCTAGTGTATCCTTCTCCTACCGCTATCTTAGACATCTTACAATCTATTATCGAACTAGCGGTCGCTAAAATCCCTCTTCCAACAAGCAATGGGCACTTTAGGTCACTTAAAGTATCTAAGACCTGGAAATCCGCCAAAATAGTCAATCTATCTATGTGCACTATCATGTCTTTTAGTATCCCAACCGGATGAGTTACACTTCCATCCGCCAATCCTATAGCTGATTCCATTGCTTCTAGTTTTCCTAAGTTAAGACTCCTATAAAGGGACAACGGAAGGATGTTGATCCATGATCCTAAGTCGGCTAAAGTATCATAGGCATTAGAATTCCCAATCCTACATGGTAAAACAAATATGCACGGATCTTCTAACTTCTTGGGTAACTTATTTTGAACAAAAGCGGTCCAATTCTTACCCAACTTAATTTTCTCCTTATATTTCTCCAAAAGGGCATTGTAGTAGGGAGCATGAGTTAAGACATCGAGAACCGGACGTTCAAGATAAGGATCTTTGAATTCATTATTAAGATCAAGGTTAGGTTCTTATTTGGGTGGTGTTTCAATAACTTGGTCGACTTACACGTTAGTTGGTGTGTTATCTTTAGGATTTTGGTCTTTTTGAAAAATTTGAGTTTGTTTGAAACACGTGTTTATTGCATTGACCGAGTAATATTGAGGACAAAAACTAGGAGATGAAACCGATGAGATAGAATTAACATTTAGTTTCGAGTTCTTAATGGTGTCACTTGGGAGTGCTCCCATTACTCGATCATTGAGAACCTTTAAGAGAGTATCAATTTTATTTGTCATCTCGCTTTGTTGTTGATTGAAATCGGCTTCAAACTTTGACAAACGAGCTTCTTGAGATGACTTAAAATTAGACACCAATCCTTCAAGATTATTGGAATTGTTGGAAGGATTATTGTTAAAGGTGCGGTTTGAGGATGAACTGCTTGGTTGAAAACAATTAGGTGGATTTGAAAAATTGTTTTGAGAAGAATTTTGGTTTTGTTTCCACCTAAAGTTTGGGTGATTTTTCCAAGAGGGATTATAAGAATCACCAAGAGTGTTTTTCTTGGGTTTGAAAGTGTACCACTTATCTCCCGCTCCGTCGGTACGCGAGGATGCATGATACGCAAAAGCTTCTTCGGGGAGTTCCATGCAATCACGAGTGTCATGGGGACCACTACATAATTCACATGAAGAAGTGATTTTGTTCACTTGACGTGTGGGTTTAGGAGCTTCGTAGGATTTCATAAGAAACTTGACTTGGTCTTCAAGTTCAATGATCATACGGTCGGGAATGCTTGAGTTATTCGAAGGCAAGGATATTGCCTTGACCGTTTTGCTCAACTCGCGGGGGTCATTCCAACATTCGTTGCTATAGAGAGAAAGATCTTCTATGATTCCCACGATTCTTCCGCATTCTTGTCACGTAGCTTACCACCGGCCGCTTGGTCAATGGTTTACCTTGTGGAGTGATTGATATGGTCATAGAAAATTTGGACTTGGAGCCAAAGATCAATGCCATGATGAGGGAAGTTTTTGAGTAAGTCCTTGAAACGAGTCCATGCGTCGTAAAGAGTTTCACCTTAAGGTTGTTGGAACATCAAGATGTCATTCCATAGCTTGGTAGTTCTCCCCGGTGGGAAAAATTAAGCAAGGAAACGAGAAGTAAGATCATCCCAAGTTGATATAGATCCCGCGGGTAAACGCTTAAGCCAATTACTAGCTTGGTCACGTAGAGAGAATTGGAAGAAACGCAATCGCGTCGTTTCCTGTGTAGCAACATCAAGGTCAACGGAATCAACAATTTTAAGAAAATCCTTGAGATATTGGTTTGGATCTTCGGAACAAAGTCCATAGAATGCACATCCGTTTTGCACCAATCGGATGGTGTCGGATCGCAAAGGAGACACATTGGCTTTTTGGGGGAGCTCAATGGTGTTTCGATAGCCTTGATGGCTTGGTTTGGAGTACTCACCTAGAGTACAGGCTCGAGGTGGGTCTTGGTGTGGTTGTTCTTGGTGGGGTTGCTCTTGGTAGGGTTGGTGTGCTTGGTCAAGGGGTTCAAAGACGCATTCATTCACCATGATGGAAAATGTATTTTTTTTAGAGAGGGAAAGAGAACTAGAGAGAAAATAGATAGAATTTCTCTATTGCATTATCAATCAACACCCTCTTAAATGAGAGGTTACAACTGTATATAGTCTTACATAAGATGAGAATAAGGAGGTGTGCCGTGTTTACATATTTCAAAAATTCGACATTAGCCTAAATACTAAGACTAAACTAGACGGCACACTTATACTATTACGTAGACTATATTTTTAAGATTCTAACGAGCTATTACATGACCATATTAAAAGACACATATACTCGACAATGATTGTCACTTTAAGCATTCCCAACAATCTCCCCCTAAGGGACGATCATTGAGATCTTTCTTTGATTACATTTATGATCATCACTTTTGCGTTTCCAATAATCTCCCCCTAAAGGGTGATCATTGAGATCTCTTTCTGTCACATGTGGGTTATGGGTCCACTAATAGAAATGGATGATCTTCTTTGATTCTTGATGCCTTGAACTTTGAGTCTGTGTGTAATAGCTTTTCTAGATCCTTTGTTCTAATCATGCTTTCTGATCTTTGTTCTTCGTTCTTGTTCTTGTGATCAGTTTTGATTTTCGCTTGCGTTTCATCAACGTCTTCATTAATGGTGTCTTTATGTCTTTTCTAACATGCTCATTCTTCTTGTTAAACTTTGTGGTTTATACTTGTGTTGTTCTCATTCCTTGAATTTGATCTTTGTCTCTTAACTTTTCTGATTCCTTGACTTTGAAGTAGAATCGTTGTTGAACTTTTACATTAATCAATCTTTGATGAGAACTTTTCTTGAACTTTACTTAATTATCATCTTTCGTAATGACTTGATTATGAGCATGTGGAACTTGAAGTGAGTTGATGATCATCATGGTAGTAATAGCCTTTTCTCCAAGGTAACATCATTAGTTCCTGTATATTCATTGTTAATCATAAACACCAATCGATCACAGTGGACTTTTCTTAAAGATTAGACCACTACGATTGTTTTACTGATGAATGTCTTGATTCCATTCACCTTGGTCGGGCACATCAGCCGTCCGAATCCCATTAGGGACAGTTATCAATACTATGGAGGAAATCCAAGTAAAGACCCTCGTCTTCAGGACTCGATTTGTGAAAGGAATCTCCTTAGCGGGATTTCCAGCACTTACTGGCTCGGATGTCGAGAGTATTAACAGCATAGTGTGAAAACACATCTCTAATCCTTACAAAGGCTGTTCCTGAATTGAATACCCACAAGAAGGCTTACACAGATATACCCAAGTATACCCACAATTCAGGTGAGCCACTAAAGTATACCGAAGTATCACTCCACGATTGTAGACCGTTTGGTACAAAGTAACAACCACCATGATGTAAGTGGCAAGATCCGAAGATCTCATAAAAGACTCTTACAACTTGTGCTCTTTTTGGCGAACACAAGTGTATGTTATGGAAAGTGTATCCTAAGAGATCTTTTGATGAATCTCATGGCTCTAGACTCGATTAAATGCATTTTGGTTTTAGTGGTCGGAGGCATGGAGCAGAGTGCCTCCTTTTCAATACCAACACATCTCGAAGTGAGAGGTCGATAGATTATGCAAGGTTCTCCGTGAGAAATGAAACAAGATCCTTTTAAGAGGAACTTGTAGCTAGGAGGGGTTGAGCGATGCGTCACTGGGTCCATGACGTCTTGTCTTCAATACCGGTGTCACCTTAGTGACCACCAGTAGCAGATGTATTGACCGGTTTCTACCCTAATTTTCATGGAGGGCTATTTATTTTCTCCCTTTCATTAACTTTTTTTTAATTCTTCAACCCCTTCTTTCTCCTTTCATTTCATTTACTCCTTTTTTCAATCATATCTAAGGATTTCTAGTACTAAACTATTGGTATTGTCCCTGGGTAGATCCATTCGGCTCTGGCGGATCATAGGACATCAACCTAACCATAAATCACCTTATTACTCGATGATTATCCTAAGTTTGTCGATCATGTTGCCATAAAACCTTTTATGAAAATCTCTCAAAGTGTTTATGATTATAAAATATATTTTGTTAACACTTTGAGAGTTTTGAACTTTTCTGAAATACTCCCCCTTAACATGTGCTTGAGATTTTGAAATAAATTAAAACATGTTGGGAAGAGTTCGCACTTCTAAATTGATCGATTTTCAGTGGACAAGACCGATTTGAGACACGTTTACATCACTAGTTAGACTAGCTTGAAATTGTTACCCGTCCTGGTCAAATCCAAAGAGAATCTCTCGAGACGGTACACTCGATTCAGACAAGTCCTATTCGAGACACACTTACATCACTGGTTAGACCAGCTTGAAATTATTATCCGTCCAGGACAAGTCTTTTCGATTACTGACATTTTAAGCTTCGTCAATTCGTTGGTGATATCTGAGTTGAGCTAATTTGAGATTCCACACGTTTTTCGACATATTTTAATCACATTTAATTTTTCTCCCCCTCAAAAATAGCATATCTCATGATGTTTTTGATATCAAATTGATTAAAAGATATGTTTTTAGGGAAAGCATTTGGAGAGAAAAATGTCAAGCATGAATTCTCTTGGAACACTTTAACTTTTTAAGCAATTTCACATTAAACGGTGAATAAATCATTTTGAGAATCGTTTAAATGATTTGAAATTTTCATTTAAGCTCATTTACCCCCCTCAAAAATTGCATCATTTTTGAGAAATTTAAACCTTTTAAAGTTCGAGGGAAGGAGTCTTCTTGAAGCAAAATTCTTAAAGATTAAGAAATTTTAGTTTGAAAAATTCTTGAATAAATTTTGCTTCAAGGTAGCTAAATCGTTATAATCTGAAATACTCCCCCTCAAAGCTAGCTTATGTTTTGACATTTTTAAACTTTGGAGCGAATTGGGGAGTAAGATTTGAAAATCTTGAATAAAATTTTGAAAAGTTTTGAAAAGAAAATTTTGAAAATTTTTGAATAAATTTTGCTCAAGATTAAGAAGTTTTTGATAAGCTTTGCATGAGAACTTCTTATATGTTAGGATTGTTGCACTAAAACGTACAACAGGGTCCTTTTTTTGAAAAGCCGTGGGTTATACACTGATATGTGTGCATAAGCCCTAATGTTTAAGTCCGGGTTGTAAGCAGAAATACTTACAAGCCATATTTTTGAATCACGAGTCCTAAACTGAGTGTTTAGAAGTCATAAAGCAATTGTTGTTTTATCAAATACTCCCCCTCAAAACAAGGTCTGTTTTTGTGAATTTTAAAATTTTGAAATGTTTCGAGGGAAAGAGTCTTCTTGAGAAAAATTCTGAAAGAGTAAGAAATTTCAGTATTTGAAACCTTCTTGAATAAATTTTGCATCAAGGTTTAAAAATTAACAAAGACTTCTCTTTGTTATGAAAAGGAATGTTGCACTAAGGCGTACAACAGGGTCCCGCTGTAGGATAAGTGCACGTTTGGTTTTAAAGAATGGTTTAGTGAGGCACTTTCCTTTCTTTGAACCCGAGTTATACACTGTAATGCGTGCACAAATTGTAATGTTGAAGTCCGAGTCCTTAGCTGAAGTACTAAGAAGTCATTAAAAAAATGTCAGATTAGACAACAACCTTGGGAACCCATTTAAGCATGGTGCCAACGGGTTTACCAAATTGTGAAATCCATTTGTAAGTTGTGTCAATCTGATTTAAAGATGTTGAATTCCAATGAGGACTGAAAACCGGTGTTTCATTTTGAAATAACACTCATGGAATCAATGGAGATTTAAAACTCTTTTTCTGTTGAAAATTGTTTGAGAAACCCGGTCTCTCTTGGAGTTTTAAAATCTGAAGAAGAAGATTTCCATTTGGAGTTGAACCTCATCGGTTCTTTTTGAAGATTTATTTATGTGATAAATGGAAACCTTCCGATATTTGTAATGTTCAAAGCAGAGTCATTCTTATGTTGTAGTGAAAGCAATTCTGATATTGAATATTTGAATAGTTTTGAGCGACTTTGGTTTGGTCTCTACACTTGTTTTACTGTTGTAAAACGAGAGTGTGGAGTTTTAAAAACATGTTTCATTTCGCTTGAAGCATTTGGAGATTTTGAACAACTTTGCTTTGGTCTCCACACTTGCTTTACCGGTGTAAAATGAGAGTGTGGAGTTTTTAAAACTTGAGTCTTTTCTTTTGAAGCATTTGCATTTGAAACCTTTAGAGGAGTAAATGTTTCGAAAAAATTAGGTCCCTTTGAAAACTTCATTCCTTTTTGCAAAGAATAGGTAGTAAACTGAGAAATATTTTTCGAAAATGATTTTGAAGATTCACCGGTGTAAACCTTCTCCGAAACACTTACATTTGGAGTTGAAACATTTGAAATTGGAGCTTTTCCCTTTGATCGGTTAAGAGAATCAAACTTCACTTTTAAAGCATTGTATGAAGTTCTCAAATCACTGTATTCTTTTTGAAGATTAAGATGATCTTGTGATGCCAGTTTTGATTCTAAAGAAGCAATTTCTTTCAAAAGTTGATCTTTTTCGGCTTTAAAATCATCAATCTTACGAGCCAATTTTAGTTCGAACTCAACATTTTCTTTTTCAAGTCTTTCAAAATAACTTCCTAACTTGGCCGTTTTGTTAAAAAGTTCAGTTTTGACATCCTCAAAATTGTTTGTTTGTTGAGCTAAAAGTGTTTCAAGGTCAACTACTTTTGTTTGAAGCACACGATTTTGAGTTTCAAAAAGATACATTTTCTCCCCCGTTTCCTTTTCAAGATTTGAAGTATTATAATTGAACAGGGGATTTGGAAAGGAAACTTTTGTGATTTGAGAATCAAACTTGTTCGAACTTTGTGTTTGAACCCGTGAACGTTTGATTGAATCAAACAGGTTTTTGTAAATCTGTTTCAAATGCTCATTTTCATTTTGTAATGATGCCGTACTATGTTCTAACTCAATATTTTTTGTTTCAAGGTATTCAAAATCATACTTGATGTTGGCCTTATCACAGTTTTCCTCAAATACTTTTTCTTTTCCTTTAAGCACCGATGTCAAAGATTTTTCAAAAGACTTTTTCTCATTCATTTCCTGCAGTTTGAGTTGGGAAGAAGTACTTTGTGCTTCAAGTTTTGTAAAATCTTTCTTAGACTGAACAGTTCTTTTTGAAAAATCTTGTTTGACATCAGCTGCTTCCTTTGATAGTTCAGTTGTTTTGTTTTCAATTAATGAAACAATTGAAGGACATTTTTCGTGGAATTGTTCAACATTCTGGTCACAAGCTTTGATCTCTCTTGATTGCAAACATTTGTGTTCATCCTTGAAAGTTTTAACACTCCATAAATCTTTAGATGTATCTTTTGCTACATACAACAACCATGGGCAATCTTTTGCTTGTTCCTTTAGTGATCGCAAATATACATCCCTTCTGAGGCCTCTAGTTAACGGACCAGTTTTCCTCTTTGGGGTTGTTCCTAGCCCAACACCTTCACTTGGACCACAAACTTGTATTGTTCCCACACACCTGGCCCTAATTCTTTGTTTGTCATTCTTAATGAGTTGCAATTTCCTCCTAGTTTGGATTGAATGCGGGTTGATCTTATCTTTGACTTCTTTTACAGTTACAAAAGTTTGGCAACAGAAAAAGAATACTTCGTCGTCTACTTGTTCTGCCTCACTTAACTTTTGTTTCTTGTATGCCCTCATCTTTTTCTTCCTAATTACATACTCGTCCTCATTCTCAAAACCACTTGCAAACTCATTATCATCACAGAGATCATCTAACTCATTTTTTTTAAAAAAAAGATCTGATATCTGGCTAGAGCTACCTATATTGGGTAACTCTGTAGTCTCAATCAATTTGAACAAGGCAACATCAACATCAGGCTCCTCAAAAGTATTCTCCTCATTTGACAAATGGTAATTTTTTAAACTTTATTTTAATAATAAATGGTTATTTATTATTACTAGACTATTAAACTGAGCATAACTGAACATTTTTTAGCTTACGTGACAATTTCGGGAAGCTATCCCGCATACTGTAGCTTACAGTGACATTTTAAACTGCCTATTTATGTCAGTAAATGTGAAATATTCCTTTCTTGATAATTACTGACAAGTTACGTATTAAACCGAGAAGCTATCTCGCTTTTACTGAAAAATGACCCCACACGCGTACCGACACTGCAGTAGATATGGTTTAAGTCAAATAAATACATTTCTAAGTAAATAATAATATTTTATTAAAAACGTCAATAGAAACCTTTTTTTGCGAGTACGTGTACGTCAAACCGGGACTTTACGGGAACATTTTAGCTCAACCTAACACACGATACATCAAAAAGTTTCAAAATTGTTCCCCCCCCCCATTTGGCTTTGCCACCCAAATGACAAGAAAACCAACTGCATTGGTGTGTAAAACGGTAATTTTCCCACTAGTATTTTAATAATAAATGATAATTTATTATTACCTGACTGATAAATTAAGCTTTCATGAGCTTGCATAACTATTTCGGGAAGCAAACCCACACGCTGTAGCATACAGTAACTCACCAAAACTATTTGACTTGATCAGAAAAGGTGAATTTTCCACTTTCTGACATTTACAGACCTCAACGAAACAAAAAATAGAGGTTATCTCGTTTTTCCCTAAGAAACGACACCACAAGCGTACCGACACACATTAGTAACGGTTGAATTTTATAATTCATTTTTCACACTTATACGAAACAGGGGTACCACGATTGCATCTCAGCTCAACGGAACACGGGGTAGATGAAATACACTTTAATATAATAAAACTAACATATACACGCTTTCTTATCCCTTATCCCTTGGTACCACCGCCCTATATCCGTCCATATTTCCTTTTTGACTTCTTCCTGGTTCTTTCTCCGACACCCCAACGACCTTCATCCATCACCATCTGGTCCATGGATCTATATGCTTTCCATTCTCCCAAGACTGGTGTCGTTCTCATATATCTGTTCCCCAGGGTCAACGTCACCTAGAGATTGAAGCCAGATGGGGAATGAAGCTGCTTATGGTGGGTTCTCATTCTTCATAACCAAAAGAGACTCGATGGCATTCCTTATCTTCTTCTTTTTGTACCAACGGATTTCCAGCAATGATCCACACAGTCACATCTCACAACAATAACTCACAAGGTTCGGAGTGCTCAAGAAACAATCGGTGGTGTGTGTGGAATTGCTTGGAAGATCGGGTTTGGGTTTTGTTGATAATTCCTGTCAATCGACATCTTGTTTGTTTGTAAGGATCTTAACTTCCCTACCATCTATAAATCTTACTTTTGTGTTGACATTAAATACATGAATCGATACATTTTTTTGTTGTTGTTATAAATCTTGTTATGATGTACCATTCGATTTTTCTTTTGTGTTATTATTATGGTGTGGTAAAAATTAAAAGTTGAGAACTAAAACTAAAATCGAAACTATGTTGGCTTGGATTTGGGAAGTGTATATCGTAGCTTATTGTAGTCGATTTTTGCTTATTTGCTTTTGGGATTTATTGAATAAGCAGTTTAACCAAGTTGTTATGAAAGATGATGAAAACTGGGTGCGGAGTTAAGTTTAGTCTAGAGTTAAGTTTGGTCGGATTGTGGCTTAAGTTTTGCGAATTGTAGTCTATTTTGGTTTAACACGAGTCTTGTTGCAGTGTTAGGTCTTGTTTGGTTTCTATTGTTGAGTCGACATGAGAGGTTATGCTAGACCTGAGTCGAGATGTAAAACCCAAAAATTTTAAAGCATGGTAAAAGACCAAAATGCCCCTACAACTTTGAAAATTAAATAAAAGCTTATATAACTTACAATTTAATTACAAAAGCTATGAAAATATATCACAATTGACATGAAATAATTATGGAGCAACATAAAATATTTGTGCAAGCTATCAAAATTATTATAACACATAAACAAGTCCAATTTAGCCGAAAATAATTAAGTGTACATTTACTTTGTTTTAAAAATTATTTAAATGTATTTAAATTACAAAATAAAATAGGAAACAAGTCAAAATAAATGTGATTGATTTGGTAAACCATTTGGCCGAATTTCTTGTGCCATTTACTCCCAAAATCTCGGCCATTACCCTTTTATTTGAACCAATTCCATTAAACCCTAATTTCTCCTTGCCGACTAAAGCAAAACACACACAAAAATACATTGCTCTTCCATACGAATTTCTGGACCATCTTGGTTATTTTTCCTGTGTTCTACATCATCTAAAGGAGCTGAGAAAAATACCTTTCGAATTATTTGTGGCCTGGTTCGATCGTGGTCGAATTTTCCTTGTCGCGTGAACAAAGCTAAGGTAAATTCGTGTATAATTAATCCGACCCTTTTAAAATTCGTTTCTCATTTTTCATGAGTTCCTTACATCATATATGTCCTATGAAAAATGATTACAAGGTTTGTAGATCGTTCGTGAGCTCGTGGTAAATTCTTGTGTGTCGCGTATAGATCCAAGAAGAAGGAATTCGATACAGCCATTCGACTCGTTCTAAATTCGGTTTTCTATTTTTCCTGAGTCTCTTATGATCTATGAACGTCGAATAAAATGATAAGAACATACCATGCACACTCAAAGAATTATTTGTGAATTAAATCATAAAAACGTATATAAAACCTAAATAATTATATCCGAATTTTTGAGGCTTCATGTTTATTTTATTTAGACTCTATATGATCATAATAACCTGATAAAAATGTTACTTCGAATTGTCAAGGCCTAAAATATTTATTTTTGATTTATTTGTTTATGCGGATTAAAAGAAAAATCAAGAAGAAAAAGAAATAAAATCATGCGATCTAGGGTTTAGGATTTTAGGGCTGTTCATGGTTGATAAATGATGAGTAAATGATGATATGATGATTGATTAATGATTGGTAATTTTAGGGTTAGGGTTTTGTGGTTAAAAAGGGGTTAACGATTTGTATTAAAATGTTTTGGGTGTGTTTTGTAACTTTTAAAACTCAAGGGTTATTTTTAGAACTTAATTTGGGCTGTGTATTATTCGAATAAAATAGAAGTTGGAGGTGTCATGTGTAATTTTTATATTTAAAGGGTTTAATTTGTTAATTAAATAAAGTTTGATTCGATTTAGTAAATAATTAAAATAGAGGGACTAAATATGTAATTTCTGGAAACTTAGGGTTGATTTGAGTAATAAATTATATTCAGGGGGTTATGTGTCATTTTGGTAATTTAATGGCTTAATATGTAATTATTGACAATTAAAGGTTGAAATTGTAAATTAAAGGACTTAATATGTAACTTTGATAACTTAAGGGACTTGATGTGTAAATTATGAATATTTAAAGGTCCATTCGTATAACTTATTAAAATAAGTACTCATTGTGTAAAATTGATAAAATAAGGATTTAATGTGTAACTATGAATATTTGAAGGTTTAAAGTGTAACTTATGTAATGAAAGGGTGTAAAGTGTAAATTATGAAACCCTAAGGACCGAATGTGTAAATCTGATCAAAGGTACCTTATATCCAGTCAATAATGATTTAACTATGTTATGCTACCCAATATTTCTAAAAAAGGAAACTTTCTAATTAAGGAAACTTGCTAAATATGGAAACCTGCTAAAAATAGAAAGTTACTTAAAAATGGAAAGGCAATTAATTAAGAATGAATTGTAATTCCCTTCTACTCCTTTAGGTGTGAAGAAGGAGAGACCTTGAGCCGTTTTCCATATTCTGTGCTCGTTTCTGTTTTGCTTTCGTCATAAGGTACGGATACTCTACCCTTTTTAGTAAGGGTGTCTTTTCACCTATGCATTGATGTTGAGCTATGATTTAAACCTTTGCCATGATCCTTTTGACATGACCCTTTTGATATGACCTTGAGATATACCTTCTGATTATGACCTTGAGATGCACCTTGATATGACATTGAGACCTGACTCTTAGTTTGATACCCGAGCCATTTTATGTTACCTAGCCAGGAAGGTAACCTGGCCATGTCTGTGATGCACCACTGGCATGACTCATGTGTGGGTGAGTGATTTCTCACACCGTCCCTCTTATATTATGATATGGCCATTATGACTTTGAGATTATGATTTTGAGATGACTTTGAGTTTGGGGGCGTATGGATTGCAATCCTAGATTTGTATGTTTAGTGGATTTAACTATGACTTTGAGGTGACTGGTACTGTGTGCAATACATGCCTTTCACATTTCTGGGAGCTGATCACTCCACCCTTTTGATACATGAGGACACCCCTCATATTATCTGGTTGCCTATGAGGTATCCCCTCTGATTGTGAGATTATGACTTTGAGATTATGATGTTGAGATTATGACTTTGAGTTTCTGGGCTCGTGGTAGATGACTATCCTATTCTTCTCTTATTATCCATTTATTTCTTTTATACCTTATGACATTCCCGTTGCCCATATTATATTTTTGTTTCGTTATTCTTTGCTTTGTATATGTATTTGTTCACTGAGCTTTTTAAGCTCAGCCGCACGTTTTCTTTTCGTGTGCGGCAGGTAATAAGCAGGACGACGGGTTTGGGTATGAGTGAAGAGAATTTTGGACTTAGAAGACTTTGATAGTGTTCTGAAGTAGAGACCATTAGAAGGAGTTGCTTTTGCAGACTTAGTGTTTAGTTTTGTTTCCATTTGCAACCATGTAAATTTCAGAATTTCTTTTGTAACCTTTGAGAATTTTGTATTACTTGACATGTATGCTTTGTTTTGATCTGATGTGAAACCATTAGTGTGACATCTTTACCCTTGTCGGGTTGGGGTGTTACAATTATGGTATCAGAGCCACTCCAGAGCCGTTCGGGATGGTGGGGCAAACCTCATCGAGGACGATGAGTCCCTGAAGGGGGGTGATTGTAACACCCTAGGCAAATCCCACATCGGCTGTGGCCTGGAGAGATGCTGGGTTCATAAGATAACATTCGCCTTACAATGACACAACGCGTTTTGTGGTCTACTGCGAGTGGGGTTCTTAGGAACTGGCAGTTAAGCGTGCTCATGTGAGAGTAGTACTGGCTTGGGTGACCTGCCGGGAAGTCTTCAAATGAGGCCACAAAAGCAAAGCCGTGAGCCTGCGGGCAAAGCGGACAATATTGTGGTCTGAGTAGGCGGGATGTTACAAGTGGTATCCGAGCCAGGTTGCGATTTCGTAATACATTTACCCTTGACCTATGTAAGTTAGGACCACTAAGCCTTCCCTGTAGACACTCGTAAGTCAACCTTTGAAAATTGCTTTAGGATTTCCCATAGGAACCTAAGTTTTGACCGGTGAGGAATGGGTAGACTATAAGGCATTTGTTTAAGTATCTTTACTTCCGCATCACTCTGATTCGTGCCTTACTTTTGGTTAGATCCTGTTGATATCACTTTTGGAAAGTGAAAGCTTATGCTTTGCACCACCTGAGATTGGAACCTGATTAAATCTTGAAGGCATTGAAAATTTCATACTAATCGCCTGATACTATTTGATCCTTATCTTCATATTCCTTTTGTTAAATCATTTTGATAAAGACCCGCGTTGTACTCTGATTCTTTTGTTAATCACTTTGACGCCTCTTCAGGCATTCCGAGAACCTCTATGGCGATGACGTACTGGATATGTTTTGCTATTTGATAAGTATCTATGAAGTTTCCGACACTATTGATTTCGTTTTACCCATCTCTGTCCTTATGAGAAGTCTTGTGGTGTGTAACCATGAGTATAAGAATGTTTTCTTCCTCACTTCTAATGATATAGCTTTGATTTGCGAACCGTCTTTCTTTAAAAAGTTAACTTCGATTTTATTCTGACAAGGAAATTGTGGAATGATCAGTCAAATATTGACAACTACCCTTCTATGTCTCACCTTTAACGGTTGCAACGATTTTGAACTCCCTACTGCGATTTCCGATTGATAAACCCTCTACTATCGCTATTACTCTGGAGTCTCTTGTGTTAATTTAGCGGGTACGAAGTTTTCCTAGAACCCATTTCGTACGTTAATGAATGAACCTTATCTTGGAAGCTATTTTGGCACTTTGAGTCATCTGAGCATGAACCTTGTATTGAACGCTATTTGGCACCTTGAATTTTCTGAAACACGATTTCTGATTGAACCACCAAGTTTTCCACCGGAGTGTAAAGTAAGTTTGCTTAAGTGCATTCTTTTGGCGTAAGTCAGTTTTGTTCGCGATAAAGAAGAATGATGACAGGAAATATGTATTGATTTCTGGAAGCTGAATCGTAATACTGTTAGGAACCAATATTTCTCCACCGTGAAACGATTATGTGGTTGTTTAAATTCAGAGCGCGAAGTTCCCTTCTGATGAATTGAGTCTATTTTTGGAATCGACCCCCCATATTCGTAATCGATTACTATGACGGTTAGTGACGCTAATGGTATTAGTTAAAGCTCTAACTGTTTCGTGAATTTGATAAATAATGTTTTTCTCATGAGTACTTGGACAAGTGGTCATTGTATGACTTAATAGTACGTTCAGAAAACGAGGAAGAGCATGAAAATCATATTTTTGCACCTTGTTAGAAATTTGACGATCATTTGTGCATTCTGGGAGATGAATACTTGTTGAGACAACTAGAAGCATTACTTCACTGCATGGCCTGGAATTGACAACAACGGTGGCTACCCTGAAGAGAGAAGACGTTCCTTACAAGACAGAAGTGTTGGCGATGCAGAAGAAGAAGTCTAGTTAAGACGGCGAACCTGGAGCTGACGAAGACATGCAGTCTCACTTCCCTATTCATCTTGGTTGTACTAAGATGAATTGAGAGCGGAAACAGACTGTATGATGGAGAGACTGAAAGATCGTGCCAGAGATCCACAACACACCATCACATTCCAAGAAGAAATGCAGGAGGCTCGACGAACCAGACACCAGTTCCCGATTGTGGTTTCACTTCCCGATCGATAGACAGACGAGGACAGATTTACCGGACTTGAAGAGATTGGATGTGTTGAATGAGCGGAGTTTTGAAACAGACCTTTCATGTTTGGAGGAATTGATTCCATGAAGGCGGAAGTTTGGCGACTAACTTTCATTTCCGTTGACCCTCTTAAGTTTCGTTATCTAGTAATAAGTTCCTCTTATGATTTAAGTTCCCTAGAAGCATTTCAGTTCGTGTTTATCTTTCGTATGATTCGGTGATGACTTTGTTTTGAGAGATTTTGGCGAATTATGGAAGATATGATGCTTGTGACGGCGTACCCCACTTCTGCTAGACAATCTGGGATTTTGATACTCGTGCGAATAGTTTTGTTTTCTCTCTTGACTGTGACAATTGTTTTGTTGACCTCTGAGACTGTAGAAATACTAGGTGGATTAAGATAGGTGGTTTTGATTTCGATTTGAGATAAAGTATGACCATCATGAGGGCATATTTATATGATGCCAGTATTATGACGTCTGGCCAACGTGATAATACTTACATCATATAACATGCACTTGTTGTGGGCATAGGATATCTTGGGGAATACCTAAGAAGTTTAGAAGTGATCTCTGTTGAATTATCCGTGATTAGTGAGATTTTAGGTTCATTCTACCTATGCGTTTAATCTGCTTTCATCGTTATACGACTGGATACGTTTGGATACTCGTCACACGTTTGTTGACCTCTGTACTTCCGATAATAATCTTGGGTTCTGTTGTAGAACTTTCTACCGTCTGTTTTCTGTCAGTATGGATCCGATCTGTTACTATTGAAAAGTACACCTACATTTTGCTATATGTACGTTTCGCATCCGTTGATTATGTTTCATTATGACCTGCTATGAGTTGATTGAGGCTTTTGATTTTGAGGAGCAAGACCTGTTTGTTTATGAGAACACCTATGAAAGGTTATACTGAAGCCGAGACTATTTGAGAATCTGAAGAGTTTTGAACTCATATACTACTCCCATGTTCGCTACAATTCGATACGTTTTCATCTGAGTTGACTATTTCTATTCCACAGACGAAAATTCGTCAATCCTACGTCTTCCCTGAACCCTTCTGATGAGATACGTTTATCATCTATTACGTTTGGTATATCATTCTTTTGATGTGAATCCTGAGCGTTATGTCTTTCTGAGGAAACCGAAATTATTTGATCGGCAAGATTGAGTCATGAGAAAATACTTGGTTTGGAAGAACCTGCTCGAGCGTGAGAATGTTTTGTCGATCGTTTGCAATTTGCCACGACTTCGTTTAACTTTGCGACTTCAAATTTCGAGGACGAAATTTTTCTATTAGAGGGGAAGAGTTGTAAAACCCAAAAATTTTAAAGCATGGTAAAAGACCAAAATGCCCCTACAACTTTGAAAATTAAATAAAAGCTTATATAACTTACAATTTAATTACAAAAGCTATGAAAATATATCACAAATGACATGAAATAATTATGGAGCAACATAAAATATTTGTGCAAGCTATCAAAATTATTATAACACATAAACAAGTCCAATTTAGCCGAAAATAATTAAGTGTACATTTACTTTGTTTTAAAAATTATTTAAATGTATTTAAATTACAAAATAAAATAGGAAACAAGTCAAAATAAATGTGATTGATTTGGTAAACCATTTGGCCGAATTTCTTGTGCCATTTACTCCCAAAATCTCGGCCATTACCCTTTTATTTGAACCAATTCCATTAAACCCTAATTTCTCCTTGCCGACTAAAGCAAAACACACACAAAAATACATTGCTCTTCCATACGAATTTCTGGACCATCTTGGTTATTTTTCCTGTGTTCTACATCATCTAAAGGAGCTGAGAAAAATACCTTTCGAATTATTTGTGGCCTGGTTCGATCGTGGTCGAATTTTCCTTGTCGCGTGAACAAAGCTAAGGTAAATTCGTGTATAATTAATCCGACCCTTTTAAAATTTGTTTCTCATTTTTCATGAGTTCCTTACATCGTATATGTCCTATGAAAAATGATTACAAGGTTTGTAGATCGTTCGTGAGCTCGTGGTAAATTCTTGTGTGTCGCGTATAGATCCAAGAAGAAGGAATTCGATACAGCCATTCGACTTGTTCTAAATTCGGTTTTCTATTTTTCCTGAGTCTCTTATGATCTATGAACGTCGAATAAAATGATAAGAACATACCATGCACACTCAATGAATTATTTGTGAATTAAATCATAAAAACGTATATAAAACCTAAATAATTATATCCGAATTTTTGAGGCTTCATGTTTATTTTATTTAGACTCTATATGATCATAATAACCTGAGAAAAATGTTACTTCGAATTGTCAAGGCCTAAAATATTTATTTTTGATTTATTTGTTTATGCGGATTAAAAGAAAAATCAAGAAGAAAAAGAAATAAAATCATGCGATCTAGGGTTTAGGATTTTAGGGCTGTTCATGGTTGATAAATGATGAGTAAATGATGATATGATGATTGATTAATGATTGGTAATTTTAGGGTTAGGGTTTTGTGGTTAAAAAGGGGTTAACGATTTGTATTAAAATGTTTTGGGTGTGTTTTGTAACTTTTAAAACTCAAGGGTTATTTTTAGAACTTAATTTGGGCTGTGTATTATTCGAATAAAATAGAAGTTGGAGGTGTCATGTGTAATTTTTATATTTAAAGGGTTTAATTTGTTAATTAAATAAAGTTTGATTCGATTTAGTAAATAATTAAAATAGAGGGACTAAATATGTAATTTCTGGAAACTTAGGGTTGATTTGAGTAATAAATTATATTCAGGGGGTTATGTGTCATTTTGGTAATTTAATGGCTTAATATGTAATTATTGACAATTAAAGGTTGAAATTGTAAATTAAAGGACTTAATATGTAACTTTGATAACTTAAGGGACTTGATGTGTAAATTATGAATATTTAAAGGTCCATTCGTATAACTTATTAAAATAAGTACTCATTGTGTAAAATTGATAAAATAAGGATTTAATGTGTAACTATGAATATTTGAAGGTTTAAAGTGTAACTTATGTAATGAAAGGGTGTAAAGTGTAAATTATGAAACCCTAAGGACCGAATGTGTAAATCTGATCAAAGGTACCTTATATCCAGTCAATAATGATTTAACTATGTTATGCTACCCAATATTTCTAAAAAAGGAAACTTTCTAATTAAGGAAACTTGCTAAATATGGAAACCTGCTAAAAATAGAAAGTTACTTAAAAATGGAAAGGCAATTAATTAAGAATGAATTGTAATTCCCTTCTACTCCTTTAGGTGTGAAGAAGGAGAGACCTTGAGCCGTTTTCCATATTCTGTGCTCGTTTCTGTTTTGCTTTCGTCATAAGGTACGGATACTCTACCCTTTTTAGTAAGGGTGTCTTTTCACCTATGCATTGATGTTGAGCTATGATTTAAACCTTTGCCATGATTCTTTTGACATGACCCTTTTGATATGACCTTGAGATATACCTTCTGATTATGACCTTGAGATGCACCTTGATATGACATTGAGACCTGACTCTTAGTTTGATACCCGAGCCATTTTATGTTACCTAGCCAGGAAGGTAACCTGGCCATGTCTGTGATGCACCACTGGCATGACTCATGTGTGGGTGAGTGATTTCTCACACCGTCCCTCTTATATTATGATATGGCCATTATGACTTTGAGATTATGATTTTGAGATGACTTTGAGTTTGGGGGCGTATGGATTGCAATCCTAGATTTGTATGTTTAGTGGATTTAACTATGACTTTGAGGTGACTGGTACTGTGTGCAATACATGCCTTTCACATTTCTGGGAGCTGATCACTCCACCCTTTTGATACATGAGGACACCCCTCATATTATCTGGTTGCCTATGAGGTATCCCCTCTGATTGTGAGATTATGACTTTGAGATTATGATGTTGAGATTATGACTTTGAGTTTCTGGGCTCGTGGTAGATGACTATCCTATTCTTCTCTTATTATCCATTTATTTCTTTTATACCTTATGACATTCCCGTTGCCCATATTATATTTCTGTTTCGTTATTCTTTGCTTTGTATATGTATCTGTTCACTGAGCTTTTTAAGCTCAGCCGCACGTTTTCTTTTCGTGTGCGGCAGGTAATAAGCAGGACGACGGGTTTGGGTATGAGTGAAGAGAATTTTGGACTTAGAAGACTTTGATAGTGTTCTGAAGTAGAGACCATTAGAAGGAGTTGCTTTTGCATACTTAGTGTTTAGTTTTGTTTCCATTGCAACCATGTAAATTTCAGAATTTCTTTTGTAACCTTTGAGAATTTTGTATTACTTGACATGTATGCTTTGTTTTGATCTGATGTGAAACCATTAGTGTGACATCTTTACCCTTGTCGGGTTGGGGGGTTACACGAGAGGTCAAGGTTTTGGATTGTGCTCGGATTGTGTTAGAGATCGAAGCCCACTGTGGGTTGATTGGTTATTGTTGTTTTGGTTCCAGAAAACACACCCACGAAGGGTGTGTTGTGTCTTGTTTGTCTCGGGTGATAAGTATAACACCTCACGATGTTTTCTTTCTTGGTTTTATGTTGCAAACTAAGTGACTTGAGTAAACTTGATTCTTGGTTTCGGGTTGTATTGTGAGCCGAGAGGCTATAGGTCGAAGCCACTCGAGCTTAACACGAGGAGTTTGATTGGTTTTCTTTTCTTTTTGGTTCGACCACCACCACGAAGGGTGTCAAGGTCTGCTTAGAACACCACAAAAATAGGTATGTGTTGTGTTGTATAACATCCATGGAGTGTGTCTAGCTTTGCTCGATCAAAAAGGGTCTCAAACCCTTGCACAAAGGGCACGGTTCGGTTTGTGTCACGTTCACAAGGTCAAATACATGTGACCTGTTTTACTTGGTCACTCGAGCCTCGGTGTGGTCGAGTGATACTGAGATTTTGGTAGTAAAAAATGGATCGAATATGAGTGTTTGAGTCATCCGTATATTGCTTACCTTTTGTTTTTGGACAAACAAATATAACACCAAAAACCTGTGAATTGTGTTACTGGATGTTTTTGTTTACTGATGATTGGGCCAAAGCCCATTAAACCTCAAAGGGTTTTGTTGTGTTCATTTGTTCTATACTGGGCCGAAGCCCATGTACCACAAAAATAGGGTTTATTCGGTTTTATCAGTCCATCCGAGTTAGTGTTTGTTAGTTATATAATGGGCCACAGCCCACTCCACATAATCCCAACATAAGAGTGTGTTGTGTATTATGTTTTATATACGAGCTATTGCCGCGATCGTCCAAGTGATTTTTCCAGATTATTTCAACTTTGTACTTCACGACCTAAAATAACTCGACTCATTACCAACTCGTTACACTTCACTCAATCACAAAATCTCGCTATATATATAACTATATCATACAACGTACTTAGTAACTCAACATGATTTTATTGACTTACTTTATAAACCAAGTTAGTTTTACATTACACATACAACTAGAAACTCTTTTATACATTTAAAAACTATAAGAACAATGCGAAAATAAAACTTGTAAAGTTAAACTCGTTCAATAATACATACCACTTATTTGATTACATATAAACTTGACGTACTTTATAAAAACTCATATAGATTTATTAGATTATAAAACGATTATTTAATTAAACACAAACCTTATAACTTTTGTTAGCACGAGAAAACCAAAACTTGTACTCACATCATGCCCGCCTATTGTTAAAAAGTATATACTTAGCTTACTATATTTCATTAAATGTAATAATCAAAAATGAGGAATTTTAAACGTAACATTTCTTTTATATATATATATATATATATATATATGTATATATATATATATATATACACGCACACACACACACACACCATTCTTCTCATACACACACTTATACATGTAATATGTATATATACACGCACTTAGTAATATATGCTCATTTAGTAATAATGGTTCCATATGCCGTCAACGTCTAGTATTTGTTAGTAATTGTTTTCCATATATAGTCTTTCAGTTACTGTCAAACCGGAGACTTATTCGCCTTTGATACTTTTATACACTTATGCACTTCCAAAAGCCAATACCTTCAAATGATTAGAAAATTGTTTTTAAACTTAAATGCTGCCACACCAACAACAATAACATAAACTCTTTAAAACTTTTGAATTTAATTAAATTTCGTTAAGTCTTAGACTTAGTTTGTGAACTAAAATAAACCTTACTAATCTAGGTCGCGTGTTGGTGCTGAACACTATCTAAACTATTGTGTTATCTGACTGCTATTTGCCGAGGTGAGTTTATAGCCCCACTATATTTAAACTTGTTTTACAATTGGGGTGAGAAACATGCAAAACTCTTTATGGACCAAAATTGTTATCTATGCTATTACGTGGATTAGCCTAAGCTCTATTATGTCCCATTATGCCCAACTCATGAACCGTCAATTCCTGCTGGGAAGCGCGAATGTTATAAATAGATCTATTGGGAGTAATGTCCCCATTCGGATTTACCGGATTGGCAAATGAACGTATACCATGTCGAAACACAAGTGTCTGGGATAAACACTTGTCGGGCCTCTATATAGTAGCACCCCATGACCCGAATGCTTCCGTAATACCAGATTTTGGGGGTGTTACAGATTGGCATCAGAGCCTAGGTTATAGAGAACTGGGTACATATAAACCCTAAACTATAATCGCTTTTTACAAAAACAAGTCCCTATGACTGCCACTTGCCTGCCTGCCTTGCTTGCCAATTTACTTGCTGTTTACTTGTCTTAACTATATGTTACCATTCGTTGATTTTACTCAACTACATGTACTATAATTATTTTATGTATGCTTATACATACTTAACTTACACTACTTACCATGAGTATTTTCTAGATACTTACACACATATACCGTTTTGTCACAGACTATGTCTTCCCACGACATCCTCAGATCTCGCTGGGCTCAGATGATCCCTACATGCAGGTGCTTTAGGCTTATCATGCACTAGACCCGGACCTCATTGAGCCCACATCTACTCAAGCACTACCTACATCCACTCTTATTACTGATCATATTCCTGTCCAGCCTACCTCTATTACCGATCCTGCCATACAGCCTACCCCACATGTTCTGACTCTCCTGATTCATCGCACAGCCCGCATGCGCTTCCCAGGACGTCGACTGCGGTACTCAGACCTACTATCCCCACCTCATAAGAGGACCCGAGCCATTTACATGGGTACCTCTACCACTACACTATCTCTCTCACCCGTTTCATCTCCTGACCAGTCACCACTTCGTCAGAGGCTCAGGAGAGCCGATGATTCATATTCAGCAGGGGATGCGGAAGAGTCGGTGTTGTTACTTAGATTTATCACACAAGCTACCTAATTATAGAGAGAGAAAGTTAGAGAGAGAAAAAGTGGAAGGTTACTTAAGAATAATGAACTTTGATTATCACATTAACCAACCAACCCTCTCCCTACAAGGGATGGGGTATTTATAGTTTTCCTACAACAAGGGGCTTTTGCCCTAATTAACAATATTAAATAAAATATCTAAATAGACACAACCCATGAGCCTTCTACACAGGCTGAGTCATAAAGCCAACATAAAGGCCTAAGCAACCTATTACAATCTATGATCAATACTTGATAATTAATAACGTGTTCCCAACAATCTCCGCCTAAGTATTGGTCATCAAGGTTGCTTGACGTCATCTTTGCTTCTTTGGCTTCGACGTCATTTGGATCTTTGTTCTTTTGTTCTTGAATTATGTGATATGGTAGTGTCTTAATCTGCCTTTCACCAACGTTCTTTGATGACAATGTCTTTACGTCTTTTCCACCATGCTCATATGTCTTTTGACTTATGTTCTTCAATCGGTTCTCACTTCATAATCTTCTATCTTTGACTTGTGAAAGTTTGTAATGCTTGATCTTTGACTTTTCTTTAACTTATTTGAACTTTTGTTATCTCTTAGTCTTTGTGAGAACTTTTCTTCGTGATATGAGCATGATGGAATGGTGATGATGGAACTCCAGGTCTCCATGATTAGATGCAAGTAAACAGTTAGCAATAAATCATCCGACACTTACACGTTCGGACTTTGAGATCATCGACAGCATAGTGTGAAGACTTTCTCTAATCCTAGCCCAGGCCGTTCTGAATCGGATACCCCCGAAAGGGCTTACACAGATACACAGAAGTGCATCAACGATTCAGTGAGCCGCTGAAGTATACCGAAGTATCACTCAACGTCTGTAGACCATTTTGGAGCTAACACTAAGCGTAATCCACAAGGGATTACCGAAGTGACCTGCTGTCAAGGCTGTTTGATGTTGACCTAGGCAGGATTTCCATTCAATCACCGAGAATCACAATATGTGAATTCTCTCATGAATGTTCTCGGCAGATTACCAAGATCTGCGTAGGACTCTTTTAAATTTACAAATGGCGTCCATAATGTAGAACAACCAGTGTAGAAATTCTAAGTATTCCTAAGAGATCTTTGATGTATCTCATGGCTCTAGACTCAATCAAGTGCTTATTGGTTTTAGTCGTCGGAGGTATGGAGCAGATTGCCTCCTTTTCAATATCAACACTTCTCGGAGTAAGAGGCCGATAGATAATGAAGGGTTCTCCGTGAGAAATGAAACAAGTGTCTTTTGAGAGACACCTGAGTGGCTAGAAGGTTTAGTGCAGTGCGTCACTGGGTCCATGACAACTTAATCTTCAATACCGGTGTTACCTTGGTAACAACCAGTAGCATATGTATTGAACCCGATGTCTGCCCTAAGGTTGATTATATGGAGGGCTATTTCTTTTCACCTTTTTCTTTACTTTTCTTTTTCATTCTTCAACCCCTTCTTTCTCCTTTCATTTCTTTACTCTTTTTTTCATCATACCTAGGACTTTTTCTAGTACTAAACTATTGGTATTGTCCTTGGGTAGATCCCTCCGGCTCTGGCGGATCATAGGACGGTTTTTCCTAACCTTAGTTACCTTATATCTCCATAACTATCCTATTGTTTCCATAAACCAAACTTTTTGAAAAATCTCTCAAAGTGCTTATGATTGTAAAAGCATATTTTGTTAACACTTTGAGAGTTTTGTGATTTTCAGAAATACTCCCCCTTAACATGTGCTCATAAGTATTTAATGTATATTTGCACATGTCTGGTAGAGTTAGCACTCTTTGAATTGATTGATTTTCAATGAACATGATCGTTGCAGACACGTTTACATCACTAGTAAAACTAGCTTGAAATTATTACCCGTCCAGATCATATTCAAGGAAAATCTCTCGAAATCGGTACATTCTACTCAGACACGTCCTTTGCGAGACACGTTTACATCACCGGATAAACCGGCTTGAAATTATTACCCGTCCCGGACATGTCTTTTCTATTACTGACTATTGATATCGTCAATTCGATGGTTTAATTCTGAGTTGAGCTCTTGTGAGATTTCATCTTTTGATTTACCATATTTTAATCACATCTTAATTCTCCCCCTCAAAAATAGCATACTCATGTTGTTTTTGATAAACTTTTGATTAAAATATGCTTTTTGAGATTTATGGGAAGAATTTTAAGAACTTTTGTTTTTAGATCAAAGATTATGTTTCAAATACTCCCCCTTAACAAGGGAATACTTGTCCTTATGTGCAGAATTTTGAAAAACTTAGAAAAAATTCTGGTTAATTCTACTCATAAGTAAGAAGCTTTCGCTCCTTAGATCAGGATTGGGGCACTAAAGCGTACCTCAGGGTCCTTTCATTACAAGAACGGGTTGTGCACTGTGATCTGTGCATAAGCCATTGTCAAATATAACAAATGATGAATGATGATGAAATGTTACAATGATACTAGTGATTACTGCTCAGGACGACGAAAAGTAAGAATGTTTGGTATTCTGGCTCGTCCTCCCACATAGCTCTCCAATCGTCTCATCGTCACCCGAAACTTGAGCTTTCGGTCAATCCTTTCCATGAACTTGATGGCTTACTTCACATCATTTTTACTCCAGGTCATGTGCCTTAGCCACCCCTGCTTCTTTCCCTTTCTATGGTTCTCTAGAATTTGAGTAAGTTCAGACTTGACAAGTATCAAAGTTTCATCGCTGAATTTGTGAATGTCTTATAGCCCATGAACTTTGATGAATTTTGTCTGACGAACACTACTCCGAATGGTCTGTCACCAAAAGAGTATGGCCTCTTTTATGCTATCCCTAGAGGTTTGATATCTGGCTTGATTAAGTTCAACTTCTTCTGATAGCTTTCCACCCCAAGATGAACGTCTTCAACTCTTGATCTGATTACAATATTGCGGATGTAAAGCAGAACAGAGTTGATGATGTCATACTGGAGACGCCCAGGAAGATGTTCGAGTTTCCCTTGAACTTTGAGGAGATACATGTCTTCAATATCGTTGATGTTCAGATAGGGATAATCTGCTTTGTTGAACGTGTATTCTCTATCATCTTGCCTCCTCACAGTGATCTTTATCAGAAAATTGTATCCATACTTCGATTCCGTTTCAGCACTTGTTATGGAAAGAATTCTACTTTTCTGATAAACCTTGGTCTTCAAAGGAAAAGTGAGCTTCCATTTATAGAACCATTTCCTCATATCAGGCCAGTGATAGATTCCAAGAGCAGCTTCATCGTTGTATTCTTCAATTGATTTGACGAACAATTCGCTGATCTGCTCTTCAAAACCTTCTAACACATATGATGCTGCCTGGTACTTGGTGAGGGAAGTAGTGTATCATTTTTCTGGGTTTGTGTTTCCATAGATTAGATACTCCAAATCGTTGTTGAAGAAATATGCCTTGGGTATCTTCGGATTCTGAGCATGACCGACGAGGGGTAGGGGTTGCGAGTAATCATGGAGTTGAAAGTTATCGGATGGATGAGAAGAGCTAGCATCTTCCCAGTTTACATTCTCAGACAATGCCCGTGCCACTTGTTCCAAGTTATATTCAAATTCCAGCTGTGAAGTTGTTACAGTTTTGAACTCAGAGAAGCCTTCTTTGCGGACTTTAATGATGTCAGACAATCGCAACTTCTGAACTTTCATCACTTTCTTCAATCTTTTGGTGAAGTCCACAACAGAGCCTTCAGCAGGTGCTTCATCTTCTTCTGGAACATTTGGATATGCATCCACCATTGCTTTAAACCACTCATACTTTGGAGCGTCAGGGTTGATCCATTCTGGTGCAGGTTTGAGTGTTCCATTAGCTGGTGGTGCAGGCACAGTTGCAACTTTGGGTGGTGCAGCAGCAGTTTCAGCTTTATCTACGCTTACATCATCTTGAGGTTCAGCTTCATCAAACGCTCCAGTCTCTAGAGGTACAAATTGCTCTTGGCTTGTTTGGTGAATGCTGGAAGAAGGCGTTGTTGTTGAAAGGCCAGTCGATTTAGATCTTTTCTTGCTCTTCTTTGCTTGATTGTCTTTTTCGTAATCATTACGACGATGCTTGATGGGCTTGTCCTTCTTACATGCTTCCCCTTTCTTTTCTGCTTTTGTGATTGAATCAAGCAAGGCCTAACAAAGCTCTTCCTCTTCGGGATCATCGATGATAGCCTCGAGCAATTTTTCTTTGAGGTCAGCAGTAGAAGGCATGGATGGTAATGTTTGAATCGTAATTGGTGTGGTTTGCATTCGGTTAGCAACAATCCTATCCAGCTTTCTTTTGACGTATTCTTGTAGAAGATTTGGGAGTGCCTCTTGAAGATGTTTGCTGACTTCTTGTGGTACGTGAGTACTGAGATAGTGCTCTGCTACTTTCTCAACATCATATGACTTAACTTCATTGATGTCATATTGCTGTGCTGTCAACTGATTCTGCAATGAAGTAAGCTGCTCTTTCACAGTTTTGAGCTCACTTTCATTTGATTGGTGAAGTGTGGTTACCTTATTTTGTAAGGCAGTAAGCTGCTCTTTAAGATCTTCGAGCTTACTAGTGTCTGTGGGTACTGGTGTAGGAGTTATGATCTTGAAAGATTGTCCCACAGATGATGGTGGTGGAGACGGTATAGGATTGTCACCTTGGTTGTCATCTTGGTCGTCATCTTCCTTATCACTTGCATTATCTTTGTCATCATCATCCTCCTCATCTTCATTATCTTTATCTTCCTCTTCATCTTCACCTTCATCTGATTCAGATCCTGAGGGTGTGGGTGTGTGTATTCTTTCATCCGACTCCTCCGATTGACCCTCAGATTTACTAAGTGTGATAGATTTTGTGGCCTCTGAATCATCTTCAGATTGAGATAAAGGTTGTTCTTCTTCAACATGTGAAGCTGATCCTTTACTTCTCTTCATTCTCTCGAGTTTCTCCTGATCAGCTAGCCATTTAGCTCTGTTTTTCTTTGCAGCTTTCTCGAGTTGAGCTATCTCTTCTTCTCTGGTCATGGGTGGTTCAATGGGTTCAAAAGATTGTTTTGTCATCTTGATCGATTTTCCCTTGCCCTTGCCCAGTCCTTTATCTTGCTTTTTCAATTCCTTCTTGAGTTTTATAAGCTCTTTCCTTCTTTCTTTCCGGAGATCTACTTGCTCTTCTTCATCTTCTTCAGTGGACTCATCTATTAGCATCAGATTCTTCTTTTTGGGTTTTGCAATTTTCTTTGTTCTTGAAGAAGCTGCTACAACAGTTTTACCTCTTCCTCTAGCTCTGCCTCTGTTTGAGCTTGCACCCTTAACTGTAATACCCACCTTTCCTGCCTTTTCAGCATCGTCGTACCATGTGTAAGCTTCAGTTGCCACCACTGCTTCTGATAACATCGTAGGTGGAATTTTCAGACATTGTTTGGTGGTATTGGTCATATGAACTTTAACCCTGGTGAGCACATGATCCATCTGTTCTGTATGAGCTTTCTTATTTAATCGGTTATCAATTCCTGGATGTATTTTCATGAAGTATGAAATCAGAAGTTTTGTGAATCGTGGGACTGTTGAGCTTGGTAGATCATGTCTCTCCATATGTACTGTGCATAGTCCATATGGAAGAAGTTAATGACACCCCAAAAGAACATCAGATGTTCAAGTCTAGGGTGTTCAAGGCCAGTTTCTTTCCCGGTGATACAGTGGATAATGATGGAGTAAAGGGTTAACCAAGGCTGAGGTATATGCTTCCTATCTACCTTAGAATGAGAAGTCAGTTCATCACCCAGATCATCATAGCCGATGTATTTTAATGTCCCGGCCATTAGGATCTTTGTAGAATTTGCCTTTAGAGCCCGAAGCTTCTGAAGGAAGACCAAGCACTTCACGAAGAGTGCCAACACTAAAATGGATCTCTGTGCTATCAATGGTAGCTTTCATTGTTTTGTTGTCACTGCTAATGAACAAGGTGTGCCAGAACTGGTTCATGTAAACTTCAAGTACACTTGCTGACTTGGTCATAACCGAACTGACGAAATGCCTCTTGAGTATTTCCACCATTATTTGGCACGAAGGATGACATGGTAATATCTCGAAGTCTACTCTTGAGTTGGAGTCACTAATCTTACGTTCATCTCCTTCTGGGATCACATCCTTTCTGGTAACGGCACACACAATAGAGATTGCATATATATGTTAGTGTAAGTTACTTGTTGCACGATCTTAGCCTAACTAATATGATGCATCTCATAGTAAGACTTAATCATGAGTAATATTCACATATCAAACAAACCATACTGAAGCAAGCATATTTTCCATTTAATGAATTATGAAATTAGCAAAAAAAATTTCTAAGTCTAAAAAATGACAGTTACTCGAAGAAAATTGTGACTTTGATCGTTACTCGGAGAAAGTGACAGTTACTCGAAGAAAATGACAGTTACTCGGAGAAACTTGTTACTTTGATCCTTACTCGGAGAGTTACAAACTCGAAGGATTTGAAAAACCATGACTTACTCGGAGGAAAGAGTAAACTTAGGAAATTTTAATAAAAATCCTAAGTCGAAGAATTTATTCAATACTCGGAGAATAAAGAATAAATACCAACTCGAAGGATTTTTTATAACGTTTTCTAACTTTACTCCTTACTCGGAGAGAAAGTCGAAGGATAACTTCAAACTCCTAACTCGGAGACAAAGTCGAAGAACAAGAACAATCCTCCTTACTCGGAGACAAAGTCGAAGAACTTCTTGACTTGATCAAATTTCATTCAAGACAGTTATATGTTCTAAGCAACAAGTAAATATCATCCTAACCATGTACTGATTAAGTTCTAATACCCAGAAATCCATAAATTCAAACACTTTAATCACCACAGATATTTAGCCAAATGCATTTCTTTGATTAAGACAATGTGTAAACTTCAGGTCATAACAGTTAAGGCGCATTATCTAGACATACAAATAAGCATATCCTACCACTCAAACACTCAAACACATCACTAAATATACCCAGCAAAACACATCGAATTTCATAAACCCTAACAATCTCAATTTGTAATCCCTGATGTTGTTAATCTCAATTAAACGATTGCAATACACACTAAGACATGTTGCTCTACTGTTGCACTAATTTAATTAGATTGAATCACAACAAACAAGAAATGCCCAAATCAATCACATAAACCCTAAATCGAAAAAACTTGAAATTTAGCCATAGAAACGTTGAGCAAATGATTATAAGGCCTAAATGATCATATTTAACACTTACAAATCGATTTAGAAAATCTTGATGTTGAGAGTGTTTGGCGGGTTTTTGCAGGAGAAAAGATAGATTCTGAGTACTGTGAGTGTTTTTTTTTTAATTGTTTTTCGGCTTATATAGATATAATTTCTAGACTTTGACAATTTTAGTCCCTAAACCCTTTGATCAGTTTACACTAAGTCCTAACTTTGTATATATTTAACAACTTGACAAGTCTAGCCCTTGAGATTTAAAATGGTTAAACTTTTGATCCAATTTTTTTGAAAAATTTGAAGTATTTTCATTTCTCCCCCTTGAACTAACACAAACTTTTGAAATTTTGAAAAACTTTAGTTCAAGAGATCATGGAAATATGGTTTGATGAAAATGTTGATGAAGAATGAAGATTTTGATGAAAAAATGTGCAAAAAGTTAGAAAAAATTCTCCCCCTCAAAATATGTTTGGGATTTGAAATTGATTAAATTTGAAATAACGAGAACATATTTTGATTTGTTTTGACTTTTGCACACCTATAGAGATGATATGTTTTTTTTTTCTTTCTTTTTTATTTTTTTTTATTTTTTTTTATTTTATTTTTAATGACAAAAATTTGGAAAAGTCTTTTTGTGTTTTCGAGAGATTATTTACAAAGATAGTGTTGATGTTTGACTCACTTAATTTTGTTTAAGAAAATTGTTTAAGTCGTCTGGAGTCAAACATCGCATACCAATCTGGTGAACCAATTCCACAAATCTTGCATGAGGCAAGGCTTTGGTGAATAAATCCGCCAGTTGGTATTCTGTACCCACAAAGTAAAGTTCAATTGTACCCTGTTCCACGTGCTGTTTGATGAAGTGGTAACGAAGGGCAATATGCTTAGACTTTGAGTGCTGAACGGTGTTGCACGAGATAGCAATGGCTCTCTTGGAGTCGCAGTACATCGGAATCTTGTTGAACACGTATCCGTAGTCCATCAGCTGTGACCTCATCCAGATGACTTGAGCGCAGCATGATGACATGGCGATGTATTCTGATTCAGTGGATGATAGTGATGTACAGTCCTGCTTCTTTGACTGCCAAGAGACAAGCTTGTCACCTAAGAATTGCACTCCCCCAGATGTACTTTTCCTTGTGTCTAAGCACCCTGCATGATCAGCGTCTGAAAAGGCAATTAGTTCAAAACCAGAATCCTTCGGATACCAGATCCCCAAGTAAATGGTTCCCTTTATGTATCGAAGGATTCTTTTAACCTCAGAGAGGTGTCTTTCAGTTGGTCTAGACTGATAGCGGGAGCAAAGATAAGTGGCAAATACTATATCCGGTCGACTGGTTGTGAGATACATGAGAGACCCAATCATACTATGGTATTTGTTAGGATCAATGGGTGTCCCATGTAGATCAGCATCCAGTTTAGGGGATGATGCAGACATTAGGGTGTTATACGTGTCACAACTTGTCATACCATGCTTTTCAAAATCTCTTGAGCATATTTGGACTGACTTAAGAAAATACCACGAGGTGATTGATGAACTTGCAGTCCTAAGAAGAACTTGAGTTCACCTATCATGGACATCTCAAAGTTTTGTTTCATTAATTTAGCAAAAGCATTTGAGTATTTTTTATGGGTTGAACTAAAAATGATGTCATCCACATAAATTTGAACAATCAAGATGTCCTCCCCGTGTTTTTGTATAAACAATGTTGGGTCAACTGATCCTTTTGTGAAATGATTAGCAATTAGGAATGCAGATAGTTTATCGTACCATGCCCTCGAGGCTTGTTTAAGGCCATAGAGGGCTTTCTTGAGCTGGTACACGTGATTCGGATGTTCTGGGTCGACGAAGCCCTCTGGTTGTGTGACGTACACCTCTTCACGGAGTTGACCATTTAGAAATGCTGTCTTCACGTCCATTTGGTATACAGTGATATTCTTGTGAGCTGCATACGCCAAAAACATTCGAACGGCCTCAAGTCTTGCCACTGGTGTGAAAGATTCCTCAAAGTCAATTCCTTCCTCTTGACTGAATCCTTTAGCAACCAACCGAGATTTGTTACGAATAACCGTACCATCAGCATCCAACTTGTTTTTCCTGATCCCTTTCAGTCCGACAACGTATACTCCATTTGGTCTTTCTACCAATTCCCAAACTTCCAAACGCTTGAATTGATCAAGTTCCTCTTGCATCGACTCAATCCAATTGTCGTAGGTAAGGGCTTCTTTAATGTTTTTCGGTTCTGCTTGACAAACGGTGAGTGCATAAATGCAAGTTTCACCGTCTGCGTGGAGTCTTTGACGTGTCATTACTGGGTTTTCTGGATTTCCAATCACGTTCACGAGAGGGTGATCCTTAGTCCACTTGTGGGTTGAAGGGTAGTGTTGAAAATTTTGGTGCATATTTGACGGATCCAAATTGCTCGTTGACGACTCTGCAATATCTGGAATGGTGGGAGCCGGAGCAAATGGATTGAAGAAAGCATTGCCGTCATAATTTGCGGGTGTGGGTATTTCAGAAGAATGTAGAGGGGGATCTTTAGCTGCAGTCGCAGTATTAGAAGCTGTTTGTTTTACTGATGATGAGGTTTCCGTTGGAGGTGCATCTTCAGCAACTGCTGTTGTGGTAGTTACTGGTGTATCAGGTGCTTGATTATTGATGAGTTGTGCAGCGGAACTTGTGGATACATTAGAAGCACGACTAACGAGAGTATCATCAAATAGCGGAGCAAACAAATCTTCCAAGTCTTTGCGGTTAAGAGAGAAAGGTGCAACTGAATGATCAGGGAAGTTTAGACGGTTAGAATCGGGTCCTAAGTTGTTTTGCTCAGAAGCCATCTCGGTGAGTTCATCAAAATTAGCGTGTATGGTCTCTTGAATTTCTCAGGTTTGACGGTTCCAGATACGAAATCCTTTAGAATTCTTGCAATATCCAACAAAGATTCCTATATCAGCTTTGACTTTTAACTTTCTAAGGTCATCACGATCATTCATTGGGTAACAGAGAGCCCCAAATACATGAAAGTAATTTATGTTTGGTTTTCGTTTGTGAACAAGTTCATATGGGGTTTTGTTGTGCCTTTTGGTGATCATACATCTGTTTTGAGTATAGCAAGCGGTTGAGACAGCTTCAGCCCAGAGGTAATCAGGTAATTGAGCATTTATCAACATTGTTCTTGCGGCTTCCACTAAAGTTCGGTTTTGTCTTTCGACTACTCCATTCTGTTCTGGGCTACGAGCAATAGATGTCTGATGTTCAATTCCCACTTTCTCAAAATACTCCCGAAGAGTGTGATTCATAAATTCGGTTTCGTTATCTGTCCTGACTTTTCGAACTACATTGCGGAGCTGAACCTGAATTTTGCTGAGAAAGGTAATGATCATCGAAGGAGCTTGATCTTTGGTGCGAAGAAAGTAGACCCAAATCCATCTCGAGAAATCATCCACGATTACCAATATATATCGCTTCCCATTGATTGTCTGAACACGCATTGGGCCATAAAGATCCATATGTAGAAGTTGAAGTACATGATCTGTACTATGCTCAGTTTTTGGAGGAAAATGAGCACGAGTACTCTTCCCTTGTTCACACGCTGGACAAAGGTTTATGTTGTAGCCAACGCTGCCATGTCCAACTAGATTCTGCTTTCTTCCTAGTGAATGCACTTGGTGATTTAATTGTTTTAGGGGCTACTATGGTCTTGTCAACGGTAGTCTTAGAAACTACTTTTGGCGGTTTTCCTTAAATTGACTTAGCAGCGGTAGTGGGCCTAGAGGAAATGTCATTAGTATGTTTCTGCTTACGTGACAAAAGGGTTTTTGCAACACATTTTTGATGATTACCAGACAAGATACTAATACGACAAAACACACAATAAGCATCAACAATAACATCATTCAGAACATTCATAGTTTTAGCATTCATTACATCAAATTTAGAATTACACTTAGTAAAGTTTGATTCTACTTTAGACATAACATGCGTCTTATTCAGATTCCTAGTGTGGACTTCTACTTCTTGATCTTTAAGGGAGCCGCTCTTAGGTTTCCAGACAGTATTCTTTTTTTTACTCTATTTGGTCCTGGATCTGCTAACCTTAGGAGTGGTGCCTAGTCTTGTAGAAGTCGAAGCATGCACATTAGTGGTCTGTGAAGAAGCTTTCTTAGGTGTCTCATCTACTTTGTACATGCCTAGTGCAATCACATTCTTTTGTACATATTTCCCTTTTTCAAGTACTTTGAGTTTCTCTTTCAACTCAATGATGATGTGTTTTTGTTGTTGGATTTTAGAATCCATTTCTCGGTTTAGTCGAACAGTGTCATACCTGTTTTGGCAAACTTCATCAATGTGTTTTTCATACTAAAAAATTTGGTGTTTTAGAACAGCATTTTCTTTTTCAACATTTTGAAGTTTTGAAACATGACTGTTTTGAGACGACAAAGATTCTTTTTGGATTTGTAATTCTAACTCAAAGTTAAGACTCTAAGTCTGACACCATTGCAACTTTTGGTTGAGTTTGAAAATTTCTTTTGAAAATTTGGTTTCCACATCATCATTGACTTTTCGAAGTCTCTCATTTTCTCTTTTCAAATTATCAATCTCAAGTCTCAACGTCTCAATATTAATAGAATGATCATCAACAAGCGTTTCATTACACGACAGATAAATGGAATTCATTATCACAGAAATAACATCAGAACATAGAACATTCTCCAAGAGTCGATCTGTTTCTTTTTTCAAAGCTTTGTTTTGACATTTTTGTTTTGAGATCTTTGTTTCTGTTGCTTCAAAAATGTTCTTCATGGATGCAACCTCTGATTGAAGTTCTTGTTCCCAATGTGTAGCACAAATTCGCAGGTGTTGAACATGTGGCAAAAGTTGCTTTTGAAAAACTTCTCTCTTTTCTTTCTCATAGGGAGAGTGAAAAGTAGAGACTTTTATCTTAGAATTTCATTCAATTGCGTCTTCCAAAAGTTTTATGTCATCCATAAATGTATTAAAATATCGAAGGACACGACATTGTTTTGGTAAAGGGGCAATGATACCTGGATTTGGTAAAAGGGCCATTAACTTGTGCTACTTTGGTCACATGGACAACTTTAGAAGTTTCACTCCTTTCAATTAAAGACCGTGTTTGTTCTGATTTATCTATTTGTGGTACGAAAGTTTCACTAATATGAGGTGCTCTTGAGTAGTCATATGGTTTATGAAAATGGACATTACTCATATTAGATCGACTCTCGTCCTCTTGTTCCATTTCCTCTTCATTATTATACACAACAACACGCATGAAAGAATCATCAAACAAATGTTCTTCACTATATAACTTTGGATTTTCCTTAAGTGCTTTATGTAAAAAACTTGGTTGGTCACTCCCAAAGCCATATCCTTGGGGATTTGGTTTTACATTTAATTTTTGAATGGTTGTTATTGATTCACCAGTTTTATACACAACGTTTTGAAACTCTTTAAGTTTGCGTTCCAACTCAACAATTTCTTCAAGATATGAATCAACTCGTTTCCTTGAAAATTTTTTTTGTTCAGAAAGATCATCTTTACATGTTGACAACTCTGTTTTTGTTTTAGAAAGTTCAGAGTGTAATATGTCAACTTGTTTTTGAAAATCTAATCTTTCTTGTTCCTTTTGAGAAATTAATTCATTTTTGGAAACAGTTAAATCACGTACTTGATGTTATAAATCTTGTGTTTTCACGTATGATTGTTGGAAGGCAACCTCAAATCTTTTCTCCCGTTTTTCTTTAGTTTCATAATTTGAAAGTTGAAGTTTGTAGCACTCAAGATCCTTAGTCAACAATGCAACTTTTGCTTTTAAATTCCTATTAATCTCATTGCACTTATCAATTTGGGATTTCTGTACATCTAATTGTGTTTGGGTGGTTAACAGCAAGGTCATGAGCTCTAGATCTAGACCATGCAAAAGATCATCTTGTTCAATGTGATCATTGTTATCATCATCAAGAGGATCATCAAATGAAACAACGGGGTTAATTTGATATTCATCAAATGTAACTACGATGTTTATTAGGTCATCGGATTGAGTGGATAAAAATGAGTCATTTTGACCACCATTTTCTTCAACAGATGCAGATGCAGAGGGTGATACAATTTCATGAATGAGACATTCAGAGTCAGGTACCTGAGAAAAGCCATCGGTATCATAGACCGGGCTTGTTTCACCCATATGCATTTCTTGCATGTTAGCCATCAACATTACAGCTGCATCTGCCTCAAGATCTTCCATGTTATCGTCTGAGTATGCATTGGCCATAAAGTTGTGCTCCTTCTTAGTCAGAGTGCCACCAGCTTCATCTTTGAGAGCCAGAAGAAGAGCTTCTTTGTGATACACACTGCCTCTGGTTCTTGGCTTGGGGCAAGCATTGGCTATGTGACCTTTCCCTCCACAATTATAGCATTTGACCATGGTGTTTCCAATCCCATAATTCCCAGTTCCAACAATCTCTGCCCTCCTCTGTGCATTACTAGTGTTATTCCTGCCACTCCCACCTGAATTGAACCTTTGTCCACCTAAATTCCCCCTATAACTTCCTGAACCATATCTCCCAGAAGCCCTGTTTTGAATTTCAACTCTGCCATCATGAACAACTGCTTTATTGCGAGTGTTGGATGAAGACCTGAGACGATTGTTGGATTTGTTTGAAAATTTGCTGAAAGCTCTAGCAATCAAAGCAAATCCTTCGTTCAATGAGTTAAAAGCATCGTCTTCATCACTGTGAACGTTGGAGTACATCATAGAATCGTTGTTGTCATATGAAACCAGTTAATTAACAGAATATTGTGGTGATGCTTCATATAGGACAAGTTGGTCGGATGAAGGTTGTGAGGGAAATCCCGAATGATGTGCTGGCTGAACAAAATCCTGATTTGTTGGTGGTGCAAAGTGAGACTGAGCAACCAAAGCAAGTGAATTTGGAGTTGGTAACGATGAAAATCCTCAACGAGCTGCTCTGTCTTTGCCAACTTCTGATTGGTGATGTTTTAAGTAATCATACAACAACCCATAGGAGGCATTGTGTATATTCTTAGCTTGTCGAACAAAAGTTACGTACTTCTGCCAATCAGGTCCGAGACAACTTAAGAACTTAGTATTCACAGCAATCCTTGGTAATACGATGTTGTGACGGTCCAAGTCATTGATGATATTGGTAAACCGATGGTAGTATGACTCTAAAGATTCCCCTGGTTCAATCATAAACATGGTATATTCCAAATAAAGCTTAGATTCCATGTCCTCTTGGTTTAACTCAGTTCCTTCCATAAGAAGGTGTACATGTTCCCACATATCCTTTGCTGTCTTTTGTGCATCGATACTCCGGAAGATAGGATTGAGAATTCCTTGGAGGATGTAAGACATTTCTAGCTCATTAGCCTCTTGCTGAAGTACTTGTTCGGTTGTGAGTTGAGCTACAGGAATAGGGGTTGTAGTTGCTTCTCTTGGAGGAATGTGATTTGGATCTGCAGGAATCGTTGTAGTAGGTACTGGATACGGTCCTTCAATGATTACTTTCTTCAAGTACTTTCCATGGGGTTTCTTTAGCTCAATAAACCGGAGAAAACAACTTGACCACCGCACATAATTCCCTGGAGTTAGCATTGGAGGTGTATCTAAGGATCCTGCTTCGTGTCTAGACTATTGACTGTTGATTGCTTCGCACATTTGGTTAAACCAGTGAGGTTGTTTTGGAGGAAGTTGGTAAGTCTACATCGGTTGTTGAGGGATTTTTTGTTGAGTAAGAAATTGATGTTGCTGCATTAAGATGTGTTGTTGCTGATACTGTGGTTGAGGATATTGTTGCTGATATGGTTGTTGCTGACGATACTGTTGTTGTTGATTGTAGAAGTAGTTATAGTTCGGTGGTTGAGACATCTTGAAGTAACTTGTGGATGTAGGATCTTTAAAGGATAACGAAGGTTGTTGTTGAAGATTAGGTTTGTAAGTAGAAGAACTTGAAGAAATCCAAGAAAATCCGAAGTCGAAGAATAAGTCCCTTACTTGAAAAAATTTCCTTGCTCGAAGAATGCTAAGTCGAAGATAAACTCGAAGAAATAATCCTTTAGAAAGTCGAAGAACTGTTACTCGGAGAAATCTTTACTAGGAAATTATCCCTAAGTTGAATAAATCTTAAGCTTTGAAAGTCGAAGCTTTGAAACTCGAAACTTTGGAACTCGAAGCTTTGGAACTCGAAGCCTTATACTTCTAACTCGAAGTTAAGTTTCTCGGAGAATAAACTTCTTACTCGAAGATTAGTTTCTCAAAGTTTAGTTTTCAGTTTCTCGAAGGATCAAACTTATTAGCAATCTTAACTCCTAACTCGGAGAATCAAAGATTACTAGACAGCTTACTCGAAGTCTTCTCACTCGAAGACCTTGAAGTCGAAGAAATCTACAAACTCGAAGAGTTACTCGAAGGTACTGCCTCTTACTCGGAGAAACTCACTCCTAACTCGGAGGAATTTCTACTTTCTCGAAGGATGCAATGAACAGTAACCTGATCGTCAAATTTCTTCCTAAATCTAATATAAAACAACCTAAATTACCATTTGGCGATTGATACCACTTGTTGTTACTTAGATTTATCACACAAACTACCAAATTCTAGAGAGAGAAAGTTAGAGAAGGTTACTTAAGAATAATGAACTTTGATTATCACATTAACCAACCAACCCTCTCCCTACAAGGGAGGGGGTATTTATAGTTTTCCTACAACAAGGGCTTTTGCCCTAATTAACAATATTAAATAAACTAACTAAATAGACACAGCCTATAAGCCTTCTACACAGGCTGAGTCATAAAACCAACATGAAGGCCTAAGCAACCTATTTCAATCTATGATCAATACTTGATAATTAATAACGTGTTCCCAACAGTCGGAGGAGGATCCAGAGGAGGAGTCAGAAGATGATCCAGAGGAGGAGCCGGTAGCAGATCCTGCAGCTGAAGAGACTTTACCAGCTGAGCCACGATAGGGGAAGATGATTATGGAGGAGGTGCCGAGTACTTTTGAGATAGGGCAGAGTTCGAGGGCTGCTCAGATGTTAGGTGGAGACATGGATACACCTCTTGGGTTAGAACAGAGTGCTCTATTTTACGTGTTAGAGAAGAGGGTTTGGATGTTCCTGCTACTTGTGAGATTAATGGCGAAATATGGAGAGACATCGAGTGTGTTCATAGCACCCAACCTCGTGCTGATAGTCCAGTGTATGAGCCATCCTCACCATCTTTTGTGCCACCATCTCCATTGATACCAGCTTCTCCTCCACCCGCTGTCTCACCAGTGGCCAAGGAGGAAGAGGATGATTTTACGAGGTTCTTGATTCAGTTGGGGGCATAGGCGAGCCTACTAGATGTTCACTCAGACCAGCTGGAGAGACTTGGGAGACGTGATGAGCGAGTTGGTAGAGAGCTTGAGGTGTACATCGAAGGATGGATGACATCACGGAGGGATCAGGCGAGAGCTTGGGATGCAGAG